>JASVEL010000594.1:0-206819 GCA_032618575.1 Nicotiana noctiflora | reverse complement strand
AATCTCTCATGAGATATTATGGAGTGTTATGTCATGTGATCTTCTAGATCACTTGCCTCATTTATTATGATCATTTGCTCACCTTCTTTATCAAGAAGTTTATTTGAAACTGATTGTCTATACGCTTTAAGCTAACTATAGACTTTGTCCTTGTAGGACTTATTAATATGAGCATTTGCAGTGAGAACATAGTTACTTTCTTTGGGTCGGCAAATGCGTCGGGCATGCTTTGCAATAAATTGCACATGAATTATCCTTTTATGAACTTCAAGTTCATATTATTTTATTCGAGGATCTAGATGTATAAATAATAATTCATTCCATGTAACTTTTTCTCAACTATTTATCATGTCTCCCCTCATGTTAGAAAACTAACTTGTTTCCTCAACTTTGAAAACTCATCTTTCTACGTTATGATGTTAATCAAAATATACACCGCACATCAATAATAATAAGATGGAATTAATTGGTTCCTGACCCTGAACCACTTGTGAGGGGAGAATGTAATATACTTTCGTATATAACCTATATCAAACTGATATAGATAACTTTGTTCTCATAAGCAATAATTTAGCTATTAAGTGGAGGCACTCAATAAATCATTTTGCTAAACTAGTTGTGATGTTGACCAACTTATCAAGATAAACTTCTTGAATAGAAAATCTGGAAATTATTCTCTAAATCAAATTATTGAGCAAGTTTCCTCGCAAACACCAGGTTGCAGGTTAATAATAATCGCACACGTAACCATCTCATAGATGCATCTTATGTGGTATACATGACAGGTGAGCCCATATTCACTTTTTATATTTCCAGCATTCATGGGATTCAATCCCAATTTTAGATTATCTATTAATTAATGAGAACAAGCATTGTGTGAGAATACGTAAAGAACCTTCTAGTTCTTTAATATTTATTCATGTAAATTCTCTTTTATTTTTGCACATCATATTTGAATTAGCATGGCTAAACCAATTATGCCGACTGGATAAATTATCAATATTGATAAACTTCAAATGTACACAATGACTTGTGCAATTATCAATAAACTCTTTATATCAATAGACATCCACTTTATTGTGATATTCTTTTGTTTATGTAGTACAAATTGGAGAATAAATCGGGTAGCTTTTCACATACATATTACCCCGCCACATGATGTAGTAATAGAAGATATTAAATCTTTCTTTTATTTATAGTCTCAATATAATTAATCGTTTTCACGTATTTGGAAATTGAATAAGTTTCTTTGAGACTTACTACAATACAATACCTTATTGGTAATCAATTGTGTTTCTCCAAAATAGTAATAATTTGCTCTTCTAGAGCTCTCAATTAATTTTCTACTACCACAGATTCATCAACATCCGTGTGGTGAATATCTCTTTTAAAGAGAAAGTTATACCATTATGGTTATGGTCAAAATTATATGCAAGATATGTTTCTTGCATTATTGTTGTCATTTAATAATCATGTTGCCAAAATATTTTTGGCGTACAATAAGTACGTGACCAATGATCATTCATGCCATAATAATGATATTATTTTTTTATATCATCTCAAACCTCTTTTTAGAGATGAATGTGGTATATTCGCTACCACTAGCACGTTCATATTCTTTGAAGAATGCATATGTATTCATAAATCAGATGTTGTCACATTCACATCATGAATTGACCATAATCATCTATATGTGTTTTACAAAATTTCATGTTAAATCAATGACAAATATTTTTCACAGAGTGAGAATATTTTGAGAATCCTTATTATTCTCATTCCCACAATGATGACGATTATAATTTCGTCTATTTCCACGTCCACATCCATTGATACCTTCACGGTAATAATTTTGTTTCTTTCAGACTTATCACATATTGCTATCACATTCTCTGAAGGGAATGAGAATGGAGAAAATTCAATGAGACGCGTTTTCACTTCTTGTGCTCTAATCGTACGTGAATTTTATCATGACAAGGCATAGAAATTTACCACTTCAGGTGGTTATAATTTCTTACAAACTCCATTAGAGTTATAATCAAATTTTGTTGTCTTTGCTTGTATATAAAATTAAATTATACAATAAAAGAGAAAAATACGGTAAAGTACATACCTTAAATTCAGAATTCAATCATGAAGGAAGTTCATGGAATAATTGATAATGATTATGCTCAATCCCAAAACTCAATTGGTTAGAGTCTCGTGCTGATAACGTGTTATGAAATAATAAAAGAAGAAAACAATATTGCATAGAAAGAGAGAGAAATCTTATTGAATTTAGGGATGAATTAGAATGTAATAGAACCCTCTATTTATAGGGAGATGATGACTTAGCCACCAACTAATAAACCCTAGATACCCTCCAAATATAGACATTCACCATAAATAGAATTCTATTTATAACACTAGTGCTTTTGAAGTTCTTTTTCTGTGTATAAAATACTTGTATTGACCGATTGAAGGTAGCTGAATGTATATTTTTTCTTATGCACTGATACTAGGGCATTCAATTTCTTTTTCTGAATATAATATTAAATTTGAATGTTCTGTATTACTTTAGCATAAAACATTTTTTAGTTAAAGCTACCCTGGATCTCCTTTTTTACTTGCCTTTGATTTTTGTGTGTTTTAGACTAAATTTTGTATAACAAAGCTGAATAACTGAACTACCGACGATTTCAATGGATAAATAGGATCCCTCCACCCTAATCAGGTGTATTGAATTCGAGTTATCGAGATGGAAATTTTTTTTGTTAGAAAGGGCTTTTTCTTGTTAACGAGCCTTATGCGGGTGCGAATTTGGAAAATGAAGCATCGATGCCGATATCAAACGCCTTATGAAAAATCAAATAAATAAATAAATAAATAAATAATGGTTTTTATTTTATGTGGTCGGAGTCGGCCTAGCCCATGAGCTAGCCGATTGCATGGTTTGAGTGAAGAAGTCTCAATTTTAAATGGCCCAAATAAAACCTTAACCAACCAACTTGTAAAATGACACTGTATAATCGTTTATATACATATATATATATATATATATATATATATATATATATATATATATATATATATATATATATACTACAAAAAGATACACTTTTTTAACTATCAAATTTTAATAATATCTGACGCGGGTTAAATCGATAAGGGATTTTTTCTATCTATACCATATATGAAAACTTATTACTAAAAATATGCATATTTTCATTATTACCCGTCATGTTTATAATTTTCCTACAAAATTTATATCATTCATTAAATACCCAATATTAAGAGCTGATTCCTTCCAAATTAGGCGGCTACAAATCTGGGATAAATATTTGAATAGCTTATTCCTTCCAAATTATGTGGCTAAATATTCCATCATTAATTACGTCAATCTAGGATACAAATCTACTCTTTGCTCTTTAACTACCCTCCAATATTCCATCATCAGTGAAATATTCCTTTTTCTTTTGAGTATAGAAGGCAATTAAACAAAGAATTAATTAGGATATCAAATTTACATTTTTTTCTATATGACATCTTGTTTAAAATGGTAATAATGTTATTTAGATTTGCTCAAGTTAGATAAATATTCATATTTGTTCAATCAGCAATGTTTTTTTATATTAATTTAAGTATGATGTACCTAAACGGCAATCTATGTTGAAAAAAAAATGACTACAAAATTTTCTCTTAATCTACATACTTTCTGCAAAAAATTTATAAATAAACTACAAATCAGTTTACATGTGTATAAAGCAGTATTGTTTTGAAGGGTATCTACAAAATTACTACATTTATACTACAATTACACTACTATCTATGTTGAAAAAAAATATTGACTACAAACTTTCTTTTTATCTACAAAATATCTACAAATAAACTACAACTCAGTTAAAGTATTGTATAAAGTTATATTATTTTTAAGGGTATCAATAAAATTACTACATTTATACTACAATTAAACTATAATCTATATTGAAAAGAAATGTTGACTACAAAATTTTCTCTTCATCTACAAAATTTTTACAAAAAAAAACTACAAATAAACTACAAATCAATTTAAGTATCATATAAAGTTGTATCATTTTTAAGGGTATCTAAAAAATTACTACATTTATACTATATTTAAACTACAATCTTTCGTAAAAAAAATGTTGACAACAAAATTTGCTCTTCATCTACAAAATTTCTATAAAAAAAACTACAAATAAACTACAATTACACCCAAACGTATCCACATATACGCAAGAGAGACGCCATCGTGAAATTCTCAGGATTAATTCAGGCAATTTGCTCAGCACCTTTGTTAGAGTTAGACAAGAAAAAAATAGCTTCCCCTTTGGATCGGCAATATGAACAGAAAATACATGGACAATGGAGACTTCAAATATTTCTTCGTCAAGAATATTAATTTACAATTTTAAAATTGTTGATTGATCGATTGAGGAAGTCTTCTGTGTCATACATCTACTCTCGATCTCGTAGTTGTTAAAATTCAAAACAATATCAATTACCAGAAATTACAAAAATCGAAACAATGGGTTTCATATTGAATCTCTTTGGCTAAAAATATGATTATAAAACATGTGTCTCATCTTTGTATTTTTTTAGAAGAAGAAGGAATGGAGAAGAGAAAGAAATATGATGGGAAAAACGGGCTGGTCAGATCTTAGGAATTAAAGGGAAAGAGAAACGTGGGATATATGGACGCCTTTAATTAAGGAGTAAAAAATTGCTAATTAATTATGGTATGTAAATGGTAATTCGGTATGCTGAAATGTTATTAATTCAAGGAATTTTCACACCCTATAGTAAACCTTAGTACCTTATTTATCAATAATAAATACCATTTTAAAATATTACATCCTATAAATATCTTTTATCCTTTATAGCAAAAAATCTAAATATAGTTACATCATATAATTAAGGCACCATATATGCTAACTATTATTTTTCTCTCTCCCTTTTTGTATTTTTTTCTCACATAATTACCGCATATTTGCAAACCTCAATATAATCTCTCTCTGTTTGCATACAACTAGACTCTCTTCTCCCACAAACCCTAGTTTCTTACCCAAATTCTTAATTTTTGACTGGATTTACAACAACTTTCTGTTCTATTTTGGTCGAATTGGGTGCGATTCCAGGCGCGTCGTGTGTGTGTTAACTGCTATGAGGTCCGCTACTCTTCAGGGAAAAGAGGGCTTGTTCGTTTTTATCCCTTTCATAGTTGCAGAGGAAGCTGTTGGCTGGATTTTATTCAAGGACTAGGTTGGCTGGTTCATAGAAATAATTTGAAGGCTAGATTAGAGCATTTTGGTCCTGACCCTGTTCTCTATCCTTTGAAGCGGTTCAAATGGCTTATTGATCCTGCATAGACCATGAATTGATTTTAGTTGTATTTGAATTTATTTTTCAGTTGTATTCACTTGTATTCTGGTTTAATCAGTTGTATTTAACTATTTTATTCAGTAGTATTAGTTGTATTCAAGTGTTTTATACAACTATATTTAGTCGTATTCAACTATTTTATTCAGCAGAAGATAGTTGTATTTTATTGCATTCAAGAGTTTATTCAACTGTATTGAGTTGTTTTTTTGTTGTATTCAAGTGTTTTATTCAGATGAATTAAGGTGTATTTTGTTGTATTCAACTGTATTATTCATATGTATTTCTCTTTATTCAACTATAATCTTTATTATGTATCTTTCAAATACAGATTAATGAGGGATCGTTTTAGTTCGTTGAGTTAAATTAGGAGAATACCATGTGATTTTATTTTCTTTCATTTTTAGAGCAGATACGTTACTGTATTTAATGTTAACGTCGCTTGAATACAGCTAAATACATGTCAAACTTAGCTGGAATTCCAGATTTTACGTCGATATTTTTTGTTGTATTAATGAATACAACAACTTAAATACATGAAATATATTGTATAAAAATATAAAGGTATCTATAACACGTAATATAGCAAAGGGTATCTATAAATGGTTAATTAGACCAAAAAGATGGTGCTTTATGAAAAATTCCCTTAATTCAAACATTAAACATTAAACATTAAACATTAAGGGTAATAAAGTTTCATATGTGGTATAAAAAGGTAAAAATTCCAATTGATAATACCCTAACCTAATTACTGAAATAATGGGTTGGGCTATAGCCCATCTAAAAGTCTATATTGACGGATTTAGAAAGTAGAAATGATGTTTGGTAGCCACTCTAAAGGCATGTTATTTAAAAATTAGTCAATATGTTTAAAATTTTAGTTTTTCTGTCAGATTTTACGGAAGATAAATATCCTAAGTTATTTTCGAAATTAAGATTTTTTGTTTATACTAAAAAACTGAAACGGAGGTTAAGCATAAGCCTATTTTCAATAGTAAAGGAGTAATTTGACCCGCATTCATAATTTTAACGGAAAAGGTCCAAATACCCACTATACTTACTTAAACGTTTGGTCCATATTTAACCTTGCTGTTATATTATTGGCCCGGATACCCCTCTGAACTTTAAACGGAGCCAAATACCGCCCTGAACTTTATGATAAGGTCTATATATAACCCTCGTTTTTTAACAAAATATTTTTTTTTTGTAAAAACTGAAAATATTTTGTTGAAAATAATTTCTTCAGTTCTTAAAAAACAAAAATATTTTGTTAAAAAATAAAATTTTTCTGTTTTTACACAAAAAAAAAGTTTTTACAAATTTATTTTATCATTTTTTGCGATTTTTAAAAAAAAAACTTTAAGAAAACGGAAAAAATGAAGAAAAAATTATTTTTCAAAAGCGAAAATAATTTGTAGAAATTTTTTTATTCAATTTTAAAAAAATAAATATATTTTGTTAAAAACTGAAAATGTTCTAATTCCTCTATTTTTAAAAAAAAAATTCCAGTTTTTACATAAAAAAAATATTTTGTTAAAAAATAATTTTTGCAATTTGTTTAAAGTTTCACAAAAAGAAATGTCTTTTTCTTTTGGAAATGTTCTAATTTCTTTTTGTAAAACTTTAAAAAAATTGCAAAAATCATTTTTTTTAACAAAATATTTTTTTGTAAAAACATATTTGTAAAAAATGTAAAAAATGGAGGAATTAGAACATTTTTAGTTTTTACAAAAATATTTTTAGTTTTTAAAAACTGAATAAATTATTTTCATCAAATTATTTTCGCTTTTGAAAAATGTTTTTTTCTTCATTATTTAGTTTTTAATCCTTTTTTTGTACAAACTGAAAAATAAATTTCTAAAAATTGTTTTTTTTTTTGTTGTAAAAAAGACAAAAAAATATTTTATAACAAAATATTTGTCGTTTTTAAGAACTGAAGAAATTATTTTCAGTTTTTACAAAAAAAAAATTGTTAAAAAATAAAGTTTATATGTAGATATTATCGTAAAGTCTAGGGGGGTATTCGGGCCAATAGTGTAACGACAAAGTTGGATATGAGCCAAACTTTTAACGTGAGATATATATTTGGCCCTTTTCGCAAAGTATAGGGAGGTATTTGAACCTTTACGCTATTTGTAAACCTTAAGTTAATAGGTAGAATAGTCCAAACAACTAATTTTTTATATATAACCGAGAAAAGACATACATATCCTCTAACAAAAAGAGTGTTCTATTCTATATGCTTTTCTCGAGATCTAAATTTCAATAATAGTTTTTCATTGAGATTCCTCAAAAGAGATAGGACAATTATTTAAAGGAACAATTACAAGACAATAATCTATCTAGCTAATAATATCACTTTGTATTATTGTCAAGGACAACTATATTAATTGTTATATATTACAAAAAGGTGTTTCGAGTGACTAATCCCCACATAAAGGTGCCAATTCTGACAGTATTATTTTTTAAATTTTTGAAAATATTCAGAGTTTTAAGCAGAGAATATACTCTAGAACTATTCTTTCCATTATTGTTTTTCATAATCTTCCTTTCCTTTTGGGATTTAAAATTGATTCACTCGGTAAATTAAAACTTAGTGTTAACACCAAATTATACTAATTTATTATAATCATTATTTTATTCGACTAAGTAATACTATCTGCTATGATACTTAATCTACATGAATGTCTTAATTTGCTTTGTTTTCTAATGTTCAAATACTTGAATTTTAATCGTAAACTCATTTTACTACCTCTCTTATATCATACTGAAATTTTCATCGAAGCCATAGATCAAGACATACTAAACAACTTATGACTTTTCTACCCAATTGATGCCACAATACCATAGTGAGATTAAATTTAAATCATTTACAAGTTTGTGAGAACACAAATCATTTAGTACTGTAAATCTTCCGCAACTCTCGCATTCAACCCCGCAATAGTGAAGCCCACTCTCTTAAGCAATCCGAAATTTCAAATTTCAACGTACCCTTCCATTACAAATGAGATCTTCTAACATACACATAAAGATCACACCACTTCAGAACACTCCTCAGGAGATAACCCACCCGCTTCGCCTTAATATAACATTTCTGTATACCTTCCATTGTCATACGCATTACACAACCACTTAGTCTACCTGAGTCAGAACTCATACCGCAACATGAAATTTACTTCATCCCCATCTAGGAGACATGAAAAGATTCTTCACGCGCCCATCACTCTGGGCCACACATCCAATCACAACGGAAATCAAACACTTAATAGTTCATCTATCATCCAGTAGACCTTCCTTGTCGCTTCCAAGTTACATAGATACATCTTGCAGTACTAACATACTCATCACATGGCCATTCAACCGTGACTTCCAATAATAGGGATACTGCCAAGCATATAAGTTCAAAACACTTACTCACACAATCAACACCTCAGTGCTCAAGCCATAGGCAAAGATTCGGCCTCAAGTCCTTCAGACTGGCCCAACATCAAGCTCACAGAGATCACACCTCGCCCCCTGATCGGGGAATCACAAGCCATCAAGGCACATCTGATAATGAGCGCTCATGCACACATACAAATGCGTGAAAGGGATTTCAAGAGTTTCTTTTCAAGTTGAATCAAAGACGCACGATAAGAATTCAAGAATGTGAAGTTTTCCTAAAGGTTCTGCAGCCTCTCGAGGATAAATGCAAATGTCTTCGTACCGATCCGCGAGACTCTGCTAAAACTGCTCATGACTCGTGAGACCTTGTAACCTAAAAAATTTGTGTATGTTTGTTAGAAAATTCGTCCCCCTTACAATAGTAATAGAGCTCACTATTTATGATCAGGCTCATCTTTAGTGATAATTATGAGGGCTATTGAAAAATGTGTAATGACAGACAATAAATGTCATATTCTTTTTAAGAGACGCGCATTTAATGTTGTAGAATATTCTTCATTAAATACTACCTGGTGGCAGGCTTTTATTTCACATTTATAAGCATCATTTTCTCTGGTAACAGACACGGTCATTGCCTCCGGATCTGGCTGCCTTCTGCCTTCGACTACACGTGTCACTTTCATGTGATCATTTGATATAAACATATTTTACCATATACAGAGAGGCTATTCACCTTAGAGACCTGATATAACGGAGTACCACCGAAGCGCCATCGGAGGCACACCAGACACAATGCAATTATTAAATTCAATTGTAGTTACGTTGAACCGTCAGGTTCAATTAAACACATAACTTTTTACGTGTGGTACCAATTTATATGTAAAAATTTATTAAAACTGAAAAAATAGTTGATTTGAACTTGTAAATTTAAAAATATGGGTTCAATCCTCTAAACCTTAAAAATTGAACCCGTTAGATTTAAATCTTGGATCCTCTTATAGTAGCCAGTGTGCATCATCCCACATGGTTAATTTTTATTAGTCGCCGTCGTAGCAAAGCGCAGTTTCATTGCTTTATGTGAAATTCTGAATTATGCATCACATAATCGTACGTTGCTTAACGCAACAGGAGATACATGATTAAGCTATTGTCTTAAAACTTTAATACAATCATGCCTGTATTTCTCATATTGTATACGTGAATATACTTAGGTTTTTTTCTCGAACGGTTGTTGAATCCATGGACAAGCACGAGACAACCTAGCAAACTGAAACATCTTAATTAGTAGCCAGAGAAAACAAATAGTGTTTATATGTAGCCGTCACCATTTGGCTAAGATGCTTGATAATTGATAAAATTGATCTTCATAGTATTGACGAGAAAAATAGGAGCAACCTAAACTATGAAAACGAGATTATTGAAGAGCAACACAAGCGTCATGCTATTCTTTTTAATGCGTTTCAGGAGTATTAATTTTAGAAATCTTCTAGGGCAATATGTTTTTTTAGTTTTCCATCCGATGTCCGATATTCACATTGGGGTCCGATTAAATCCAGATACACGTCGCGAAGTCCCGCATTGGGGTGTGAAATGCTCCCTAACGAAGGCGACTCCATATCCAGGGACTCGAACCCGAGATCTCTGGTTAATAATGAAGGAGTACTTATCACTCAACCACTTGTTGGTTTTTCACCCGATGTTCGATACCCACATTAAGGCTCGACTAAATTTGGACTTGCGCCGACATTATAGAGGTAAAACGCTCCCTAACAAAGGCGACTCTATATCCAGAGACTCAAACTCAAAAACTCAAGTAATTATCACTCCACCGTACCTCTTCTGGGGCAACATATTTCATTTCTCAAGCAAGTTGCTCCAACATTGTGTACTATTCCTTGGACTATCTTTCACATTGAGTCCCTACACAAAATTAATTAATCGACATGATGAAATAAAAACCAAATGCTTTAGAACCCCACCAATAAAAACTCATACTATTTCTTTTTAATATATAACATAAGCAAGTTGACAATTAGAATCCGGAACCAAAGTAGGTAAATTTTGAACATAAAGAATGTTTTTAGTTTTTTTTTTTTTAAAAACGACATAAGTATATACAACGCCACTTTATCTGGCGTTGTATACTAACGGTAACGGCTCCGTTAGTGTACAACGCCGGATAAAGTGGCGTTGTATCTATACAGTATATGTACAACACCACCTGGCGTTGTACGTTGTTCAATGACTAAACAGTACAACGCCAAAATAGTTGGCGTTGTATCACCACCCTAGCCTAAATTCTACAGCATTTCTTCATTATGTATCACCACCCCGGCCTAAATTCTACAGTATTTATTCATTATGTCTGAAGAGCGAAGTATAAGAACTTCTTTATATTGCCCGCTAAGTATCATATTAAACAACAATTGCTTGAACAATTTAAGTGGTTAGAACGTAGAATAAATAGAATTGGGGAATAAATAATTCCTACTATGTGTTTAGTTCATTTGTATGTTTGTCTTTTTTATTAACTTGTGTTTGTTTTTGTGTTCTAGTAATGTAAGTTTAAGTTAAATATTATGTTTTTGTTCGTGTTTAAATATTTGAAGTATTTGTGGCATACGAAACAATAAACGAAACAATAAAACAAATGATGAACTAAAAAAATTAATAGAGATATTTAATTAAATATTGTTGTTACAAAAATATTATTTACAACATATACACAATAAAAAGTAACTATCTTGTATGTGTCCCGCAATGGGTGTGTCTCAAAGCAGTCGTCGGCCTGAGGCGCATCCCCGCCCGTCCATGTACGCTATCAGGATCATCATAATCAAATTTCCTCCTTATAGCTTGATGTGGCTCAGGATGACATGCAACAGTGGTGCTGTCAGGTCCAGTAGAAGACTACATAATAAAGTAAAAATTAGTTTATAAAAGCACATAATAATTTATAATTAATAGTTTTATTATCTTACCATCATAGCGTCTGGATCCTGTATGTAGTCATCTGCCGCATCGTCAACTGAAGCCCGAACAAGGAGATTATTATAATGTAATAAATAAAATAAGTTATAGTTAAAAGAAATTTCATATTCAGAAGTAATAAACTCATACCTGAGCATGCGAAGAGCTCCCAAAACTCAGCCGGCGGCCACTGGATATATCCCTGGTCGGTGCACCCTCATCAGTGGTAGATGGGCCAGGGTAATATGCACCCCAATCTGCTGCTTGTAAATCAGAGCCCGTGATCAATAATTGACCCTGTGGGGTCATCTGTGAAGGGCCTGCAGTGGCGTATATACCAAGGCCGTAAGACGGAATGTCCGTCTCATGCATGCCTCCTGCCATAGCAGCAACAACATCATCATCGGGAGCATCACCGGCCTCTTGCTGGACACCACCTCCTCGGGCAGCACGAGGTCGCCGGGCAACACCTAATAGTCGGGCAGCAGGTCGTCTGGCACCAGCAGGTCGTGGAATACCACGACCTCGCCGGTATGTGGGTGGATCAATATAATCAGCATCATGTGCTAAGCGCTGATCCGATCTGGCACGCTGTAGTGTCTCGGCAGCCACTGTCATGAATCGCCGACCATAATCCATAATGGCCACTGGATCGTGTGCATAATCTTGCATCTCCCGCCCCATACGGTAGACGGTATGCAATCCAATGGCCTGCACAAAAGTAAATAATATAAACTGGGTTTAACTCACAACATTATATGTACATTATTAAATATTACATAAAACTTACCAGAGCCTCGTGTCTCCCGGCGTATGAGACGTACCGCCCATCTACCTGATGCACTGGGTTGCCGACAAATAGACGGGACACTATGCGATACCATGCCAGATACCCTTCAATAGGATAGTGCTGCGGAGGTGGGATCAAATCACCTCGTTTATCCCAAATACCCAGCTGAGTCAGGAGCCAGCCTAAAAAGGTGTCGTCCACCCTGCTACGATCATCCCTCTCATAATGTGTGGGATGTCATGAAGGATGAGGCGGTATAGGCTGCAGCATGCCAAACTGACGATAAACTCGCTCCGAGGCATGATGCTCCACTATATCTAGGCATGTAAGAGGGATAGAAGTCCTCCAAATAGCCCGGCCTAGAGTACAGTATTCTGGCAGGGTAGCTAGCAACTCCTCACTATAGGGTGTCCAGATGAACTATCAAATAACAACACAAATGGTTATTATTCTTAACATTAAATTAAATAATAACTGGTATGTTTAGTTAGTTATTTACCTGTGCATCCTCTAGGAAGTCTAACACATCCCTGATGCCTGGCAGATTATGATGGGCATCATTTCCCCGCGTATATCCACGCCGCATGACCCACCTGGCAGCTAATGGAAGGTCTGGTAATGCGACGTCAGCTGGAATCAGTGGCAAAGGTGGGCTGAGCTGCACAAATCACTCTCAAACCCAAATCTAACATAGAAAGTTGATGTATACTGTGAGATAAACTATATTTAGGTAGATTTAACTGGGGCAGATATTTTCATTGAATATGTTCTCACCTGTAAAAGGGGTAGGAAGTCGTAGATATCTCTTTGTGTGCCCATAAAAGCCCGACACATCTGTCTGTACAGGAATGTGAGGACAGCAGCACCCCAACTGTATGTAGCTGTATCCTCAAACCGTGTCATGTGGTGGAGAAACCGGAGGCTAACAAGATTACCCGAAGTGTTCGGGAACAAGACACCCCCAAATAAAAGGAGGAGCACCAACCTAGTGTACTGGCTCACATCCTCCTCCTCTGAGTCATCAGTAATATGAGGGTGGAGCTGCTCTAGACACTGTCTAATAGGGGTTAACTGTACCCGACTGATCCCAGCCCTCGGATCAGTGGCCTCCGGCCTCAAACCTGTCAGCATCTGAAGAAAATCCCAATACATCTCATGCGGGAAATGTCTCATGCCCGAAGGAAAAAGAACAGGCAACCCATCGGCTGCCAGGCCGTATAAAACCTCTACGTCCTGCAACGTAATAGTGGCATCACCAATGGGAAGGTGGAAGGTGTGCGTCTCCGGTCGCCACCACTCAATGATGGCCGTGATCAATGAGTAATCCAGCCGTATCCGGCCAATGCGAATAATCCTTTAGAATCCCATCACCTCCAAGTGATGGACGACTCTAGGATGTAAAGCTCGGTCACTGAGGAACTCACACAATATATCGATTTGTCGAGCCCGGAATGTGTCGGTCAATAACTGTCTGTCCCAGATATACTCAGATCGATGTTGCGGCTGTAGGCCGAATAGATCTGAGCTACTAGGGCCAGGATGTATGGGCGCATCCATGTCGTCGACTGTAAAATTAAAAAATTTAATAACTTACAAAAGTTACACATTTAATAATTTAATTGTATAAATTGCTGATAATTTTTAATAACTTAATTTTGAGGCCCAGCGGAACCAAACTATTATTAATAGCTATGTATTTTTTTTATAATTTAAAGTTACATTTTAAATCATTAAATTGTAGAAATTGCTGATAATATAGGTCCTGGACTCGATATATCATTTAAGTCCAGCGGCACCAAACTATTATTAATAGCTATGTATATTTTTATAATTAAAAACTATATTTAGAATAATTGAATTGTCTAAATTAAATATTTTTGAGCTCCCGGGCTCGACGTTTTTGAGCTCCCGGGTTTGATAATTTTTAATAACTTAATTTCAAGACCCAGCGGCACCAAACTATTATTAATAGCTATGTGTATGCATATAATTAAAAAATATATTTAGAATAATTGAATTGTCTAAATTAAATATTTTTGAGCTCCCGGGCTCGATGTTTTTGCGCTCCCGGGTTCGATAATTTTTAATAACTTAATTTTAAGGCCCAGCCGCACCAAACTATTATTAATAGCTATGTGTATGCATATAATTAAAAAATATATTTAGAATAATTGAATTGTCTAAATTAAATATTTTTTAGCTCCCGGGCTCGATGTTTTTGAGCTCCCGGGTTCGATAATTTTTAATAACTTAATTTTAAGGCCCAGCGGCACCAAACTATTATTAATAGCTATGTGTTCTTTTTATAATTTAAAGGCCCAGCACTCGATATTGTTTTTTGTCACACCCCTTTTTTACCAAAACAAACCTTTCCACTTAAACCCTCTTAAATTAATAAAAGAATTTAGTAAAAAGCTTGAAAAGGGTTTTTCAATTTTGAAAGTGACAAAAATGTGTGTTTAAAAGGAATTAACTCAGAGTCGCCACCTGACATTGGTTTCGGTGTGCCAGGCCACCGTTTTTAAATGATTTTCCTTTAAAACACTTTAGACTTCAAAACTAAGTCTGCACCAGAGATTCGGGTAAGGGGGTTCATTTGACTCGGGGAGAAGGTGTTAGGCATTCCCCAAGTCCCGTGAAGGTCACGGTTGCGCACTTGATCAAGTTGGCTTTAAATTATTCAATTGAGGTAGAAAACACAGAAAAGCGAAATAAACACATACGAAGCTCGAGGTCATTCTCACCTAATAAGAGAAAATGAAAAGGAAAAGAAAAATCCTAAGCTAACATATACTACGACTTATCCACCATGCTCGTCAAGGCCTCCAAAATATTTACATAGTCTTCGGGGCATTCCCCGGGTAAATTTAACTAAGGGACAACCTCTTACCTCAAAATCAACAAAACCTTAAAGATTGCCTACCCAAGTATGTTCGGCCTAAAATATGCTCCTAGCGATAATGGAAGAAAAGTAAGAATTTAAACTAAAATAGATAAGGATATTTTATGCTCATGTTAAACTTCATTTCATTTGTGATTTCATCCTCTACGGCACAACATGGTCATTCAAATAAGGGATATGCACACGAGGAGAAGAATAGCATTCAAAACAACACAAAAAATGAAGCAGAAAAGAAGAAGCAGGAGATGACAAAAATAGCAGGCAACTCAAAACGTAAATAATAAAACATAGCAAGAAAGTCCTACTAAAAACTTTTATCTTGATGTCCTACTGGCCCAAGGCAAAAGAATAATTACAACCTAAAGTGAATTGAATATTTAACTATTGGGTTTTCATTTTTAACTTATGTTAGAAGAAAAATTTTGCCACTGTAATTGAACGCTAACGCTACCAGGAATGTTTTAAGCATTAACACATCTATATTTGTGGTTGATTTCCAGCAGGCTTTGGACAAAAGATTGCAGCACACTTTAGAAAGATTGAGTCACACTAATAGTGAAAACAATTTTTGAAGAAAACTTCATGCACCCATTTTTGTGTTTAAACCGACAGAAGTAAAATCAACTAAGGCACCATGAATCGACCTTCATTGCCCAGTAATCAAAGAACTTCAGATGAATTAATCTGATGCTATCACCAACAAGCATAGAAGGAAAAAAAAAATGAAAACCTTAATAGCGAGGCAGTATGTTTTCGAGTTCATTTGAACTTGAGAATACAAAGCCCCAACCAAAATGTAATGAGTCGACCAAAACTTAACTAAACAGCCCAATAGAAACGAGCAAGCTCTTAAAAATATATACTGACAATTTCTAATGTCAACTTAAGTTCCTGCTGCAATGAATATATGAGACAAATTCAACAAACAGGAAAGGCCTCTGTTCATGCTATGCTGAACGCATAAATACAAGTTAGGAAACTGACACGCACTATATTCGAACTCTATAGCATTCCAGACACCAACGAAGACCGCAAGCAGACTTACAACCACAAGGACCTTGGACCCGTACTAACTCACCTTTTATCTTTATAGGCTTACTGATTTTTACATTGAAACAGAAATTGATTATGCCAATTTTAACCACAAACCATGAGATGCTTCAATCAGGTAAATGACTGACAATCCAGAGCAGACAGTTTGAATTACTACTAATTAAACCTTCATTCGTCGCACCCGCATATGACCGAAAGAAATCAGATTAATCAATATCTTGACAGAGGATAGTAACAACTGCCTCACCAGAAAACTTGACTAAGCTAAGCAGGAGTTTACAGTAGATTTCTTATCATTAGAGGGGACCAACAGAAGCATCGACAAATAGAAATCATTGAAAGATAAACCCAAGAATCACTTAACGCCCCAAAATCAACTAGGCAGACAACATTGATCGAATATATGCATCATGTATATGGTTTTGAGGTTGGAAATCTGACTGAGGGTGAAATTAAACGTGATGTTAATGCAAATACCTCAACAGAAGGCGACAAGATGGATTAAGAAGGCATCAGGTTTCAATATGCTCCCAGAATGCGAACCAAGTGAACCAAAACAGCACTGGCGAGCAAATCTCAGTAACACGACTTGAATATAGATTTTTTGAACTAAATTATCAACCAAACAGACACGACGCTGATTCAGACCACAAAGGAATTGCATCACTGACTCATAACCTATTTAATTACCCTAAGATCAGCAATCTCAAATCACACATATAAGACTAAGCTTGAAAATTAAGCGAGCTTCTCAAAATAACGAAACTAAACCAAAGGCAGCGAGTCGAAAGAAAAGAAACAAATTGACGAACAACATTTGGAACACAAACGCAATCAGAAACTGACTCCAAATACCACTTCTACTGAAACATGATCGAATATGTATTAATACAGAGCAAATTCCCTATGATTCATATCATATTTGATTTAACATTAACGAGAGTAAGAAGGAAGGATGAGAACCTGAGATCGCAAAATTCTTCAACTGAATTCGTTTGAAATTGAATACCAAAGAATTTGTCACTGGAACTTGAAACGACAGTAACAAACAAGCATGAATCAAACCAGCATCAACACGGCATTAGGAAGCACGAACGAACCTCGATTTGCAAGTAAATCGCAGCTCAAACGACCTCGACTCCACGGCAAACCTCAATCAATCTCCATATTTGCAAATCGAAACCGAAAAGAAGAGACTAAAGTATTTTTGAGAACAAATTCTCTGATTTTTCGAAATGAAAACAGGACTCAAACAAAGATTTGACTCGAACTATTTCTATCTTTTGGAATGCTTAGAAACAGAGAATTTCTTTTTCGAAGAAGCCCCCCCGAAAATCCTCAGAACCCTCTCCCTTTTTCTACTGCCGCCTCCTTCTCCTTACTTCACAAGAAATCTGGAAGTAAATCTCTTCTAGAATGAACTTCGACAGATGGAAGGAGAGGATCGATCCTCAAAATCAATCCACGGCTCCCATTTTTCGGAATCCATTCTTGAGAAATTTCAAAACAAATTCGGCACATGAGAGACGCAACAAGATGTCAGAGGCCGTTAGAATCTCGCAGAGGTGGTGAAATGAAGCGCGCGTAAGGGAATTCGATCTCACTCGCTCCGAAAATTATCGAGTTTGGACTTTGGATGCGGCTGTGAAGGGGAGCGTGAACAGTGCGTCATTTGGGTGTTAGGGTTTCTTTTGGGAATATTAGGTTGGGGTGTGGGGATTAATCCTGGCCGTGGGATTAGAAGGGATGAATGGCTAGGATTTTAAAGGGGATGGGGCGGGTCGGCGGATTGGGTCGCGGGTTAAAGGGGTAAGGGAGGTGGGCTTCCGGTTTCTTGGGCCATTTTTGTGCAACATTGGGCCAAAATTTATACTCATCTTAATTTTAATCAAATTATTAAGTAGGTAGCCTAATCCTTTTAAATTAAAACCAAATTAATTTCCACTAATTAAATAAATTATCTAATAATTTGAGATTATATATATATTATAATATATTATATTTTATGGATTAAAACAAGAGTTAAAATCATAATAGAAACAAAAAATAAGGCTATAAACATAAACAAAATATTAATAATTTAAATTGAATAGGATAAAATAGAGCATGAAAATATTTTTGTATATTTTTCAATTTTATGATAAAAATAATGTAAAAGAGCTAAAATTAGTGTAAATAGCTATATGAGACCTAAATTAAATATTCTACGCTAAAACGGGTGAAATTTCGGGTATGGTCAAAAATTACGTGTCTACAGCTGCCCCTCTTTGACTGAAAATACAAAGTATTTTCACAAAGAACGACTAGACAAGATTTTTGACATGACCCTTATTTAAAAGACCAACTAGAAGAAAAGAAAATGTGACCGAGCTCTGGTATCTGAGCTGCCTACATATCCTCGGCTATAGAGGAATCGGGCCACGTGTAGTTCAGAAGTGAATGAGATGATGGAGTTTACCGAGGTGGAGAGTCGAGTCGAGTGCCGTCGAGGTTCCAGTCCGCGGTTCCTGCCATTACATCCAAATCAAAAAATGAAAAAGACTAACTAAACCTATAAACTATGAGTTACAAGATTCCTATCTCTAAGTCTTCTGAAGCTTGATCTTGAGTCTTGAATGGTTCTTCATGTAGACTTTAGATCTGAACCTTGACGCTCGCTAGATGTAGGTGTTAGTTCCTTTTCTTCTGCTTTTCGGATCAGAACCGGACATACAATGCTTATGGCTTTAGTCATGTATTGAGCGATCCATCTCTTGTCTCGGTCTCTGCATTTTGGACTCACCTCCCTTATTGACTCGCATTCTTGCCGAGAGCTTTTGCTACTTCAGCATGAACTGATTTCTGAAAATGATTGCCTTCGTTGTCCAGGTGGGTGCCTGACATTACAGCAAAACAGACAAAACAAAAGAAAATTTTTCTGCCCCAGTTTTGGAATCGGGCATAAATGTGAATGTTAATTGGACTATGCTACCTACAAAGCTCTCAAAATTCTAAAATTAAATCCCATTATCCAGGAGGGTCCTGAAAACTTAAAATTAAAATCCCATTATCCAGGAGGGTCCCGAAAACTAAAAATTAAAATCCCATTATCCAGGAGGGTCCTGAAAACTAAAAATTAAAATCCCATTATCCAGGAGGGTCCCGAAAACTAAAAATTAAAATCCCATTATCCAGGAGGGTCCTGAAAACTAAAAATTAAAATCCCATTATCCAGGAGGGTCCCGAAAACTTAAAATTAAAATCCCATTATCCAGGAGGGTCCCGAAAACTAAAAATTAAAATCCCATTATCCAGGAGGGTCCCGAAAACTTAAAACTAAATCCCATTATCCAGGAGGGTCCCGAAAACTTAAAAATTAAAATCCCATTATCCAGGAGGGTCCCGAAAACTAAAAATTAAAATCCCATTATCCAGGAGGGTCCCGAAAACTTAAAACTAAATCCCATTATCCAGGAGGGTCCCGAAAACTAAAAATTAAAATCCCATTATCCAGGAGGGTCCCGAAAACTTAAAACTAAATCCCATTATCCAGGAGGGTCCTGAAAACTTTAAATTAAAATCCCATTATCCAGGAGGGTCCTGAAAACTAAAAATTAAAATCCCATTATCCAGGAGGGTCCCGAAAACTTAAAAACTAAATCCCATTATCCAGGAGGGTCCCGAAAACTTAAAATTAAATCCCATTATCCAGGAGGGTCCCGAAAACTTAAAAATTAAATCCCATTATCCAGGAGGGTCCTGAAAACTTAAAATTAAATCCCATTATCCAGGAGGGTCCTGAAAACTTAAAACTAAATCCCATTATCCAGGAGGGTCCTAAAAACTTAAAATTAAATCCCATTATCCAGGAGGGTCCCGAAAACTTAAAACTAAATCCCATTATCCAGGAGGGTCCCGAAAACTTAAAACTAAATCCCATTATCCAGGAGGGTCCTGAAAACTTAAAAGTAAATCCCATTATCCAGGAGGGTCCTAAAAACTTAAAATTAAATCCCATTATCCAGGAGGGTCCCGAAAACTTAAAACTAAATCCCATTATCCAGGAGGGTCCCGAAAACTTAAAACTAAATCCCATTATCCAGGAGGGTCCTGAAAACTTAAAAGTAAATCCCATTATCCAGGAGGGTCCTGAAAACTTAAAATTAAATCCCATTATCCAGGAGGGTCCTGAAAACTTAAAAAATTAAAATCCCATTATCCAGGAGGGTCCCGAAAACTTAAAACTAAATCCCATTATCCAGGAGGGTCCTGAAAACTAAAAATTAAAATCCCATTATCCAGGAGGGTCCCGAAAACTTAAAATTAAAATCCCATTATCCAGGAGGGTCCTGAAAACTAAAAATTAAAATCCCATTATCCAGGAGGGTCCTGGAAACTTAAAATTAAAATCCTATTATCCAGGAGGGTCCTGAAAACTTAAAATTAAAATCCCATTATCCAGGAGGGTCCCGAAAACTTAAAATTAAAATCCCATTATCCAGGAGGGTCCTGAAAACTAAAAATTAAAATCCCATTATCCAGGAGGGTCCCGAAAACTTAAAACTAAATCCCATTATCCAGGAGGGTCCTGAAAACTAAAAATTAAAATCCCATTATCCAGGAGGGTCCCGAAAACTTAAAACTAAATCCCATTATCCAGGAGGGTCCCGAAAACTTAAAATTAAAATCCCATTATCCAGGAGGGTCCCGAAAACTTAAAACTAAATCCCATTATCCAGGAGGGTCCTGAAAACTAAAAATTAAAATCCCATTATCCAGGAGGGTCCCGAAAACTTAAAACTAAATCCCATTATCCAGGAGGGTCCTGAAAACTTAAAATTAACTTACCCGAGCCGCGCTCACATCTTGGAGGATTCTGGATATAATTTGCTGCCTGGACCATGCTTTTTCCATAAGAGTTCTATGTGGACTTAAATATTTCTTGCCCCTGCTTCAGACAAATGAAATCTTGTTAATTTGAAAATGTGGTGGTTAGTTTGTGGCATCGTTGTTGTGTGTTTGCTTCTGCCATTGCCGTGTTTCATTCAGATTTGCTGCTTGGGGCTAGCAAGGAGTTGTTTGACCCTTTGATTGGAATTTGACCCCAAAACCTCTTACAGTCACTTGTTGCATCGTATTTCCATTCTGAAAACTTCCAAGTCCTTGCATTTTATCAAATTTCAAGACTCAATTGATTGCCTGAACCCTGGTTATCACCATACTCTTATTCTAAAATGTCAATTGTGATGCGCCTGGCCGGGTTCCACTTTGTGCAACTCAGAAGCTGGTAGTATGCTTTGAAATCCTTTCCTACTTGTTTGACTAAGGCTACCTTGAAAGAAACTCATAAAGATAGACTGAAAGAGTAAAGTGAAATGACTTTTGACAAAAAAAAGAATAGAAGAAAATTTTGAACGCTAATGACTAGCCGAAGAAGAATGAGAAAAGAAAGCTTATCTGAGGGGAGGTAGCCAGCTCCAATGATCATGACATGCATTTCAGACTGATCAGCCTAATCCGTCCCACCAATCATATTTTACCTTATGTTGTGCCTCCATACCTCAAGCCGGGCTTTCACTGATTTGACTCCACTGAATAGCCATGAACCTCATTCGACTTGTAGTGCCCTGAAGGGTTTTCACTAAAAAGCCTCTCTCATTTGTTTATCTCTCAACTCACCATCGCCTTGTGGTGCCCGTGAGGGTTTTCACCAACAAGACTCTCTCATTTTAAATTTTTCTCTCAACTCACCGTCGCCTTATGGTGCCCGCAAGGGTTTTCACTAATAAGACTCTCTCATTTTAATTTTCTCTCTTGCGTCCATGAGCCAAGTGTTACCCATGATTTAAACCATACCTTCTATCTTGCTTCACCTGGCATCCTCAAAGATTGATCGGAAGGTCTTTCTTTGGACCGTAATGTAGGCTTTTGGACATGGTTAGAAAGAAAGGGTGGTATGAAGGCTCGAACTAATTTAAGACGAAACAAGGGTCAAGATTTCAACTTTTGGAATCGGTTCTTTTCAGAACTAAACTTCTGCCCCAGTTTCTTCGGGTCTGGGGAATTTTTAATTTTATTTGGATAGGACCGAACCATAAGGCTGCCTACGTATCCTTAAAAAGGAATCAGGTCGAACGTAGTTCAAGAGTGAACAAAGCATTTCATTTTATTATTTTCTTTTTCTTTTTCTTTTTCTTTTTTCTCTTTTTTTTTCTTTTTCTTTCTCCTTTTTTTTTTTTTTTTTTTTACATTTACACTCATTCGTTGTCATTTTTATTCATTCTCTACCTTTGGTACTGATTCCAAAAGAGGGGTAAGAAAGAAAATAAATAAGGCTCAAAAGGGGTAGCAAAGGATGAAAGTGTTTGGGGTAGCGGAACGAAATGCCTTCGTCATTTCAACTTTGAACATGCCAGATACACGATACCAATGAAAGAAGGCAATGGAATCATACATAATACCTCTTAACTGCATCAGAATTGATGGCCATATCTACACATTTGCCCTCTACGTCTGTTAAATACAAAGCACCATTGGGCAACACTCTTGTTACGACGAATGGCCCCTGCCAGTTTGGGGCAAACTTGCCTTTAGCTTCAGCCTGATGAGGAAGGATACGTTTCAATACCATCTGGCCCACTTCGAATTTCCGAGGACGCACCTTTTTGTTGTATGCTCTTGCCATTCTCTTCTGATACAATTGACCATGACAAACTGCAGCCAATCTTTTCTCATCAATCAGACTCAACTGCTCGAGCCGGGTTTTGACCCACTCATCATCAGTAATTTCAGCTTCTGCGACGATCCGAAGAGATGGAATCTCAACTTCCGCAGGGTATAACTGCCTCGGTCCCATATACTAGTAAATAGGGAGTTGCACCTATTGAAGTGCGAACAGTAGTGCGGTAACCCAGTAATGCGAATGGCAACTTTTCATGCCATTGCCTAGATCCTTGAACCATCTTACGAAGTATCTTCTTTATGTTTTTGTTGGCGGCCTCGACAACTCCATTGGCTTTAGGGCGATAGGGAGTGGAATTCCGATGCATGATCTTGAACTGTTGGCATACCTCTCTCATCAAATGGCTATTGAGGTTAGCAGTATTATCTGTGATAATCACCTTGGGAATTCTGAATCGACAGATGATGTTTGAATGGACAAAATCCACTACTGCCTTCTTGGTCACGGACTTGAAAGTTACAACTTCGACCCACTTGGTAAAGTAATCAATGGCCACGAGAATAAACCTATGCCCGTTCGACGCTGCCGGCTCAATTGGTCCGATAACATCCATGCCCCAAGCAACAAAGGGCCAAGGAGCAGACATCGTATATAACTCACATGGGGGAGAATGAATCAAATCACCATGTACCTGGCATTGATGACACTTGCGAACAAAACTGATACAATCTCGTTCCATGGTGAGCCAATAATAACCTGCTCGAAGTATCTTCTTTGCCAAGACATACCCGTTCATATGCGGCCCACAAACCCCAGAATGCACTTCGGTCATGATAGTTGAAGCTTCTTTAGCATCTATGCACCTCAGTAGTCCTAGATCTGGAGTTCTCTTGTACAACACCCCTCCACTGAAGAAGAATCCGCTCGCCAAGCGTCGAATTGCTTTCTTTTGATCTCCTGTGGCTTGTACTGGATATACTCCCATCCTGAGGTATTCTTTGATATCCCGGAACCACGGCTCACCGTCAAGTTCTTCTTCCACCATATTACAATAGGCATGCTGATCGTGAACTTGAATCTGCGGTGGATCCACATAGGCCTTATTTGGATGATGCAGCATAGACGCCAGAGTAGCCAAGGCGTCAGCAACTTCGTTATGAATCCTGGGAATATGCTTGAACTCTATCGACTGAAACCTTTGACAAAGATCATGCAAACATTGCCGGTATGGCACGAGCTTCAAATCTCGTGTCTCCCATTCCCCTTGAATTTGGTGCACCAGTAGATCCGAGTCACCCATGACCAAGATTTCCTGGACACCCATGTCTATAGCCAACCTTAAACCCAAGATACATGCCTCATATTCGGCCATGTTATTAGTGCAATAGAAACGAAGCTGAGCTGTAACAGGGTAGTGCTGCCCTGTCTCAGAAATAAGTACTGCTCCTATCCCGACGCCTTTCATATTAGCAGCCCCATCAAAGAAGAGCCTCCATCCTGGCCTCTCAACTTGCTCCAATTCCTCAACATGCATTACCTCTTCATCAGGGAAGTATGTCTTTAAAGGTTCATATTCTTCATCTACTGGATTCTCAACCAAATGATCAGCCAACGCTTGTGCTTTCATTGCAGTCCTAGTCACATAGACAATGTCAAATTCTGTGAGTAAAATCTGCCACTTTGCCAGTCTTCCCGTGGGCATCGGCTTCTGAAAGATATACTTTAGAGGATCCATGCGAGAAATGAGGTAAGTAGTGTAGGATGACAGATAATGTTTCAACTTTGTGCCACCCAAGTCAGGGCGCAACATGTCCTCTCAAGTAGAGTGTACTTAACCTCATAGGGAGTGAACTTCTTACTAAGGTAATAGATCGCTTGCTCCTTCTTCCCCGTGATGTCATGTTGACCCAATACGCAGCCAAAAGAATTATCCAAGACCGTCATATAGAGAATTAAAGGTCTTCCAGGCTCTGGAGGGACCAACACTGGTGGATTCGACAAGTATCTCTTAATCTTATCGAATGCTTCTTGGCACTCGTCAGTCCACTTGATTGCAGCATTCTTCTTGAGCAGCTTAAAGATGGGCTCACAAGTTGTCGTGAGCTGTGCAATGAACCTGTTGATGTAATTTAGCCTTCCAAGCAAACTCATCACCTCTGTTTTGTTCTTTGGCGGCGGCAACTCTTGAATGGCCTTGATCTTTGATGGGTCTAACTCAATTCCGCGCCGGCTGACCACAAATCCTAGCAGTTTCCCAGACGGGACACCAAATGCACATTTTGCTGGGTTGAGCTTGAGGTTGTACCTGCGAAGCCTCTGAAAAAACTTCCTCAAGTCCTTGACATGGTCGCACCGCTTCTTTGACTTTATGATCACATCATCTACATAGACCTCAATCTCCCTATGCATCATGTCGTGAAATATGGTAGTCATCGCCCTCATATATGTTGCCCCAACATTCTTCAGACCAAATGGCATTACTCGATAGCAATATGTACCCCATGGCGTGATGAACGCTGTCTTTTCTGCATCTTCCTCGTCCATCAAGATTTGGTGATACCCCGCATAACAATCCACGAAAGACCCAATCTCATGCTTGGCACAATTATCGATCAGAATGTGAATGTTCGGCAATGGAAAATCATCCTTTGGGCTCGCTTTGTTAAGATCACGGTAATCAACACAAACCCTGGTCTTTCCATCCTTCTTTGGTACCGGCACAACATTGGCTAACCAAGTGGGATACCGAGTGACCCGAATGACCTTTGCAGTAAGTTGCTTTGTGATTTCTTCTTTGATCTTTACGCTCATGTCAGTCTTGAACTTTCACAACTTTTGCTTAACAGGAGGGGAAGCAGGATCAGTCGGCAACTTGTGGACTACCAAATCAGTGCTCAGGCCCGGCATATCATCATATGTCCACGCAAAGACATCTTTGTACTCCAATAATATTTTGATTATTTCCTCCCTAACTTGCGGTTCTAAGTGCACACTTATCTTGGTCTCCTTAACATCATCTTGGTCTCCTAAATTGATTGCTTCAGTTTCACTCAAATTAGGCTTTGGTTTTTCTTCAAACTGTTTTAGCTCTTTACTGATTTCCTCAAATGCTGCTTCTTCATCATATTCTATTTCATCATCATATTCTACTTCTTGGATTGTTATTTCAGGATTATATTGGCTTTTAAGACTCGGCTGAGAGTTCTCCATGCACGTCATGTCACTGCAACCAGCATAAAAAGAACTGTACAAAAAGGAAAATAAAAAGAACAAAAATAAAAACACTATTAAGAATAAGGGAAAACGAAAGATTGCATTTTCATTGAAAATAAAAGGATAGAAGTGTTTGAACATCAAAACAAGCAAATACTAAGAATCTGGATTACAGCCCTGGAATAACCCAGATAACAGGAAGGAAAACAAAGCAAACTACCAAAACTCCTTCCTGACGGGGAGAGGAGTAGCTTCCCAATTGCTAAGCTTCACGTTTGGGCCAACAAGCTGCACATCTGCTTTACTGGAGCCTTCACCAACTTCTACCATATTGACTTCTTCGAACAGACTTTGGAACCTCTTGATCAGGTCTTCATCAACATCGACCACAGGTTTTGGAATTGAGGAGGTTGAAGGTCCTTCAACTTTTGGCTTGACAAAAGACTTAGAGATGTGTGGGACAGGCTTAGGGAGTGACCATACATTCTGTTTCAAATTCTTAACCCTTTTCACGCCATTCTCTGTGGGCGTGAACCCCAGACCAAACATACCAGGATTCCCACTAGGACGCATTGGATGCACAATACCTTGTAGAGATGAGCCCAGACCTTTGCCCGGCACAAAACCACTCTTTAACATTTCATTCGCCACCATGACGGATGCGGAGGAGAGCTTAGGACCCGGAATGTACCCTCCTTCAGGAACTTTCTCAATAGATATTGTTTCGAAAGTCTGGTAAACCCAAGGTCCCTTTCCATCTTCAGCTTCAATAAACGGAACAATTGCATCATTACCAGCTAACGGGTCCTCCTCACCGTGCACAACTATTTCTTGTCTGTCCCATTCAAACTTCACCATTTGGTGCAGAGAAGACGGGACCGCCTTGGCAGCATGTATCCAGGGCCTACCTAACAACAGGTTATAGGAGACAACCACGTCCAATACTTGAAATTCCATGGTGAATTCAACTGGCCCTATCGATAATTCGAGTATTATATCTCCGACAGAATCTTTACCTCCCCCATCAAAACCTCGGACACACACATTGTTCAAATGGATTCTTTCAGTGCCAATCTTCAGCTTTTGCAAGGTAGATAGGGGACAAATATTTGCACTGGAGCTGTTATCAACCAGAACCCTTGGGACAACAGAATCTTCACACTTTACCGTGAGATAAAGAGCTCGATTGTGTTCTGTACCCTCCATAGGAAGTTCATCATCTGAGAAAGTGATCCTGTTGACTTCGAAGATCTTGCTAGCCATCTTTTCTAGGTGATTCACCGTGATCTTATCAGGGACATGGGCCTCATTCAAAATCTTCATCAAGACCCTGCGATGTTCATCAGAATGTATCAGCAAAGATAAAAGAGAAATCTGAGCTGGGGTTTTTCTCAATTGTTCCACGATGGAATAATCCTGCATTTTCATCTTCTTCAGGAATTCCTCAACCTCTTCCTCGGTGATCGATTTCTTTACTGGCATTTGGCTATCCTTGGGTGGCTTAGCTTTCCTTAATTCTTCTGGGGTGAAACACCTCCCAGAGCGAGTCAATCCTCCAGATTCATTAACTTCTTCCTCTACTTCCTTTCCTTTGTATGTCACTATCACTTGTTTATAATTCCACGGAACAACCTTGGTGTCTACCACTAGCAGCTGGGTTACTGGTTTAATGATGATAGGGGTAGTAGGAGCCCCTTTCACAATTATGACATGCTTACTTGGAATCCCCGGCACTATCACTTTTGAGCTTTCTGGACTTGCTCCAACATCTTTTGGCATCCCTTTCACGACCAACACCGGTGGTTTCAAATTGAGCAAACTCGGCTTTTCTGTTACCTCTTCAACTGTCAAAGGCGTTGCCTTGGTGGAGTCAGGAGCTTTCACCACATCGCTTTCACTGGACCGAATCATCATGACGGACTTAGAAGACTTCTTGGGCTCCCCATCTTTGTGAACTAGTTCAATCATATGTGTTTCTTCATGGGTTGGCAAAGGATTTTGGTTGATGTTTGGCGCGTCTGGGCTTTGGACTACAATTTGGTTTGTATCAATGAGCTCCTGGATCGCCTGTTTCAAATACCAACACTTTTCTATGTCATGCCCTGGAGCATCAGAACAATATGCACATCTTAGGGAATAATCGAGGTTCTTTGGAGGGGGATTCGGTATCTTTGGATCAATCGGCCTCAAGACGTCCAATTGCCTCAGCCTTTGAAACAAGCTGGCATAGGATTCTCCAAGTGGGGTGAAACTTTGTTTCCGCTGCACCCTCTCTTTCCTATAGTCTGTCCTTGGTCGAAAATGTGGTCTAATGGGGTTTTGGTAGGGTTGTGGAGGTGGGTAGCTATTTTGTGGAGCAGGAGCACGCCATTGCGGGTGAGAAGGGGGTTGAGCATATGACTGTGCATGGTGAACAAGGTATTGGGATGGTCTAGCTGAGTATTGGGGGTTTTGTGAGGAGAAGTAATGTTGGGGTGGATTATATGGAGCTTGGGTATAGGTTTGAGGTCTGGGTCGAGGGTGGATGTATTGATGAGGTGAACCTTTGGGGCCCTGCCATGATCCAGAGACAACCATAGCGATATCTTCCTTCTTCTTCTTGCTTTGCAAACTTCCGGTACCACTCTGGATTGCCTAGGTGGTTGCTTTTATAGTAGAATAACTCATGATCTTACTCGACTTGAGGCCCTCTTCCACCATTTCTCCCATCTTTACCACATCATTGAAAGGCTTACCAATGGCTGAGATCAAATGACCATAGTAAGTGGGCTCCAATGCTTGAAGAAAATATTTAACCATCTCGTCTTCTTCCATCGGAGGATTGACTCGTGCAGCTTGCTCCCTCCATCGGAACCCATATTCTCTAAAGCTTTCATTGGGTTTCTTTTCCACCTTGGTCAAAGATAGGCGGTCTGGGACAATGTCTATATTGTACTGAAAGTGCCGGGCGAAGGCTTGGGCCATATCGTCCCATGTATACCATCTACTAGCATCCTGGCGAGTGTACCATTCTAGAGCTGCCCCGCTTAGACTTTGGCTGAAGTACGCCATCAGTAATTCGTCTTTTCCCCCAGCCCCTCTCATCTTACTGCAATAACCCCTTAGATGGGCTACGGGATCCCCATGTCCATCATACAAGTCGAACTTGGGCATTTTGAACCCCGCAGGCAATTGGACATCGGGGAACAAACACAAATCTTTATAAGACACACTCACTTGGTTTCCCAAACCTTGCATATTTCTCAATGATTGCTCCAGACTCTGTACTTTTCTAAACATCTCTTCTTGATCTACGTTCTTAGATGGTTTATCAGTTTCAACATGAGGCTCAAATTGGGGGGGGTAAGAATAAGGGTCTGGAATTTTGAAGGTGGGCTCAGGTGCATAATAGTGGGCATCTGGAGCGGGGAATACGGGCTCACTAGAGGATCGGTGGAGGGTAGCTTGTCGAGGGGGTACAAAAATAGGAGCGGAAGTCGAAACAGGGTACGGGGTTGTTTTGGATGGTGGGGCTTGAAAAGCTTGGGCCGAAGTGCCGGGGTAGTTGTGGTAAGGGGTGAAGCCAGGTGCATGTTGTGGAGAAAGATCAATGGTATTAGTCATCTGGGATTGAGAGATTGGTGGGATAGAAGCGGGATTTTCTGTGTAGCTGGTAGGGAATGAAGGTGGAGGGTGTCCCTTACTCCAGGCTCGATACATCTCTGCCATTTGATGCCTCAACCTCCGGACCTCCTCTTGCAACTCTGATTCTGACTCAACAATCTCCCTTGGCGGGTCTACAACTGCAGTGTCTACTTCCTTGCTAGCCATGACTGTTAGACGCTTTGATCGGGTATTGTATGGATGACTTGCCAGGATGCCAACAAACTAACCACCTTCCTGAATGTGAATAAAGACAACAAAGGACAACCATAAAACCACCATGTTAGCGTTAGTGCATTTATCAAATAATAATTTCACATTATATGCAATGCACCTAGCAACAGTTATAGGTTCTAGAATGGCTTTGAGGGTCGCAAGGTCATATGGCATCATCCCGGTTTCGCTCATTTGTCTATCCTTCTCTTTCCTTTCTAACACCTCTTTTCAACCCCTTTTTTTTTTGTTTTTTTTTTTTTTTTTTTTTTTTAATCTTATTTTTGAACAAAAATGACTTGATCGAACCCGATGTAGGTTGCCTACGTATCATGTCCCTCATGAATCAGACCAAGCGTAGTTCTGGAAAAGTAATGGGACATAAGCTAAAACAAAGTTCTTTTGGGACTTTTTCTTTTAAAACCTTTCGATGTTAAAATACAAAAGGAAGCACGAAAACGAAAGACATGACAGACTCGATTACACTACGACAGACTCTGACTCTACCTAAAGAACTTAGTACTCTTAAACAAGACATGAAGGTAAAAGACAACATAAGACCATTTCAGAACATCTAAATAGAACGACCCTTCAAGCTGCTCCTGAACGCGACGATCCTGGCTGGGATGGTCCTGGGCTGCCCGTCATGCTCAAACTCTGCAACATGCCTCGCAAAGAAACACTAACGTTGGGAACAAAAACCTTGGCATGTGCCCCCGCATCTTGAAGACCAACCCTAAGCAAATACTGGCTATGCTGCTCCACGCTTGCTACCAATCCTGCTAACTGAGACTTTATCAACTCAAGCTTGTTCCAGGGATCTTGATCTGAGGCCTCCTCACAATCATTTGTCTGAGTTGCACGACCCCTAAGTTGTGCTGGCAACGGGGTACTAACCCCTGACGGGATGGATTGTAACCAAATTAGGTACTCCTGAGTACACTCGGGCATGCCAATATCCATTACTAATGTATTTTTCCTCATCCTCTTTGCGTTGTTCCAGTATTGCACCCACTTGATCTCATCGGCTGCCTTTTTGCTAAAATTCATGATGTGCCTTCGGAGATTCAAAATTGGAGGCTCCTCTTGTCTTCTACCCAACTGTCGCATTACTCTAACAGGAGTGTATGGCCTAACACACTTGAGTCCTATCAGCATTAGGAAAGGTTGCATAAGGCATCCTACCAAAATATCATCTAAAGGTAGCCAAAGGTAAGCCCACAAAACATTCCCATTTGTCCTCAAACCAAGGAACTCAATCCAAGCTGGAACACCTACTGGGTATGAAAACTTTGGAGATTTCATCCTACGCTCGATGCATACCACCCGATCCCTCAAGGCACGGTCGATAGGGCAAAGTAAAGAGGCCGTGTGCAAATGTTCCATCATCCACAATTGTAACAAAAGGTTACTTCCCTCAAAATACCTGACACCTCCCCTAACCTCACTCAAGGCTCGGTACAACTCCGCTAAGATCATCGGCACAACGGTAATGGTTTTGCGTTGCTTCTCATGAAATAGTGCCATTACCACTGACTGCAAACGGGAGTTAATGTGCCTCTCATCTAATGGAAAAACCAATAATCCCAACAAAGCAAGACTGAAAGCTTCGAGGCGTCGTCTTTGCCACTTTGCTTTGGTTGTGCAAAACTCATCCCAAAAGATGTCAAAGCTATCCTGTGGTCCAAATCTAGCAAACAAATAATCCAGGGATATCCAGGACTGCTCGAGGCATTTTAAATGCTTATTATCTTTCAGGCCCAGGTCATTAAGGAATCTTGTCCTAGAGTGGTCTCGGGGAAGTATCATGTCTTTGCCTATATAGCTTAAACGAGTGAGACCAGACATTTCCGCTAAGGTAGGAGTCATCTCACATTCTCCAAATCTAAAAATCAAATTTTGTGGATCCCAATAAGTCAACATCGCCTCCACCAAGTCTGGGCGGGGTGTGATATCAAGAAGGGAAGTCAAGGTGCCCAATTTCTGCATTAATTCATGCTGCTCTATTGTTGAAAACATTTTCCACCACTTAATTAACTTCCTAGGAATCTTCACTACCATGAGCACTTTGGATCGAATCAGCGGGTCCATACCTGAATGAATAAAACATGGTTAGCGACTCAAGACACGTGTGACACCACGACACCTTTTATTGGACACATACTAGATACGACAAAACTATTTTTGAAAATTAACCTATGTGGCCTAATGATAGCTATTAGTGTAAACTCAACAACGGTGACTACTCTTATATGAAAATACCTTACTAATACTTATATGGGTTTTACTTTCATGGCCCAAAAAATTAATTTAAGGAAATGACTCATTTTGCAAAAGTGGCCGATATGGCCAAAAGTGGCTAAAAATGCAAATTCAAAAATAACGGACCCTAAAGAAATATGACTCCTAGTTGTAGACTCAAAATCCTAATATATGGGTAATTGAACCATTTTTTTGCGAAAATAACCCTATTTACAAGAATGACCGATATGGCCAAAAGTGACTATACATGCAAGATTTGGCTAAGACCCCGCAAAGCCAAGAACCTAAGACACTAGGAAGACCGGACCCTATGTGGGTTGCCTACGTATCTCGCCCCTAAAGACGAGAATCAGGTTCGCGTAGTTCGGGAAGATGCAATTAATTTGTAAAAAGCTATATTTTATCATTTTGAAAAAGATGGAAAAATGTAAAATCTTTTTGGATTTTTTCATTTTCAATTTTTTGAATTTTTGAAAAATAATAGAAAGGTGTAAAATATTTTTTTGGATTTTTCATTTTCAATTTTTTTTGGATTTTTGGAAAATAATAAAATCTTTTTTTGGATTTTTTTCATTTTTCAATCAATTTTTTTTTTTGAATTTTTCTTGAAAAGTTTTGAAAGGAAAATGCATACGGACCCTATTTTCTTCATTTTCACCCTTCTTTCCCAAATATCGGTCCGCCAAATAACCTTTTACCCTCAAAGATGCGACATTTAGCACATAATATGATTACATGTCATTTTGGGCCACGGGCCCATTTTGACCAAATTTGGACAGGTTTCCTATAAAGGGACACGGTACCTGGGACCGAACCCTGCTAGGTCTAAATGACATGATGCAAATAAAAATGACCTAAAGGCTGACCTACGGTTGGGGTTCACTAGACAAGGCAATTCGGGGAAGCGTATGGTCGATGGTGGCTGCTCAAGCTTTCCACCCACTCCATACGTCCGACGGCCCCCCCTCCTAAATTAAGGGTGACTCAACAAAGATTTCGTGCACGCGACGCGTGCTCCGAGACTTGTTGCAGAAAGAATTGACCGGGTAATGCATATGATGACAGTTATAAAGCAATAAACACATAAAGGAAAGACTGTAAGCAAATAGGCAACTAGCAAATAATAAAAACATAATAAAAATCAAATAAAACTAACGAAAAAGCATAAAGACCTCAACTAAATATTCTAAAAGCCAACAAAATCAAGTACTAGCTCGAACCCGCAAAGTCCCCAGCAGAGTCGCCAGAGATGTCACACCCCTTTTTTACCAAAACAAACCTTTCCACTTAAACCCTCTTAAATTAATAAAAGAATTTAGTAAAAAGCTTGAAAAGGGTTTTTCAATTTTGAAAGTGACAAAAATGTGTGTTTAAAAGGAATTAACTCAGAGTCGCCACCTGACATTGGTTTCGGTGTGCCAGGCCACCGTTTTTAAATGATTTTCCTTTAAAACACTTTAGACTTCAAAACTAAGTCTGCACCAGAGATTCGGGTAAGGGGGTTCATTTGACTCGGGGAGAAGGTGTTAGGCATTCCCCAAGTCCCGTGAAGGTCACGGTTGCGCACTTGATCAAGTTGGCTTTAAATTATTCAATTGAGGTAGAAAACACAGAAAAGCGAAATAAACACATACGAAGCTCGAGGTCATTCTCACCTAATAAGAGAAAATGAAAAGGAAAAGAAAAATCCTAAGCTAACATATACTACGACTTATCCACCATGCTCGTCAAGGCCTCCAAAATATTTACATAGTCTTCGGGGCATTCCCCGGGTAAATTTAACTAAGGGACAACCTCTTACCTCAAAATCAACAAAACCTTAAAGATTGCCTACCCAAGTATGTTCGGCCTAAAATATGCTCCTAGCGATAATGGAAGAAAAGTAAGAATTTAAACTAAAATAGATAAGGATATTTTATGCTCATGTTAAACTTCATTTCATTTGTGATTTCATCCTCTACGGCACAACATGGTCATTCAAATAAGGGATATGCACACGAGGAGAAGAATAGCATTCAAAACAACACAAAAAATGAAGCAGAAAAGAAGAAGCAGGAGATGACAAAAATAGCAGGCAACTCAAAACGTAAATAATAAAACATAGCAAGAAAGTCCTACTAAAAACTTTTATCTTGATGTCCTACTGGCCCAAGGCAAAAGAATAATTACAACCTAAAGTGAATTGAATATTTAACTATTGGGTTTTCATTTTTAACTTATGTTAGAAGAAAAATTTTGCCACTGTAATTGAACGCTAACGCTACCAGGAATGTTTTAAGCATTAACACATCTATATTTGTGGTTGATTTCCAGCAGGCTTTGGACAAAAGATTGCAGCACACTTTAGAAAGATTGAGTCACACTAATAGTGAAAACAATTTTTGAAGAAAACTTCATGCACCCATTTTTGTGTTTAAACCGACAGAAGTAAAATCAACTAAGGCACCATGAATCGACCTTCATTGCCCAGTAATCAAAGAACTTCAGATGAATTAATCTGATGCTATCACCAACAAGCATAGAAGGAAAAAAAAAATGAAAACCTTAATAGCGAGGCAGTATGTTTTCGAGTTCATTTGAACTTGAGAATACAAAGCCCCAACCAAAATGTAATGAGTCGACCAAAACTTAACTAAACAGCCCAATAGAAACGAGCAAGCTCTTAAAAATATATACTGACAATTTCTAATGTCAACTTAAGTTCCTGCTGCAATGAATATATGAGACAAATTCAACAAACAGGAAAGGCCTCTGTTCATGCTATGCTGAACGCATAAATACAAGTTAGGAAACTGACACGCACTATATTCGAACTCTATAGCATTCCAGACACCAACGAAGACCGCAAGCAGACTTACAACCACAAGGACCTTGGACCCGTACTAACTCACCTTTTATCTTTATAGGCTTACTGATTTTTACATTGAAACAGAAATTGATTATGCCAATTTTAACCACAAACCATGAGATGCTTCAATCAGGTAAATGACTGACAATCCAGAGCAGACAGTTTGAATTACTACTAATTAAACCTTCATTCGTCGCACCCGCATATGACCGAAAGAAATCAGATTAATCAATATCTTGACAGAGGATAGTAACAACTGCCTCACCAGAAAACTTGACTAAGCTAAGCAGGAGTTTACAGTAGATTTCTTATCATTAGAGGGGACCAACAGAAGCATCGACAAATAGAAATCATTGAAAGATAAACCCAAGAATCACTTAACGCCCCAAAATCAACTAGGCAGACAACATTGATCGAATATATGCATCATGTATATGGTTTTGAGGTTGGAAATCTGACTGAGGGTGAAATTAAACGTGATGTTAATGCAAATACCTCAACAGAAGGCGACAAGATGGATTAAGAAGGCATCAGGTTTCAATATGCTCCCAGAATGCGAACCAAGTGAACCAAAACAGCACTGGCGAGCAAATCTCAGTAACACGACTTGAATATAGATTTTTTGAACTAAATTATCAACCAAACAGACACGACGCTGATTCAGACCACAAAGGAATTGCATCACTGACTCATAACCTATTTAATTACCCTAAGATCAGCAATCTCAAATCACACATATAAGACTAAGCTTGAAAATTAAGCGAGCTTCTCAAAATAACGAAACTAAACCAAAGGCAGCGAGTCGAAAGAAAAGAAACAAATTGACGAACAACATTTGGAACACAAACGCAATCAGAAACTGACTCCAAATACCACTTCTACTGAAACATGATCGAATATGTATTAATACAGAGCAAATTCCCTATGATTCATATCATATTTGATTTAACATTAACGAGAGTAAGAAGGAAGGATGAGAACCTGAGATCGCAAAATTCTTCAACTGAATTCGTTTGAAATTGAATACCAAAGAATTTGTCACTGGAACTTGAAACGACAGTAACAAACAAGCATGAATCAAACCAGCATCAACACGGCATTAGGAAGCACGAACGAACCTCGATTTGCAAGTAAATCGCAGCTCAAACGACCTCGACTCCACGGCAAACCTCAATCAATCTCCATATTTGCAAATCGAAACCGAAAAGAAGAGACTAAAGTATTTTTGAGAACAAATTCTCTGATTTTTCGAAATGAAAACAGGACTCAAACAAAGATTTGACTCGAACTATTTCTATCTTTTGGAATGCTTAGAAACAGAGAATTTCTTTTTCGAAGAAGCCCCCCCGAAAATCCTCAGAACCCTCTCCCTTTTTCTACTGCCGCCTCCTTCTCCTTACTTCACAAGAAATCTGGAAGTAAATCTCTTCTAGAATGAACTTCGACAGATGGAAGGAGAGGATCGATCCTCAAAATCAATCCACGGCTCCCATTTTTCGGAATCCATTCTTGAGAAATTTCAAAACAAATTCGGCACATGAGAGACGCAACAAGATGTCAGAGGCCGTTAGAATCTCGCAGAGGTGGTGAAATGAAGCGCGCGTAAGGGAATTCGATCTCACTCGCTCCGAAAATTATCGAGTTTGGACTTTGGATGCGGCTGTGAAGGGGAGCGTGAACAGTGCGTCATTTGGGTGTTAGGGTTTCTTTTGGGAATATTAGGTTGGGGTGTGGGGATTAATCCTGGCCGTGGGATTAGAAGGGATGAATGGCTAGGATTTTAAAGGGGATGGGGCGGGTCGGCGGATTGGGTCGCGGGTTAAAGGGGTAAGGGAGGTGGGCTTCCGGTTTCTTGGGCCATTTTTGTGCAACATTGGGCCAAAATTTATACTCATCTTAATTTTAATCAAATTATTAAGTAGGTAGCCTAATCCTTTTAAATTAAAACCAAATTAATTTCCACTAATTAAATAAATTATCTAATAATTTGAGATTATATATATATTATAATATATTATATTTTATGGATTAAAACAAGAGTTAAAATCATAATAGAAACAAAAAATAAGGCTATAAACATAAACAAAATATTAATAATTTAAATTGAATAGGATAAAATAGAGCATGAAAATATTTTTGTATATTTTTCAATTTTATGATAAAAATAATGTAAAAGAGCTAAAATTAGTGTAAATAGCTATATGAGACCTAAATTAAATATTCTACGCTAAAACGGGTGAAATTTCGGGTATGGTCAAAAATTACGTGTCTACATTTTTAAGGCCAACGACACCAAATTAACTATTATTAATAGCTATCTGTATTCTTATAATTAACAAATATATTTAGAATAATTTAATTGTCTAAATTAAATATTTTTGAGCTCTCGGGCTCGATAATTTTTAATAACTTAATTTTGAGGCCCAACGGCACCAAACTATTATTAATGGCTATGGGTCCCAAACTCGATAATTTTTGAGCTCCCGGTTTTTATAATTTTTTAGCTCCCGGGTTCATTAATATTTGAGCTCCCGGGTTCGATAATTTTTAATAACTTAATTTTGAGTATCAAAATTACAAGCTAAATACTACACATTACTTCGCTACAAGGCTCTAAAATTTCCTAGCCTAAAAGAGTCTATGTTTTACTTCGCTAAAAAGGTCTCTATTTTACCACTAACAACTAATATAAATTACACAAATATAAATAAACAACTAACATTTACCTAACTACAACTAACATCTAATCTAACAAAATTAGACAAATATATATAAACAACTAACATATAAGATTTCGGATAAATCACACATACTAGTTCGAAAAATAACATAAAATAACTAAAACTAACATTTAATCTAAAATACAAACTAAAAAATAGTAGTATAAACATACCTTTTTACGGATGAAATATATCAATATAAAGCTTCCAAATTTGTCTATCCACGAAGCCAATAGCGTAAAACTATAGCGGGACCATACGTATAACCCGGGGGGACCAAAAATTTTTTTTTTAAAAAAAAAGGGTGGCTGGTCGTGTGGGGAGAGAGGGGGATCGAGAGAAATTTTTTATGTTCGGAATGGTTGGAGATGAAGAAGTGTGAGGAAGAAGACGGGACCTAGGGTTTTAATAATAGGTTCAACGCCACTTGTTGTGGCATTGAACCTGTCAGATTCTTTAATGCAGGTTCAACGCCACAGTAAGTGGCATTGTACAACAATGTCCGTTATGTACAACGCCACTTACTGTGGCGTTGTATATAGTTATATATATATTTTTTTGAACCTATTTATGTTACAAATTTGAAAATTAACAACACTTTGGTTCCGGATTCTTGACAATTAATGGTCCTAGGGTTCAAGATTAGTTAGAGCCCGGAACCAAAATAACAGTAAATTAAACAAAAAATACCGAAATAAACGAAAAAAAAATACACAATTAGGCATTTCGCAGTATAAAACTGCGAATTGCACTAACGGCCGTTAGTGCAATTCGCAGTTTTATACTGCGAAATGTGATTTTTTATTTTTTTAAAATGGTCGTGTTTTAAAAATTGGCCTATTTCGCAGTTTTGTACTGCGAATTAGGCTATTTCGCAGTACAAAACTGCGAAATAGGCTGCAAATGGGGCCCACTTTTTAATTAAAACTCATAATTCGTAGTTTTGTAGTGCGAATTTGATTCAACAACTCTCAAAATTTCCTTATTTATAGACGACTGAACTTCATCAAAACTCTATCAACGCAAGTTATTTCGGTTTTTCTCTCTTCTCCTTATCAATCCATTTTTTATAATGTCTCAAGTTGCCAAAATAAGGATTTCATTGTATTGGGGGGTGAGGTTATTGTGGATAATAACTCAGTGAGGTATAGCTCTCCTCCACAGTGTCATGTTAAATTGCCGCTTAATATGCAGTACGATACTTTGGTATCGTTGTTACGTAAAAAATGAGTGAGCGGAGGCGTTCGGTTAGCATTAAAGTAACCGGAAGATTTCCTTATTCAGTGACTCCGCATGGGTTTGCTTATTATTCTGAGTTTAACATTGACGATAATGAAAGTCTTAGAGATTTTTTGCGGGTTCCGGACGAATATAGAGAATACATTGTAATAAAATTATTAGAAATGTATGTGAAGGTTGAAGACCTTAGTAGTAATGAGGGAGTGCGTATAAGTGATAACCCACATTCATCGGATGGTTATTTTGGAGGAGCATTAGGCGGACATGTTGTAGATGGAAGAGGTTCTCTTGATTTGAATTTGTCACCACAGGGCGAATGAGGAGCCAGAAAATAATGTTACTACTTCGTATAATGAAGAAGACGATCGGTAAACTTAAATTTAGTGAAATCTTTTTCTTTATGTTTTATTTGGATTTGTATTTATAGTTCTAATTTTCATAGGGTGTATCGTCCGGAATTGAATTTGACAAATTATGACGATGTCCCTAGTTGGAATTTGCAAAAATCTGCAGTATTGGAGCACGGTGGTCCCTCTGGTAGTTATCAGCAACCTCAAGAAAGCCAGCATGAAACTTCAAGACAATACGAGTTGTAAGTATAGTGATGTAGTGATATGTACATTTAAATTTCAAGACAATACGATTAGGATACTTAAATTTTTGTTGGTTATATGCAGTGAAAACGAGCTTCTTGAAGCTCCTGGACTAACACAGTTGCCCGTACACGATGTTTTTACTCGTGACTTAGCAGATGCGCAGAGTCAGGAGGATGATAGTGATTACGATAACAATGCGGATGAGTTTGGTGATGAGACACCCTTCCGTGAGGAGGGTGATGAATGTGGAGGGTGACGATGAGGAGGAGGAAGTGAATGTGGAGCCTGATTTGACTAGGGAGCATGTTCCTCCTCCCCCCCCGGTTAGACGAAGAGTGTATGAATCCCACGTGCCTTTTCATGAGAGAAATATTCCATACCTGGATAATTTGCCTGCCATGCCTAATGTTGATGCATTGACAAGGGGTTATGATGAATTACGATCGAAGATGTGGGATGAATGTAGACCAGGTGCTGTTGTTACAAAGGGCATGTATTTCCCTGACAAAGCTCGCCTAGTTAGGGCTGTAAAAATCTATAGCATAAGGGAGTGTCGTGAGATGACGATAACTGAGTCAACTAGGGATAGATACAAGGTTGTATGTCGCAGGTGGTTCTTGGGCTGTCATTGGATGCTTCGTGCTACAAAGAAAAAATCTGGTTTGTGGAAAGTTGGTAAATTTATTAGCGATCATAGATGTGAAATGGACACATTCAATGAGAACCACTTCAACCTGGATGTTGACTTGATTTCCCTTGTCTTGGTTCCATTTTTGGAAGTGTCTATTAGATTTAAGATTAAAGAGTGTATTACAGTTGTCCACAAGGAGTATGGTTGTACTTATAAGTAAAAGAAAGGCATATCTCGGTCGCAAACGTGCCTTTGAACTAATTTATGGCGACTGGGATAAGTCCTTCTCAAATCTTCCTAGGTACATGGATGCACTGCAACAATTTAACCCCGGTACTATTGTTGAATGGAGGCGCGAGCGAAGTCCTGGCAGTCCGGAATTTATATTCAACTATCTATTTTGGTCATTCAAACCAGCAATAGATGGTTTTGTGCATTGTCGTCCCGTAATTTCCATAGACGGTACTCATGTCTATGGAAAGTATGATATTAAGCTTTTGATTGCAGTTGCTATAGATGCCAATGGCCAAATATTTCCACTTGCTTTTGCCATTTGTGCGAACGAAAGTGAAGAGACGTGGACGCAATTCTTGAACCACTTGAAGCAACACGTTGTGAAACAGCGTTCAGGTATTTGTCTAATTTCTGATCGGCATGGTAGTATTTTAAGTTCTGTACGTCACTTGCCTGAATGGCAGGCACCGCATGCATACCACCGTTACCGTGTGAGGCACCTAAAGGCCAATTTTCAAAAGAGATTTCCTGACAAGGCGTTGCATGACTTAATGTGGATGGCTGCAACTGAGAACCAGCTATGTAAATTCAATAGGTGCATGGAAGCAATCCGACAGTTGGAACCACGAGCCTATAGTTGGTTGATGCAACATGACCCTCAAATGTGGACATTGCATGCTGATGGTGGCATACGATGGGGAGCCCTCACCACGAATGTGTCGGAGTCATTTAATGGCTTGTTAAAATTTGCCCGTGGACTGCCTGTCACTGCCATGGTCTGCATGACTTTCAAACAGAGTGCAGAGAGATTTGTTGAAAGGCATGCAACTACATCGTCATTGTTGGATAGAGGTGTTGAATTTATGCCAATACCCATGGTAAGATTCGAAAAGTACAGGAAGCGAGCACAGTGGCATTCTTATCTTCAGTACGACAATGAACAAGGTGTTTTCGAAGTTAAGACAGGTAATCGTGGACACCGTGGGAATAATGTACATACGGTGAATGAAAGTAGAAGGTTATGTTCGTGTGGGAAATGGACCATCTACCATATGCCGTGCCCACATGCATTGAAGTGCTTTCAACAAGTTGGCTATGGGGCAACAAACTACATTGATAGGCACTACAGTGTTGCAGCATACGTAGACACGTATAGTGGGAAGTTGCATCCTTTAGGTGTTGAGCATTATTGGCCGACGGAACCTTTTAAGTTGGTATGTAACAAGGAGTACTTGCGCAAGTTGAGAGTGCAAAAGAGAACATGTATACCAAACCAAATGGATGTTGGTGAGTCTGTTTATGCACGTAAATGTAGCATATGCTCCCAAACTGGACATGACCGCCGTAAATGTCCTTCAGGTGCAAGTTCGTCCAATGTACCCAACTATCAACCATAACATTAGTTCCTTATTTTTGTATTATTAGTTGTAATATATGTATGTAGTACCTTTTGTGCATTTGAAATAAAATTATTCTTCAAATTACGTATCTTGTTGTAATTTTCTTAATGTGATGTTTTGCAATTTTAAATAGTCTATAATAATACGAAAAGTGAAGTTATGAAAACCATGTGAATTGTCATGTCTATGTCATTTCGTCCATGTAATTCATAGTTTAGTACTACGAAATGTAAATTTGTCGTTTTATTTCAAAAAAGCTAAAAATTATAGTTCAATACTGCGAAATGTAATTCGTAGTTCAATACTACGAAATATAAATTTGTCATTTTATTTGAAAAAACCTGAAAATTATGTGATTTTTAGTGTCCTAGTAATTCGTAGATCAATACTACGAAATGTAATTCGTAGTTCAATACTACGAAATATAATTCGTAGTTCAATATTACGAAATGTAAAGTTGTCACTTCTTACGAAAAAGCTACATTTTTTTGTAATTCGTAGTTTACAAAAAGTTGTCACTTCTTACGAAAAAGCTGCATTTTTTTGTAATTCGTAGTTTAGCATTACGAAATGCAATTCGTAGTATTATATAACGATTTATGTTTATGTTGCCTATAAATACGGGGCTCATTACCGTCATTACACGTGCTTAAAATCTTACAAAGCGCAAATATTTCTTGCGAACATTTGATATTTTCAAAGTGTGTTATTGTGCAATTTTTTAAATGGCTCAATATGGAACACCAGTGTGTTACTGTGGAAACAAATGTGTGCAACAAACATGTTGGGAAGGTGATGATGTTGGACGCCACTACTGGATGTGCATGAACCAGATGGATTGCTACAAAAATCCGAATGAGCCAATGTGTGAGTTCAATGAATGGGCTGAGGAACGGTGTCTCCAAGCAAACTACAGAGAACGAATGCTTAATCTGCATAATATGTGGTTAGCGCAAGCAGAAAGCAGCTACAATAGCAATATAAGAAGGATAGAACTCAGGGACGAGGTGAGGGAAGAAAAAAATAAAAAACTAAGAGCAGAATGGAAATTGGCATCAGCTATGGGAATAAACCAAAAAAATAAACAGGAAATTGCGGAGCTTAAGGCGAGAGTAAAAGAGTTAGAAGACGAACAAGAACGACTGCTAGAACAATTTAAGTGGCTAGAACGCAGAATAAGTGGAAGCTCATAGACGAAACAATTCGTACTATGTGTTTAGTTGCGTTTTAGATTTGTCTACTTGATTTTACTCTCGTTTAAGTGTCATTTCAGTTTAACTGTAATAGTATGTTTGTGTTTGTATTGAACAATTTTAAGTTTTATGGGAATATTATGTTGTAAGTTTTATTGGAATATTATGTTTTAAGTTTTATTGGAATATTATGTTTGTGTTCTATTTTATATATAGATATTTGGCTCATTGGTCTATTTATTGCTTTAGTTATATTTGAATTGGAAGTGTTGTTTCTACTATTAATGCTATGTTTGTATTTACACATTAATGAAATCAAAAAATATTTATTTATTCACAATAAATGTTATTTACACAAGTGTATATACATAATGAAATCAATGAGTGCCGCATGCTTTGTGCCTCAAATTTGTTGCTGGCCTAAGCCGCATCCCTTGTCGGTCTGGCACACTATCTGGATCATCACTGTCAAGCCGCCTCTTTATGGGAGGATGTGCAGCGGCATCTACAGCACAACTTGCAGGGTCGGAGGAATAGGCCGTTGGGCCGGCACCGACCTATAAAAAATAAGTAATGTTAGATAAAATAAGAGAGGTATTTAAATTATTATGGTTAACAAATTATTTCTCTCACAATGGTCTCGTCGAGGTCCTGCGTATATTCATCGATGGTCGGCTCATCATCGCATGTAGTATGGTCAAACATGGTCTGAGATGAAGACTGCATAAAAATAGATGTAATGAATTTATTGCATCGAAAGTAAAAATAATGTAGAATTGAAAAACAAAAGTAATACAAACATACCGCATCAAATGCAGGGGACGATGGATAACTCAACCTACGACCGCCATCCACGTCACGGGTCGGCCGATGCTCAGCTGCAGTAGATGTGCCAGCGAAGTACTCATGTACATCCCCATCAAAGGTACCCATAATCTGCAATGGTCCGAATGGGGTCATCTGTGTCGCTGGCAATGACAACTGAAGGTCGTATGAGGGCATACTGTTGCCAGGGTCGTATGAGGGCATGCTGCTGGAAGGGTCAGCTGGATGAGTCATAAAACTCCGCTGCATGCTGCTGGAAGGGTCAGCTGGATAGGTCATAAAACCCCGCTGCATTCAGCTGGATGGGTCATAAAACCCCTCTGCATGCTGCTGGAAGGGTCAGCTGGATGAGGCACATAACCCTCCTGCTCATCTCCAAACCCCCCAGCTCCAAACCCTGCAGGTGGGTCGACCGGCTCCTCAACACCCCCTCGCCGTGCACATCGTCGTCGTCCCCTGCGAGCCCTAGCCCCTGCACGGGGGACTGGCCTACCCCTCCGGTACGCGTCTGGATCCATATAATCGGGCTCATCATCTAACCTATTGCCCTCCCTCGCCTCTTCCAGTCCCAAACGACACATATGGGCAACCGCCTGTCCATACTCAACCAGTCTAGGGTTATCTTCACACTGCTGGATATCTACACTAGACTGGTAGACCTGGTGAAACCAACTAACCTGTGAAATAAGTTAATTAGTAAATAAATTACTCTATGCCATAATTATATGATATTAATAAGTCAAAAAAACATACCAGTGACTCGTGCCGTCCGGCATACGGTCTGTACCGGCCGTCAAGCATGTGGATGGGGTTCCCGACATGCCTCCGGGTGTGACGTCTGTACCAGGCCTCATAAATCGCAATAGTAGCCTCCTGGTACGGTGTCGGCGGTGGCGGGATGCGCTGAGCTCGCTCCTCCCAATGAACTACCTGGTCACGCAGCCACGCTACATAATCCCGGCTGATGTTGTGACGGTCGTCACGCTGATAATGAGTAGGGTCCCAGGAGGGATCACTCGGTACCGGCTGATGATGACCAAACTGACGAAGCACATGCTCCGTCGCATGATACTCAACAACTTCCCAGAATATCAATGGGACGGAGCTGCCCCATATGAGCCGGTCTGCCGAGCAAATAGCAGGTAGGTGGGAAAGTAGCTCATCGGTGTACGGCATCCAGATGAACTACAACGAATAACAATAAATTAGTATGCAAGGTACAACTACATTCAAAACAATCAACTTTATGTAGATGTTTACCTGTCCAGTATGCAACATATCCAACCGGTCCCTAATAAGGGGGAGATTGTGGTGCACATCCACTCCTCGGTAATTCCCCCGCCGGAGAATGCATCTCACAGCTAGCGGGAGGGGCGGATAGTCCTGTGCCGGCAGAGGTGGCTGCAGTGGCATGATACGCTGCCACGCCCGAACCTAAGAACAAATGTTGATGTAAATTATGAGTCATTTCACAATATATAATTTGTGCTTAATTAATTTTGAAAGTATTTTGCACCTAAAGGAGTGGCAGAAAACCACCAATATCAGTAGCTGCACCGATGCTAGCCCGGCACATGCTCCTGTAGAGATACGCCAGAACAGCAGCTGCCCAACTGTAATGATGCACCTGCTTCATATCCTCCAAAGAGTGGAGAAACCGCATCGATATCTTGTTCCCCGACGTGTTGGGAAACAAGACACACCCAAATAGCATGAGTAATGCCATACGAGTGAAACGGATAATCCACAGCTCCTCTGTCTCCTCCGTGAACCGTGGATGCAACTCCGCCATGAACGCTCTAATGACGGATAGCTGGAGACCACAACCACCAACGTTGCCCTCCGGGTGCAAACCTGTCATCCGTCCCATCACATCCGCCAGCTGTACGCGGGTCATCCGTCTCCACTCCTGGAGCAGTGTCAATGCGCGGCCCTCAATGCGCAATCCATACAGCACCTGCACATCCTGGAGAGTGATCGTAGCCTCTCTAGTAGGCAGGTGAAATGTATGCGTCTCTGGTGGCCACCGCTCTATCAACGCTGTGATGAGCGACCAGTCAAGCCGCATCCGTCCCAGCTCAAATATGTTGTACAAGCCGATCTGCTCTAGAAGGTGTACAACTCGTGGAGGAAAGGGATGATGCGCCAAAAACTCCCACAGATCGTCCGGCCTCCTGGGGCGTATAGTCTGAAGAGCTAGTTGGCCCTCCCAAATAGACGATGACCTATGATCACCCTGCAGTACTAATAATACTTCTGCCGAAGGTCCAGGGTGTGCAGGTTGACGAGATGCCATGTCGTGTACTATAAATAAGAAAAATTAATTATTACATAGATGAAGACACACATAATAATGATTAATTATTATAAATCTCAATTTTAATATTTTCATAATTTTGTTAACTTAATTAATTAAATTACGTATAATTTAATATAACGGTTGTTTAAAAGTTCCAGGCATGATTTTTGAGGCCCGTGACCACATAATAATAATTAATTATTCTAAATCTCAATTTTAATATTTTCATAATTTTATTAACTTAATTAATTAAATTACGTATAATTTAATATAACGGTTGTTTAAAGGTTCCAGGCTTGATTTTTGAGGCCCGGGACCACATAATAATGATTAATTATTATAAATCTCAATTTTAATATTTTCATAATTTTGTTAACTTAATTAATTAAATTACGTATAATTTAATATAATGGTTGTTTAAAGGTTCCAGGCTTGATTTTTGAGGCCCGGGACCACATAATAATGATTAATTATTCTAAATCTCAATTTTAATATTTTCATAATTTTGTTAACTTAATTAATTAAATTATGTATAATTTAATATAACGGTTGTTTAAAGGTTCCGGGCTTGATTTTTGAGGCCCGGGACCACATAATAATGATTAATTATTATAAATCTCAATTTTAATATTTTCATAATTTTATTAACTTAATTAATTAAATTACGTATAATTTAATATAACGGTTGTTTAAAGGTTCCAGGCTTGATTTTTGAGGCCCGGGACCACATAATAATGATTAATTATTATAAATCTCAATTTTAATATTTTCATAATTTTATTAACTTAATTAATTAAATTACATATAATTTAATATAACGGTTGTTTAAAGGTTCCAGGCTTGATTTTTGAGGCCCGGGACCACATAATAATGATTAATTATTATAAATCTCAACTTTAATATTTTCATAATTTTATTAACTTAATTAATTAAATTACGTATAATTTAATATAACGGTTGTCTAAAAGTTCCAGGCTTGATTTTTGAGGCCCGGGACCACATAATAATAATAATTAATTATTCTAAATCTCAATTTTAATATTTTCATAATTTTATTAACTTAATTAATTAAATTACGTATAATTTAATATAACGGTTGTTTAAAGGTTCCAGGCTTGATTTTTGAGGCCCGGGACCACATAATAATGATTAATTATTATAAATCTCAATTTTAATATTTTCATAATTTTGTTAACTTAATTAATTAAATTACGTATAATTTAATATAATGGTTGTTTAAAGGTTCGAGACTTGATTTTTGAGGCCCGGGACCACATAATAATGATTAATTATTCTAAATCTCAATTTTAATATTTTCATACTAAGACACTACGCTAAAATTTAATAAGGCTCTACGCTACAAGGCTCTACGCTAACATGATATACAATAACATATTGAAGTAATACTAAAACAATAAATATACCAACATTAACATATTTTCTAATAATTTATAAAATAAAATTAATTCAAATACCTCAAATTAAAGCTTGTAAAACTGAAATTTTGTTACCGAATTCGTGTCCAACAGTATCTCCGTGTGGGCCCCACTTGTGTTGCACTTGAAGGGGACGGGTGGGACTTCGAAATCAAATTTTTGGCAAAAAATTGGAGAGAATTTGAGGGGTGGCCGACAAGAATTTGGGAGAGAGTTTGAGATTGAGAGTGTGTAGAGGAGAGAAAGAGATGCGGATATAACAAGGGGGCATTTCGCAGTACAATACTGCGAAATGCCTTATTTTTTTAAAAAAAAAAAATTAATATTCTTTTACACTAACGCCTATTTTTCAAAATTTAAAAAAAAAAATTTAATATTCTTTTACACTAACGCCTATTTTTCAAAAAAAAAAATTTTTTTTAATACATTTCGCAGTTTTATACTGCGAAATGTCTAATTTCGTAATTTTTTTTTTTTGTTTATTTCGGTATTTTTTGTTTTATTCACTATTATTTCGGTTCCGGACTCGATTAGTTATGACATGCCAACAAATGTAGTCTACTTGCCATGTGAGTGAGTACAATAATCATCAATTGTTTCCCAGATAAAGACTGAAGTAATTGTACTTCTTTTTTTAGACGAGGAAATTCGCAGCTGCTATCTGTCTAATGTGTAGTGGGTAAATCCTGTTCTGATGCAATAGCTAGTAAATTACAGTGGAAGTGTAATTTCATGTCTTATTACGATAAGCTTGACCAAGAAAATATGCATGGGTTTTCGAACCTAAAACCTCCCACTTGGAGGGAGTAATTATACATATTACCCATATTATATAAATAAAATTTAGTTTTTGGTTCAATATATTTTAATCAGAAAGAGGGAATAGTTTTTAGTATCTACCTAGTCCTTTTTAAGTTCTTTTTCAGTGGAGTATTTTTTATTTGTGTTGACCGATTGAAGGTAGCTGAATGTATTTTTTTTTATTCACAGACATTGGGGTAATATTCAATTTCTTTTTCTGAATATATTATAAAATCTGAATATTCTGCACATCTTTGATACGCATTTTTTTTAGTTAAAGCTAACCCGAATCCCCCTTTTTACTTGCCTTTGATTTTGTGTTTTTGACAAAACTTGTACAACAAATCCAAACAACTAACTACCGACGATTATGGTGGGATGGATATGATCCTTTCATTTTAACCAGGTGTATTGAATTTGAGTTATTAAAATGGAAGAAAATCCTATTAGAAAGTGCTTCTCCTTAATGGGTCTTACGTTGTACGAATTCGGAGTAATTGGAGTGCCGGAGCCAATATCGAACACATGATGAAAAATTAAATAAATTAATAAAAAATAAAATTTTATTTTATATGGCCGGAGTCGGCCAAGCCCATGAGCTAGCAGACTGCTTGGTTTGGGTTAAGTAGTCTAAAAAATGGGCTAAAAAAACCTTAACCAACCAACTTACGGAAATAATGAGTTGGGCTACAGGCCATCTAAAGTCTATACTGACGGATTTAGAAAGTAGAAATGACTCTGGTAGCCATTCTAGAGGGCTGCTATTTAAGAATAAGCCAATATTTAAAATTTTAGTTTTTCAATTTAATTTTTCGGAACAAAAATATCCTATATTATTTTGAACTTAAGATTTTTTTTTTTAAACCAAGAAATTGAAATGGAGGTTAGATATATGACCCTTTTCTGTAATTTAAAACCTTAAGTCAATGGGTAGAAATCTACCCGGTCACCTGCCTTCTTGTGTGGAAATGCTTTTCATGATCTTTAGCTTGTTCTTTACTAGGCATTTAGGCGAGCCGGATGGGTTAATTAACTCAACGTAAAGAAAACTCATTAGATCAAAACTAGGAGTGTGCTTACTAATAGTGAAAAGTTAACATCTCTCCGTCCTTATTAGTAGCAAACATCATCTAATTTTGTGCCGTAAAGCGAGAAATTTATAATGAAAGGCGATGTACTAAGAAAACACATCTCTATTAGACTTTATCTAGAAAAAAACTTATTTAAAAATCTTTAAATAACGTGAAATGACATACATATCCTCTTAACAAAAAGAATGTTTTATTTTATATGCTTTTTTCAAGATCTAAAATTTCAATCATAGTTTTTCTTTGAGATTCCTCAAAAGAGATAGGACAATTATTTAAAGGAACCATTACAAGACATGAATCTATCTAGCTAATAATATCACATTGTACTATTATTGTCAAGGACAATTATATTAATTGTTATATATTAGAAAAAGGTGTTGCCAATGACTTTTCGCCACATAAAAGATGCCAATTTTGATATATAAAGTAAAGTATTATTCTATGAAATAACCTTAACAATCCACTGGCCAACAGCATCTTGATAGTATTAATTTTTTAATGTTTGAAATATTTAGAGTTTTAAGCATGGCATATACTCTCGAACTATTCTTTCCAGTTTTTCCTTTTTAAAATTTCATAATTTTTTTTAAATATCTTTTGGGATAGAAACTCTTAAGAAGTACAAAGATTTCTTGAAAACTCAATTATGATACTTAATTTACATGATATCTTAATTTGCTTTGGTCTCTAATATGTACGATAAAAATTCATGGTAAACTCATTTTACCACCTCTCTTATAACATATTGGGCGGATCCAAAATTTTAAGTTTAGGAGTAATCATTAATAAAATTAGACCAATGAGTTTAATTCCAAGCTAAATATTCTTATGGTTTTAATGATTTTTAGTACAAATACGGGGTCTATGCCAAAGTTTCTGAGTTCACGAAAACAACGTAACAAACAAGTTTGGTAGAAGTAAAGAAAGAGAAAACCTCTTTTATATATATATATACACTTTAAAAAGCTTATGTACCAATTAGTTGTACTCTTCTATAAATGGATTTCGTACTTAAAAATAGTGTAAGTTACTAATACTTCTTAATTTTACGTTTAAATTATGTACGCTGACAATATATTACAATATCAGGTTTGATATGTATAAAGAGTTATATATATATATATAGGTGGATGTATTTAACCATATTATGTAAAATTTCTTTACGTTACCAATTTCATTTTTCTTTCTCTATCTTCTTCTCCCTAATTAAACAGTCGGATCTCCTTCTGTACCAGTTCTGTATTGATTGATCTACGTTCGAGGAAGGCTCCCGAAGAAATCGTTCCTAGTCTGTCCTCTGGCTGGCACGCGGCAATTCGATTTTGTAGCGAGAGCAGCTCGAGGAGTACACTGTTTGGAACAAGGTCTCAAAGCCAATTATTTTTTCGAAAATCTCCTTGTGTATAATGATTCATCGACCAGAGATTGTTCACGTGTATTGTTACGATCCAAAATCCACTAATCGTAATGGCACCTAACCTACCTGCTAGGTAGGCCGGCTAATAACTATCCAATTTCAATATTTGCTAACAAGTCAATTAAACAAACTAAATTATCTGCATCTATTACATTTTTCAAGGATGGGTAGTACAAGTCATGAGCTTCTAAGAATAGAGTTTACAAAGCCGATATGAAGAAAATACATCTTCTGTTTGAAAAATACATAAACAGAGTTTTATAAATCTAAGGCTACTATGAACAAGAAGCAGCTACATTAGAGACGCAGGTACACCTTCAAATCTAGACAACATCTAACACAACAACATCGGCATCCAGAATCTGCACGCAATGTGCTGGTGCAGTTTCAGTACAGTCGATCCCATGTACTCAAAAAGTACCAAACCTAAACTAAGGATGAAAGCAGCGACGAGCTGGAACATAGGTTGGGTCCAACACCAGTATCTAATAACAGTTAATAACAATGCAAATCATATAAATAAGGAAGTAACTCAGAGATAAAGTGTTCAAATTTTTCACAGTTTTCCCAAAATAGTTTCGCCTTTCAAGAATATCAGTGAAAACCCAATTCTTTACCGAAAACAACGTGAAATATGAGATAGTTTGAAAAATGTATTTTCTTTTCCAAAACTCCTTTTCTCAATAATTAAGATGCTTCATTTTCTTTCCGGATAGCAAGTGTGAGATACCTATCTATGATCACATATCAGTGTGTGTGAAAATATCATGAATGATGTGATACCGTACAGTACGAGGAAAATATGTCTCTATGATGTATGGCATATATGCATGCTAATGTCATGTACCTCAGAGATGAATCATGTACGCACAATCTCAAAGTACTCAACCTCATTGTATCACACCTTCCACTCATCATAATCAACCACTCGATATTGTATATGGCATATACGACCCAAGAAAGATCCATCCCAAAATACATACATCATTGATTATATGTCACCTAGTACCGAGGAAACAGGCCAATCCAGCCTCATGGAAAAGATCCATCTCTATATCAAGGGAAGATACATCTATGAATTAATCAATCACGTCCACTGTGGGTGTCTAGACTCCGGAGGGGCTCCTATGGCCCAAGCGCTATAACAAGCCAATCATATTATAGATGAATCAGGCCCTCGGCCTTACTCAATAATCAGTAAAACATGATGCGATGTGCAACCCGATCCCATAACTGTCACTCATAATTAGACTCTCAGCCTTACTCAGTCATCGGTCTCACTCACGGGCTCACAATGTCATGAAAACTTACCCAAAAGAATGATATCATATATAATAAAGTAACAATGAGACTAAGATATGATATAAACGTATGAATATGACTGAGTACGAAATATCAATGAATTCAATGAGATGACAGCAAAAAATAATCACTATGGATCCCAACAACATTATCATAAAGCCTAAACATGATATCTAGTATGATGTACAACTCATTTATTTTATCACATGGTGAAAACACAAATATCAATAAAATAGGTCCATTAATCAGTGCCCTGGAAACAACAGAGTCACAACACACAAGATGCACGTCCACACACCTTTCACCTAGCATGTGAGTCATCTATCAATCACATAGCATGTAACTCATAGTTTCATACCCTCAGCACTAAGTTTAAAAGATTAACTTATTTGAAACAAGCCAATTCCATCACCGAGCAAGCCAAGCGATACTCTAATAGTGCCATCACGCGCGTATCGACCCCTGAACGGTTAAAAGCTAGCCAAAAATAACTCAAATACCATCATACCGATCCACAAGATTCTACTAGACACTTGATCATGACTTGTAAAACTTATGAACCTAGAGCTCTGATATCAATCTGTCGCGACCCAAAATACACTAGTCATGATGGCACTTAACCCACCGGCTAGGTAAGCCAACTAATAACTTTCCAATTTTAATATTTGCTAACAAGTCAATTAAACAAACTAAATTATCTGGATCTATTACATTTGTAGTACACATTATGAGCTTCTAAGAATAGATTATAAAAAGTCGATATGAAAAAAATACACCTTCTGTCTGTTAAGTACATAAATAGAGTTTTATAAAGCTAAGGCTACCATGAACAACAAGCAGCTACATCAGGGACGTGGATACACCTTCAAATCAAGCAACCATCGAATGCAACAACGTCGGCATTCAGGATCTGCATGCAATGTGGAGGAAGTGCAGTATGAGTACGACCAACCCCATGTACTCAAAAAGTGACAAATCTAAACTAGTATAAAAGTAGTGACGAGCTGGAACATAGGTCATGTCAAACACTAATATCAAATAACGGTTTATAATAATGTAAATCATATAAATAAGGAAGTAACTCATAGATAAAGTGTTTAGCTTTTTCACAATTTTCCCAAAATAGTTTCGCCTTTCAAGAGTATCAGTGAAAACCCGAATTCTTTACCGAAAATGTCGTGAAATATAAGATAGTTTGAAAAATTGTATTTTCTTTTCCAAAACTCCTTTTCTCAATAATTAAGATGTTTCGTTTTTTTCGGATAGCAAATGTGAGATACCTCTCTATGACCATATATCAATGTGTGTCAAATGTCATGAATGACGTGATACCATACAGTACGAGGAAAATGTGTCTCTATGCATTTATGTCATATATGCATGCCAATATCATGTACCTCATAGATGAATCATGTATGCACACATTCAGAGTACTCAACCTTACTGTATCACACCTTCCACTCATCATAAGCAACCATTCGGTACTGTATATGGTCCATACGACCCATGGAAGATCTATCCAAGAATATATACATCACTGACTATAAGTTACCAAGTATTGAGGAAACAGGCCAATCCAGCCTCATGGAGAAGATCCATCTCCATACCAAGGGAAGATCCATCCATGAATATATTCAACCGCTCCTAGTATGGTTGTGCAGACTCTAGAGGGGCTCCTACAACCCAAGAGATATTACAAGACAACAATGGCATAAATCATTCAGGCCCTCGGCCTTACTCAATAATTAAAAAAACATGTTGCGGCGTGCTGCTCGATCCTATAACGGTCACTCATAATCAGGCTCTCATCCTCACTAATCATCAGTCTCTCTAGTCTCACCCACGGGCTCACAATATCATCAAAACTAGAACAAAGATATTATGTATCAATAAATAATAACTGAGGCTGAGATATAATATGAATGCATGAATGTGACTGAGAACGAAATATCAATAAATTCTATAACATGACAGCTAGAACCAGACCACTATTCGCCCAAGCAATATCATCATAAAGCCTAAACATGATATCTAACATGATGTACTGCTCATTTCTTTTATTACATGATGAAAACACATATATCAATAAAATAGGGTTGCCAATCAGTACCCTGGAAACAACAGTCACAACTCACAGGATACACGCCCACACGCTCGTCACCTAACATGTTTGTCACCTCAACATCAATCACATAGCACATAATTAGGGGTTTCATACCCTCAGCACTAAGTTTAAAAGAGTTACTTATCTTAAACAATCTAATTTCGTCATCGAGCAAGCCAAGAGATGCACCAAGAGTACTATCACGCACGTAGGGACCTCCGAACGGTTCAAATCTAGCCAAAAACAACTCAAATACATCAGATTAAGACCAAGGAATCAATTACAAATGATTAGGATCGAATCCTAAGTTAAATCCCAAATGTGACCTAAAATCACACCTGGACTCATGCCTCGAAACTCAACAAAACTCACAAAATCTAATAACTCATTCAATTACGAGTCCAACCATACTAGTTTCACTCAATTCCGACTCCATTTCGATGTTCAAAACTCAAAAACTCACATTATGAAACTTTAGGCCAAAATCCCCAATTTCCTTATAAATCCATCAACCAATTGCTATAATCGAAGATAGATTCATGGAACATAGCTAAAACCGAGTATAGAACACTTACTACAATTCATATGGTGAAAATTGCTTCAAGAATCGCCTCAATCCGAGATCCATAGTTCCTTCTTTTGCGAACACGGGACAACCATCGGGTTCGCGATGAATAAAAATATCAGCCACCAAAAAAGCTCTATGCGTTCGACGCACGAGCCTCGCGAACGCGATACACACTAGATATAGAACTACACGAATGCGACCCAAGCCACGCGAACGTGATGAAGAAAGGTCCTCCAGCCCAGCTCCTAGCTCGACTCTACTCGAACGCGATAGCCCATACGTGAATGCGAAGAAGTTGTCCCCCAATACTACGCGAGTGCGGTACATACTTCGCTATCGTGGAAAATAATTTCTTGCTGCAATAAGAACACACTACGCATTCGCTCGCGAACGCGATGAAGAACTGAAAACCAGATACCAACAGAATACAGCAATGAAACATGAAGAAAAAATAGCCCGAAATCAATCTTAAACATGCCCGAGCACCTTGGAACCCCGTCCAAATATACCAACAAGTCCAATAACTTAACACGGATCTACTCGAGGCCTCAAATCACAAATAACAACATCGAAACGACGAATCACACCACAATTCAAACTCATTGAAGTTTGAAACTTCAACTTCCACAACTGATGCTGAAACCTATCAAATCATGTCCGATTGACCTCAAATTTTCCACACAAGTCACATTTGACATTATGGATCTGCTCCAACTTCCGAAATCCGATCCCGGTATCAAAAAGTCCACTCCGGATCAAACTTTCCAAAATTCCAACTTTCATCATTTCAAGCCAAATTCCACTACAGACCTCCAAATCGCAATCCGGACGCACTCCTAAGTTCAAAATCACCCAACGGAGCTAGCAAAACCATCAAAGATCTAATCCGAAGTCAAATAATAAAAAGTTAAACTTGGTCAAACTTTTCAATTTATAAAGCTTCAAGCTGAGAATTATTCTTCTAAATCAATTTCGAATAACCTAAAAAACAAAACCGACGATTCATTAGTCATAATACATCATACGGGGCTACCCATGCCCTCAAGCAACCTAGCGAAGTACAAATGCTCAAAATGACCGATCGGATCGTTATTCTTAGAGACCTGATACAACTAAGCACGATTGGATGTGAACAACGCTCCATCCCTCTGAATTTTTAAGGGCCACCGAAGGCACACCGAAGTCTGCGCAATCTACGCTGCTTTTCCGGCCGATGAACCCTACTATCTCTCCCTTTTTGTTTCTCTAAGAACATGAGATGCAAAGATAATAGCATTGCAGTAATAATTAAAATCAATTAATTATTATTATAATTTGTTCGATTATAATTTTTATAAATCGCCGCCGCAGCAAAACGCACTTCATTAGTACTTACGTAGTCCACATGGAAGTCTTATGTTTTCAAAGTCATAGCAACTTAATTACATGATAAAATTGAACATGGGACAGTATATTATTTTGATATATATTTACATTACTTTATTTTAAAAAAGAAACATAGTCACATTAGATGACAAAAAATGAATGCTGTTCTCAGTATCATCTTTGATATGTTAACTGCTAATTCCAAATCTTCTGAGTCAGCTACTCATCAGAGCCACCTTCACTAAATTTAATTAATATTTATATACACTAATAAAACAAAACAATTGTACAAAGAATTTGTACGTAACATATTATAGCATTATCACTTATTGTGAGCATTTACATGTTGTATTTGGTATGACAGAAAATATCTTTTATAGAAAATAGACTATTATTTTAATTTCTTGATAAATACTTTACATATTATAAGGGGAATGTCATTTCGTCGCTTATGTTTTTCTTCTATAGTCCAGTTGAAATACTTTTCAGTCTTAGATAGTATTTAAAAGCGAAATAAAGTTTGTAATATTATCCGAACAATTTTCTTTCGAATCAAACACACTTAACGTCTTCTTAAGTAACTATATAATGTAAATAGTATATATCACTATTAATTTATAGAAGTTAAATTGTTTTATAAAAATTTAGATACTTATTAATATTCTTAATTTTTTTAGTTTTCTTATTTTTATGCGCGTGTGTAGAGGTTATGAATTCTTGACTGGTCAGTCCAAGAAATAATTTTACGGTATTTTAGGTCGAATTTACCACAAAATAAAATAATGCCCTTCGATGTGTATTGATCAAAATGTTATATGATTCATTTAAAGGATCATGTACCTGAATATTCACAAAAAGATTAAGAAAGGATATAAATATGACGAAAACCCTTCGGCATTACCAATAAAAATCTTGTTACAGAAAGGACTAGCCATATTTCTAAATCTTGTAATTGAATAATAATCATTATTAAGGAATTGAAATTTCATGACAATGTCTTGAGATTTCATTTGTAGAAATTTAAATTCTAGGACGCTGACTATTTGTGAATTTTCTCCACAAAAAATCTTCCAGCATTTTTGTGAATATTTATGCTAGGATCTTGAGAATCCAAATTAACACCTATCTTATTTTTTTTCTTTAAAAAGGAAAAGAAAATATAAATTATACTCCAATAGCTTTAAATAATTATTTTAGAAGGGGAGCTCGAGCACGAGAATCCAAAGAAAATTTTGTATTCTCTTTTTATTAAATATTTCTTTTAATAATTTGCAAACATTGTGAGGACTCATTTTGAATTGGCCGTCAGCTTACCATAATCTTCTTCCTTCTTTAGACCTTATACTTTTTAGGAGTCTTTTACCTTAATCAGAAATTTTTATATCCATAGAAAAATATAAAGAATTTAGTGCGTTTTATTTTTTCATTATTTTCTTTTATTTTTATATTAAAAAAGGTAACAAATGGCCCGTCGTCCCACCATAATCTCCATGTCTTTCCCTCTTCTTTAAATATTTTTCAAATAAGTTTGGGTTAGTTATATAATCCGTAAAGAATCATACCGTCGATACAAACTTATTTGGAGCTATACGTAATTGTTCTATTGCTGTAATTTGCAAAACGTTCTTTTATGTTTGTTGCAAAGAGTAATAAATTTAATTGGTCATCATACTTTTAAATATATTACATGCACAAGCTATATCTTTCTCTATTAAGTATAAATAATTATGCGTAAAAAAAGGAAAATACTTTAAAATATTTCTTCAACAACATCTTGAATTTATTTATTCTGCATAGTTTATGGTAAGTCCATGATTTTTCATGATGTGGCGCCACAGTGGCAGTCTAAAGGGTATTATCCTTCACCATTTTGAAAAATATCTTCCTTATATATATGTGTAACTAATAAACTATTTTTCCAAAAATAAAATAAAATATGTATATATATGCAATACGTTGAATCCGCTTGAAAATAATATAAATAAATTAACTATCAATTTGATACAGCAAGTATCAAGCCCCATAACCGAAATAATCTTAGAGCCAAACCAAAACAAATTACGACAATAAGCTGACACTATTTACATAAAATCTTCACCGTCGCACTATGTACGTACAACATATTCAATGGCTTAAGGTGACCAATGTACAGAAACTATGTAATTTCCAAAAAAAACTACCAAAAACATCATATAGATGTTACTTTGATGGATCCACATCATGTTACACATCATGTTACTTTGATTTTTCATCTTTCCTAGTAGTCGCTTGGTTGGCATTATCTCATGACATATAATATACAGTTGTATTAAAATATTACTACTATTATTATATATTTTATTCTCCATTTTTTTGCTTATAAATCAAGCAAATTTCCATAGCTAACTTTCATACGTCTTTGCTTACTATACTACCTTTTATTTTTAGCAAAAAATAAAAATGGGGTTAGAAAATTACAAACCTACAATTGTTATGATAGTTTTACAATTTATGTATGCTGCTGTTACTCTATTTAGTAGAGCTTCTCTTGTACAAGGAATAAGCCCTAGAGTTTTTGTAGTTTATAGACAAACTTTGGCCTTTCTCCTCATTTCTCCTATTGCTTTTGTCCCAAGGTATGTGCAAAATTTCTTTCATAATTTAACCCCCGCCCCACCCCGCCCCACCCCTATTCGAATTTGACGATACGTTTTTCAAAAAAAAAATCTTCAATCCTGAACCCTAAACCTCAAACCCTACATATATAGTAAATTTACATATTATACTCAGTATGGCTTTCGCCTGTTTTTCTAAACCTTAGGGGCTCATTTGGCATGAGGGATAAGAAACAATTAATCCCGAGATTAAATTTGAGAAGAGTTTATCCCATGTTTGTTGGGATAAAATCGGGATATAACTAATTTCCGAGTTTAGTTATCTAGGGATTGGTAGTATTATTTTATACCTATGAGAAGGTGAAATAATAATTTTGAGATAATTAATTCCGGAATAACTTATTTTCCAACCAAAAGTTCCCTAAGTGTAGAAATTATCCTAAAAATTGTTAGCTATTTATGTGGTTCTATTTTTTTGTTTTTTATAGAAGAAAAACAGGAAGTAGTTGCTTGGGATGGAAGAGTTTCTGGTTGATAAATTTAGCAGCTCTCACTGGGTAAGAAATATAATTTTTTTCCAACATAAATTATTTATTAAATGTAACATGTATAAATAACAAGATTCTTTATTTATATTTTCAGTGTAACAATCAATCAGAATATCTATTTTTCTGGTTTATATTATGCTTCATCTTCTATTGCAAGTGCAACTGGCAATCTTGTTCCAGCATTCACTTTTCTCATGGCATGGATCATGGGGTAAGTTTCAAAAACTCAATTTTTTTTCAATTTATTAAAAACAAATGTCGTAAAATTATAGCGTATCGATGAATTTTTTAATTAATATTTTTGTTAATTAATGTTTCTTTTATTTAGAATGGAGAAAGTGCACATCAAATGCTTGAGAAGTATAGCTAAGGTGATGGGGACAATTTTATGTGTTGCTGGAGCTGTTGCAATGGCATTAATTAAAGGGCCAAAGTTATTAAATTCAGAATTTATTCCCACAAATGAATTGTTAATTCTTGGCAAAGAAAATAGTGAGAATTTGAATAATTGGATGCTAGGTGTTATCTTGCTCATTGCAAGTGCTTGTTGCTGGTCATTTTGGCTCATTTTACAGGTATTTTAATATCTCTTATAGTTCCTGGTAACGAGCGTTTTCCCAATTTAACGAGCGTTATACAACATAAATTCTGCTTAATCGGTCTAATAAATTTCGAATATTGAATGCATATAAAGTTCAAAGGAACCATTCCTTATATATTAACATAATGATAAAAATTCTTTCAGTTTGAAAATATATTATTTTTCAAATTAGGATGTTTGCTCATATTATTATTTTGTAAAGGTAAAAGTATGCTTCAACCAAAACACCCAAAAGAAAAAATGGAAAAAGCCTATAAATGTCACTTAACTTCAGAAATGGTCTATTTATGTCATCCTTTAAAAAAATGCTTATTTCATGCCACTGTCGTTACACATTTGGCTCATCCATGCCATTATTGACTAACAATTCAATTTTTATTTTGTCCATTCATGCTACTGTCGTCAGTCAATAGTGGCATGGATGTGCCAAATGTGTAATGTCAGTGGCATGGAATGAGCATTTTTGTAACGAATGGTTTGGATAGATCATTTCTGAAAGTTGAGTGACATTTTTAAACTTTTTCCGTAAAAACAAAAATCTTAGTTAACAATTAATAATAAGTGAAATTCGTAACATAGAAGTTAAAGCTGGCAACCTGCTGCAATATATTAAATTACATTTATATTATAGAAATTATTTATATTCGCAGTGTATATAACTTAATCCCGAGTTTAATTTTCTAATTAAGATGCTAATATGATATTATGAACAGGTAACATTGTCAGCAAATTGCCCTGATCATCTATCTTTAACAGCCTGGTTATGCCTCATGGCTGCAATACAATCTGCAATTGTTACATTCTTCTTTGAACCTAATTTAAATAGCTGGAAAGTAACTTCATCACTGGAATTCATTTCTATCTTCTATACTGTAAGTATTCTCTCTTTTTTCTTTTCAATATCACAAAATTATATTTAAAGTGCAGTATGGTGCACGAAATATCTCGTGGTCACGTAAGATTTGAAAAAAAGCTGCACTACAAGAGGGTGTGATGTAGGAAGCCTACGTAACGCACACGTTAGTGGTTCATCTACGGCTCGAACCCGTGACTCCAAGGGCAGAGCTAGCATAGAGCTTGCGGGTTCGGTCGAACCCATTAACATTGGTCCAAATCATGTATTTGTCATAAAATTTATTGAACATGAAAAAATTATTAATTTCGAATACAGTAACATAAACAAAGTAGAATCCCGAACCCACAAACTTTACATACTGGCTCCGCCTCTACGTAACTCGGAGACAACTTTATTATCGTTCCAAGGCTCATTTCATATTGCAAATTACTAAAAAAAGCGCAGTCTGCTGCCCAAAGCATCTCGCGTTTATGCAAGGTTGGGAAAATGGTCTTACCCTGAGATGGTGTGATGTAGGCAGCCTGCCATGATACAAGTATCGGTGGTTGATTCCACGGCTCAAAGTTGTAACCTATAGGTAGAGGCGGAGTCATGATTTGTAACTCATGAGTTCGGGATCCTAATCCATTTAAATTAGTGCGTTCTAAATTAATAATTTGTATATATTTAATGAAAATTGTAAGACAAATACATTATTTGAACTAAAGTTATTGGGTTCGGCTGAACCTGTAGCCGAATCTATGACTCCGCTCCTGCCTATAGGTCACATGGATATAACTTGACCGTTTTTTCAAGACTCCCCTTTACTTACAAATTAAAATAATAACTAAAATCTTGTTAAATTATTATATTAATAATATTTGAATTTTTGTAAACAGGGATTTTCATCAGCTGTTTCTTTCTTTGGGCAAGCTTGGTGTATTTCAAGAAGAGGACCATTATTTTCTGCTATGTTCAATCCTTTATGCACAGTTATAGTCACAATCTTTGCCTCGGCATTTATGCAAGAAGAGATGTACACTGGAAGGTAAATTACTTAAATCATCTTCACTTACTTTATCGGTTATCATTTAAACTATTTCTTGAAAATTCCAGATTGGGAAATTCAACTTTTAACATTTACTACATCCCATATATTATTCGCTTTAAAAAAATATTTAATAGCCTTATCATAGAAGTTAAAAAAAAAAAAAAAAAGCCAGATGCACAGGTAGCCCGTGTTTATGTAAGTTTCAGGAAAGGGCTGCATCCTAAGATGTATGATATGAATAGCCTACCCTAATACAAGTACTACTATACTAGTGGTTGCTTGCACGACTCGTATTCGTGACCTCTAGATTGCTCCAAGCCTTACCCCGGAAGTGTTTATCTAAATTACTATCATTTATCTCCTTAAGTATTTATCACTTAATTAACACTATACGAACGTAATAGTGCGGGTGACTATATGATTTTCTAAAATGTCAAATATCTTAAAATAAATTCAATTTGCAGAATGACAATATTATGGAACAAAGGTAGCGCGATGTTTTTTTTTTTTTTTCAATTTTGAGAATTTTTACTTTTTAAAAATATGATAAGGTTGTTTAAACTTTTTTTATTAAATTTTCAGCTTGGTGGGATCACTTGCTGTGATTTTTGGACTATATGTGGTACTGTGGGGAAAAGCAAAGGATAAAAAAGAGGACAATATTATAGAGGAAGAGCCAGTGAAGCAATATATTCAAGAAACAACAATTACAATTCAAGATTTTCCAGATTTCACAAGTTGTAAAGTTGATTTAGAGGAACCACTTTTGACTAACAAATCAATAACCAATATTCTACATGATAATAAATAGTTAAAAAAGTAATTAAAAAAAATTAAAAAAATTGTCATTTGTAGTCATAATTTCTCCTCAATTTACGAGCATTAATTATTGTGTTGTACGTAGTTAGTTTTATCTTTTTTCTTCTCTGTAAAATTTGTTAACGATTTTTGTTACTAATTTTTTCTCTCTATCAATAAAAGTGATACATATTTTCCAGCTTTGGAAGTTTAGAACTATATTTCTTCTGGATTTAGTTGTTTTTGTACATGATTTGATTTAGTGAGCCAAAAATTGCATAAATTATGTTATCATCTCACATATCTGCGTACTAAAGATGCTTGATGACATTTCAATTCATAAAGTTTGTTCTAAACCTTATATTTATATTATGAAATTCACTAAATATATATTCCAAATCGTTATATAATTTAAATCATAAATCTACCTCTAATCGACATACTAAAGAAACATACGTGCATGTCAATAGAAAATTATGAAGACCATTTTTTTGAAGCTTTTGATCTAATGCAAATTTGTAATATTTTTTAACAAATGTAGCTAACAGTATGTGGCATGAAAATGACACGACATACATGCATCCTTATCAACATATTCAGCATCAACTTACTTTATGTTGGGGTGTACAAAAAAATCGACAAACCGCACCAACCCGATAATTCGAGTCAAACCGAGAAAAAAAACGCGACTATGGTTTGGCTTGATTTGATTTGGTATCGGGAAAGTCCCCCCCGGACCGCCCGGATCCCACGAGTGAATCGAAAGTTGGATCTACATTGGATCTCACCCGAATCTCCCGACCATAATTGATTTGGTTTGGTTTTAAGTAAAGAAAGTCAAACCGAAACCAAACCAACCCGATATTACATATATAGAAACTTTATATATATTTAATATATAAATATACTTATTGTGATGTAATTTATAAATATTTCTTAAAGAAATTAATAATTTTATCTTTTAAGGTATTATTTCAAAGTTGGACTTAGAACTTTTGAATATTCCAATAAGTTTTATAGTCATTAACATTAGTAAATTAAATAATACTAATAAAAGTCCAAATCAAAATCAAATCAATGCTAATGCTAACAAAAGATATTCAATTCAATATTACGAAGGAGAATGTAATGAATATTGTCACACCTCCTTTCGGTGCTTCCCCGCGAGGGCGCAAGGGAGTTTTTCCAATTAAAGGATAATCGAAACGGGATTTATTTATTTAAATCAGAGTCGCCACTTGGGAGATTTATGGTGTCCCAAGTCACCGGTTTGATCCCGAATCGAGGAAAGGTTTGAATCTGTTTAACAGTCCGCGCACCAGAAATCCAAGTAAGGAATTCTGTTAACCCGGGAGAAGGTGTTAGGCATTCCCGAGTTCCGTGGTTCTAGCACGGTCGCTCAACTGTTATATTTGGCTAAATTATCTGATTTTAATACATGTTAAACCTACGTGCGATTTTCAACTTTTAACAGCTTTTAATAAATTAGTGTTATATGTTGTGAATCATGTCACGGGAACCATACCCACGCTCTACAACATGTTTATTTTTATTTACAAGATTAAATTATGGACAGGTCACATAAATATACCCCGAATTTTAGCAATTAGGTGTCACGATCACGTCACGAGAATCATACCCGTAGCTATAATAATTTAACTACCTGCTTAAATATCTGCCTACCCGAATGTGGTCGGCCTAAGCATACTCATAATGAGTTTAAACAACATAAGTTAAAGCCACAAGAACTAGTCTAAGCTTAGAGCAATTTTAATTCTGTCTACCCCAAATCCAATTGCGTGATCTAACATATCACAAAGTTAAGTGTTTCACACAATTTATGACCCAACTTTCTTGAGAAAAGAAATGATTAAATTAAATGGTAAGCTAGTTTCTTAAATCAAATAAAATCAACCATCAAAATCATAGGTGTAAAGCACGAAACCAAACAGACACTTCGAAAAAAACATTAATAGGAACAAAAATTAGAAATTAGAAAACGAAGAAATTTTTAGAACTGGACCTCAATGCATGGACTATGGATTAAATTTCAGCAACTCAAATCAACTCCATTTGAGGCGTAAAAATGGAGACGTTCAGATCTTGACCGAAAACTGTGCCGGAAACCTTCAACCTAGGAACAGATATCCTCGACCGAACCTCTCGCCTACCCTCGTTTCCGTGCGTGTTTGCGAGGACTTTGTGATCCCAGCAAAGCTCGACTATGCCGCATGATCGGAGAATGGAACTTCAACCAAAGATCAGCGACAACCTCGAACGGAAAACACGACCCAGAAAACAATGGCAACAGTTATCGAAACTCAACCAACGAACTCGAGACTGGATGGAAAAAGATTATTAAATGATTTGGGATGCCTCACTGTTCAGCCACCCCATTTTTGTTCGCTGCTGGACGTGACAGAAACAGAAACGGGTTCGACGAGCTGGTCGAAGACGTTGGAGGACTAGTTGGAACGGTTCACGCTGTTTCGTTGGTGTCACTGGTGTTTCAGAGGGTGTTTGGGAAAGAGAACATGGAGTAGCAATGGCTGCTGTTGCTGGTTTTTGTGACGCAGCAGATTGATACGAGAAGATGAAGCAGAAAAGGGTCGTTTGGACGTGAGGCTGAACGTGATAGTTCTGGTCGACTGGTTGCTGCCGCGACGGGCTGTTGGAGGTTAACGACGGGCTGCTCGTTTGGATAGAAATGGGAGATGCATGGGACTGTGGTGTTCGGAATGGTCGTTGGACTCGACGGTGGTCGTAGGAGGCTGGCTGATGGTCGTTTGGCGTGAGGAACGGGTTTGTTATTGCAGTAGGATTTTTTTTGTATCGTCTTTTTTTCTTGGAGAAGATGTAGTGTATATATCTATATGTTTTCTCCTGTTGATTTGTTTTTATCAACTTTTGAATTTAACATTGAAAAGTCAACAAAATTGTTTGAAAGCTCACCTACTGATGGAATACAATTTTTTGTAGTGTGACTTTTATGAGGAATTGCACCCATATGGCCAATATGGCCCGCTGCCTTGTTCCTTTTTGGATCAATGATATTTTCTTGCTCTTTAGCATCTTGTTGATTGTTCAAAGGACCAAGGGGGCGCATATCTCTCTTCTTTTTCCTCCCAATGATTTTTCTTTCTTTCTTTCCCGTTTTTCCTCCACTCCTTTTCCCTCCATGTTTTGTGTATGGTGTCTCTCATTTACTTGTGTCCCCCATGTGTCTAGATTTTAGGGTATTGGGTATAAATTATTACGTGCTAGGTCCAAAACTTACGTTTAAATCGGTAGTTTGAACCCGAATACTATACTATGCCCGGAACCGAGAATAGGAACACAATTTTATTTGATTAATCCAATGTACGCAAAACAACTATTAAAATAGGACCAACAATTAAAACAAAACTATTTTTATATTTTTCAAAATTAAAGTAACTACAAAATATTAATGAAACTATTTTTTTTTTAATTTTTATTTTTATATAAAAAAACTAAAGTATTATTTTTGTATTTTTCAAGTCTAAAATGACTACAAAAAATTAATAAAACTATATTTTCTGCTATTTTTTTATTTTATGGTAAAAATAAAGTAAAAGAGTCAAAATTAGCTAAGATAGCTATATTAGGACTAAACTAAATATTTTACGCTAAAATATAAAAAAATCTCGGGGAGGATCAAAAATCACGCGTCTACAAATATTTATTTTTTGTTTTGCAATAATATAGATAAAAATTCATAACCTATTTTTATTTTTCTTTAGCGTTTAGTCACGTAATATAATACTCTCTTATTAGTCTACTTATTTTAGCATGACTTGGTACTTTTAGATTATGTTTATTTTTATAGTGGCTTTTTAATTAGCAATATGTATATTACATAATTTTATTATCTTTATTGTTAAATATTTTAGGATAATGCCATGACACATATCATATTTTGTATTATTTTCTTGAAAAATACTTTATATAGTTGTATCTTACTAGGATTGAAGAAATATTTTTAGCAGAATTTATATGTTTTGTTGTAGGAATATTTTACCGGAGAAAACTCCGAAAAACCCGAGAAATTCGAGAGTGAAAAACCCAAATTTTATTGGTTTGATTTGGTCTTTAAATTTAATAATCCGACATAATTGATTTAATTTGATAATTATAAAATTCGAACAAACCTCCTATATACACTCTTACTTTACGTCATAACACAGCTGTAATAAACAAATTTAAAGAAACAAACACATAGTGCTACATAATTTATTGGTTTGTATTTTGAATGTGAGAATACAAAACTCAGAAGTTGCCTAGTTGGTTACCCCTAGGTATAAGGGATGAAAGACTTGCTAGAAAAACAATGGTTCAACAATTATTTTTGGTAAGTAAACAATTTTATTAACCAAATGAATATTTACAAGGCATAAAAACAAAACAAGCATCGACCCCATGGTTGCTCTACCTCTAGCCGTCAGAATTTGTAGTAGCTACCACTACACTTATTAACACTATTTATATGGACTTGCAAAATTTCCAACTCAACCAGAGTTCGTTAAAATAATTTTACAAAATTAGTAGTATGTACTAATATATATAAAACAAATGATATAATCATAAATTTGTATTGTATGGCCACGAAGCGTCATAAACTGAACCCAAAAGTCACCTAAAATTTTGTGATTCATCCGAAATGACATAATGAACAATATTTATTGATTCTCCATCTCCTGGACTCATACCGACGGCGTGGGCTATATCACACGAAAATCCGAGAATCGGGCGGAATTCAAGTTTTGTGGTCCTAAATGCCAAAAAACGAGGAACGGTCGTGGCAAGACATTGATTATTGTTCCTTAGTTTTTTTTTATGGACTGACAAAATTTTAGGCGATTAGGGTCCAGTCACCCGGAATCATGTCGATGCCACATGTTATAGCACATGAAAATCTATGAATCAGGCGAAATTTCAGTTTTATGGCCCTAAAACGCTAAAAAATAAGAAACAGTCATAGCGAGGCGATGACTATTTTTCCTTAGGTCAATTTTGATAGATCGACAAAATTATAAGCAATTTCGGTACGGTAGCTCGCACCCATGCACGGGGCATAGGCACACACGAAAATTTGGAAATATGGCGAATTTTTCAGTTTTAAGACCGTAAAATGCCAAAAAAAAACGAGAAACAATCATTGCGAGGCGATGAATATTGTTACTTAGTGTTTTTTAATGGGTCGGTAAATTTTAGGCGATTCGGGTCCGATCACTATACCCATTCCGACTCATTCCTATGTGGGCTATAGTATATGAGAATCTGGGAATCGGGCGAAATTATCATTTTCTTTTTTTTTTTTGTCCTAAAACGCCAAAAATGAGGAACAGTCATGGTGAGGCTTAGATTATTGTTCCTTAGCTTGTTATTATGGGCCGGCAAAATTTTAAGAATTCAGGACTCGGCGCATAGCACACGAAATATGAAAATTAAACTAAATTTTATAGTTTTAAAATACCAAAAAACAAAGAACAATCGTGACGAAACGTTGACTATCTTGTATACTGTTAAGTATTCTTTCTCTTTCTTTTCGATATCAGAATGGTTTAATATACCAAATGAATGAACTGGCTGTGAACTACGAAACGTAAAGAATAAGAATGAAAGACTTTGCTTGAAAAAATTAATGGCCAATGCTAATGGTTCCACAATTCTTTTTTAGTAAGTAAATAATTTAATTTATCAAATGAATATTCACAAAGCGTAAAAACAAAACACGCACCTCCCGGACAACTGACCCTATGGTTGCTCTATCTCTATCCGTCGGAACTTCTAGTAGCTACCAATACACTTATTGACACTACTCCTGTGGACCTATAAGCCAATCAGAGTCTGTCAAGTTTTCTTTTACAAAATTAGCATGTATTAATATATATAAAAAAATAAATATAATCATAAATTCGTATTGCATGACCACGAAACGCCATAAAATAAAATTTAAAGTCGCCTAAAAATTTTTGGACCTATTAGAATTGACCTGATGAACAGTAGTCATTACTTCTTCATGATCGATCCTCGTTTTTAGGCGTTTTAAGGCTATATAATAGGAATTCAGCCATTGTCAAGAATTTGGACGACCGACACCAAATCGCCTATAATTTTGTGGGACTATCAGGAACAGCCTAATTAATATTAGTCATTGCTTCCCCATGATCGTTCCTTATTTTTTTGGCGTTTTAGGGCCATAAAATAAGAATTCAGCACGATTTTTGATTTTTTTTCATGTGCTAATGTCCACGCCATCTACATGAATTCGAGCGACGGGCCCAAATTACCTAAAATTTTGTGGGTCCATCAGAAACGACCTAATGAACAATAGTTATTGCTTCTCCATAACTGTTCCTCATTTTTGACATTTTAGGACCATAAAATAGAAATTCAGCACGATTTCCGACTTTTCGTGTGCTAATTGTCCATGCCAACTTCAAGAATTCGGGCAATAGACCCTGAATCGCCTAAAATTTTGTGGGTCCATCAGAAATGGACTAATGAAAGATATTTATTGCTTCTCCATATTCGTTCCTTGGTTATCGGCGTTTTAAGATTATAAAATAAGAATTCATCACGATTTTCGATTTTTCGTGTAATGTCCACGCCATCTTCATGATTGCGGCCGACCAGCTCAGAATCGCCTAAAATTTGGTGGACCCATTAGAAATGACCTAATGAATAATAGTCAATGTTTCTCCATGACCGTTCCTCGTTTTTGGCATTTTAGGGCCATAAAATATAAATTCAGCACGATTTTTGATTTTTCATGTGCTAATGTCCACGCGTCTTCATGAATTTAGTAGACAAGCTCCGAATTACCAAATATTTTGTGGGTCCATCACAAACGAACAAATGAGCGATAATCATTACTTCTCCAAAATGGCTCCTTGTTTTTTGGTGTTTAAAGGCCATAAAATAGGAACTCGGGATGATTCCCAGATTTTCTTGTAAATATAGTCCACAACATATTCATGAATACGGGTAAGCATCGAATCGCCAAAAATTTTGAGATCCCATAAAAAATGAGCTAATGATCAATAATCATTTCATTTTTGACCCTCCCCGAGATTTTTTATATTTTTAGCGTAAAATATTTAGTTTAGTTTTAATATAGCTATTTTAGCTAAATTTAACTCTTTTACTTTATGTTTACCTTAAAATGAAAAATAACAAAAATATGGTTTTATTAATGTTTCGTAGTCATTTTAAACTTGAGAAATACAAAAATAGTACTTTATATTTTTATCTTTTTATAAAAAAAAAATTACAAAAATAATTTTTATTAATATTTTGTAGTCATTTTAAACTTAAAAAATATAAAAAATAGTTCTTTATATCTTTATTTTTATATAAAAAACAAAAATTATAAAACAAAAAATAATATAATTAGTATTTTGTGGTAACTTTAATCTTGAAAAATATAAAAAATAATTTTTGTTTTAATTATTAGTCTTACAGTTATTTTGCTTACATAGTGATTAATTAATAACACCGTGTTCTCATTCTCGGTTCCGGGCAAAGAATAATATTCGGGTTCAAACTACCTGGTTTTATAATTTTCGGACCTAGCCCGTAATAATCCGAGTCCACCACACGGGGAACACGGACAAAACTACCCATACACACATGCACACACTATGGGGACAATAGGTAATGGGGGATGGGAATAAATTAGAAAATGACAAAAGAAAGTAAAAAACAAAAGAAAAAGACAAAAAACAATATGGGACTAAATTTTAAAAAAAAATAATATACAATACATAGAGATGTACTATACATCTTCTTTAAAAAGAAGAAGAAAGAACGGCAGCAAGACTATTCGGAAAAACAAAGAAAAAAACGAAACAGAAGAAGGAGGATTCAAAAAGAAAGAAAAAACGAGAAAGAAGGAAAAAAAACGAAACAGAAAGACTTGAAAAAGAGAAGCAAAAAAAGGAAAAAAAAAACAATAGAGGAGGGGACGGACTGTGCAATCATCTTCGTCCTGGAGAGCAAAAACCAGACGGACAAAAATCCTAGCCTCACGTTTTCCACCTCCACGACTAGCTCGTCTTCAGCCCATCGCGCTCCTCACCATCGCCATATCCATAACCTCACGTCGGTAACCACCAAACGACTTCCCTCCGTCCAGCTTTTGTACCAGTTAAAGCATACATGAGCTCTCTCATCTTCCTCCGTGTAAAAGTTCCATAAATCCCAGTCCAAACCCGGCTGAAATACCCCAAAAATCTGCCAAAAAAAAATTCACCTCCATCAACACTAATATCCACCTCCAAAGCTGCTGCAAAAATACAGCAACTTTCTTTCTCAAACCATCACAACCAGACGCGGCAAAAACAAGTCGAAAAATCCAGAGAAGCAGTCTCTTTCGCACAGAGAACTGCATCTCCAAGTTTGAGTCGTCGAGGTTGTCCGTTTGAGTTCGTCGGCGAATTTGAGTTTCTTCGGCGAAGTTGCCGTTTGAGGTGTCCGGTAACTGGTTTTGTTTGTTGTCGCTTGTCCGAGACATGTTTTTTTGGTTAGTTTTCTTGCCCTTTTGTTGTTCTTCTCAGAAGTTTCGTTCTCCATGTTTAATGATCCATTTGGTTAAGTTTTTGTTTGGATTTGGATTAGTTATTAATTTATTTATTTCTTTGCCTAATTTGTGCTTATTATGTAGAATATATCAAGTTCATTCTCATGCCTTCATGTGTAACTGTTTTGGTATTTTACACTATTTCTCTTATGATCGTATGTTTGAGATTGATTTATTAACTAATGAACCATTAATATTTGTTTAAAGTGGATGATCATTTTTGCTTTATTGTACTTTCACAATGTCTTTTATTTTGGGCTAATAGAGGGGATCTTGGTTTGAAATTGTTCATGTTTGAATTAATTGGGCCGAAAGAGAAATTGTTAGGCCCGACAACTTCAATATATGATTAAATACACTAGCCCCTTTTCCCATGGCTAATTTATTTTATTTCTTCCATAATGTTTTTCATAACTCTTAAGCCTTCGCAATAATCTCAAATTTAAGAAAAATAATTCACGAATATCCATAGTTTGCTTCATTTGAGTAAAATCCCTAGAACTCGAGGCGTGCCATTTAGCAAATTTCATGGCCCTCACAAAGCGCTAACGCGTAGTTGCTTTAGGCGCATATTTTAATAATCTACCTTCCTAAACTCGGGTGCACATTTATGTGACCCAAATCCAAGTCTCGACGAAGTCGAAATGTGTTAAAAGCCACGGGCGTACTGGTACGACGTGGTCCGAGATACATTTTCACGACGTTGTAATTCCTTATAAAAAATGACAATACGGAATATTAATAAATGCACATAATTTTAATATATATAGAAATCAGATAAAAAACAAAAATATAATAATTGAGCGACCGTGCTAGAACCACGGAACTCGGGAATGCCTAACACCTTCTCCCGGGTTAACGGAATTCCTTATCCGGATTTCTGGTTCGCGGACCGTAATATAGAGTCAAACCTTTCCTCGGTTCGGGATCAAACCGGTGACTTGGGACACCATTATTTTTCCAAGTGGCGACTCCGAATTAAATAAGTTGATCCCGTTTCGATTGTCCTTTAATTGGAAAAACTCCCTTGCGCTCTCGCGGGTGCGGGAAAAAGGAGGTGTGACAGCTCTGGCGACTCTGCTGGGGACGTATTACCCAGAACTTCGGTTCAGGGTTTAAGAATTCGAGCTCAGTTAAATTGTTGTTTTTGCCTATATCTGATCTTATTATATGTCTAATTAATGTGCTACATGTCTACCGCTTTGATACTAGCTGCACTGTATATACAAACTGCTATATGTTTACCGCTTTGATATTGCGTGAACTGTATATAAAACTGTGCCGAAAACCCTTCTATTCTTACCTCCGGGGGATGTGCTTACTAGTTGAGACTCCTTTTTTCTGTTAGTGTCAATACCCAAAATAAGAAAAGAGGCAGGATAAGTTACAAAGCCGGACGATCCCGCGGGTCCCCGGTACGTAGCCCCCTTCTCAATCCGAGCTGTTTGCTTGGGTACACAGTCTAGACCACATACCGAGGTTCTGAGCTTAGAATAACATGACTTCATGCCGGATCCCTAGTAGGAAACGCTTATTTGCATCACGTTGCATTTAACTTAGGGGACTCAACACAGGGGTTGGGTCCGTCTAGGACAGGTGACCCGGTAATCAAAGATCGAGCATATTATATGTTGCATTTATTTATTATTATGATGATTGGTTAAATTCTTGAAAAAAAAAAGAAGAAATAGAATTTTGGAATAGAAAAATATCAAAAATATTGACGAAATGCTGTCGAAAATTTGAAAATTTGAAAAATAGGAAGAGCAATTTTGTTGAAATAATTGGTCATAAAATAATCCGACCGAACTACGCAGGTTTGATTCTCGCCATTAGGTGGGATACGTAGGCAACCCTCATCGGGTCCAACCACCCCTTCAAAAATTAAAAAAAAATGTCGAAGTTTTAGTATTCAATAAAATCAAAGTAACGCAATGTTTAAAATAAGCCGAATGTTCCGAAAGGACACCGGAAGGCTGTTTTTGCAAAAATGGCCACTTTGAAGTCTTTTCTTTTTCTTTTTGAATAATGGCCTTGAAATATTCCATGTGGAAATGTTGAAAGGCCGTAGCTTCAAAATCAAGTTTTGGGTTCCAACCACCCCTTTTAAAAAAATCAAAAAAAAAATGTGTGTGTGTTTTTGTCAATAAAATCAAAGTGATGCCGTTTTTGCAAATAGCCGAATGTTCCGAAAGGACGCCGGAAGGCTGTTTTTTGCAAAAATAGCCACTTTGAATCATTTTTAATAATTTGCGAGCACAGCCTTGAAATATTCCTTGTGGAAATGTTGCAAGGCCATAGCCGCAAAATCAAGTTCGGGTTCACACCCCGTTTGCAAAAATAACCAAAAAATGTCAAATTTTTGATTTTGTTATAAATAAGTCGGGTGATGCTATTCTTGCTTAAAATAAGTCGAACGTCCCTCAAAAAGACGCCGGAAGGCTGTTTTTGCAAGAATAGCCACTTTGGATTTTTTTAAAATAATTTTGGACACAGCCTTGAAATATTCCCTCGCGGAAATGTCGAAAGGCTGTATCCGCAAAAATCAAGTTTTGAGTCATCACTCAACTTTACAAAAATAACCACTTTATCAAACAAGCCATTACATGGCCGAAATTTTACTGAAATAGCTACATTTTTGCATTTGAACTTTCTCAGTCTTGTGTTGGCCTGTGTCGGTGCTGAACGATGCCCCATAGGCCCCAGGATAAAATTTTGAATTTGCATCTTCTTACATAAAATCTTGAAATATTCCTTGTGGAAATGTTGCAAGGCCATAGCCGCAAAATCAAGTTCGGGTTCACACCCCGTTTGCAAAAATAAAAAAAGAAAAAAAAAATTTCGAGTTTTATCTTTCTTAAATAAATTTTGCAAAAAATAGCCATTTTGTCAAATAAGCCATTATGTGGCCAATTTTGTAGAAATAGTCATAAGTGACACCAAAAATATTCTTATTCTTGTAGAAATCTCCTACACAAGTTTGTAGTTGGAGTCGGCTTGTACAATTTTTATTCAAAAAAAAATAATCAAATAAACATCTCTTTATTTCTTGCATTAATTTGCAAGAACCACGCTCGGTCGGATTCATGCGGGGTCATGATACGTAGGCAATCCACATAGGATTCGACCATATCCATAGCCAAAAATAAAAAAAAATGAAAAACTACAAAAAGAAAAAAAAAAGAAAAAAAAAGAGAAAAAGAGAAAAATAGAAAAAAAAAATTAGAAAATAAAGGAAAGTTGGCGAAGCACAGATATGAGAAGCTGGAATGACACATGAAACTGAAGCAAATGCATGATAGAAAGGTTTAACTGCCTAGGTTCATTGCATCCTTAATGCACGTTTACCCGTTTGTCCAATGCCCTAACGCTAACGTGATGTCTTCACTTTGTTGTGTAAAGTTCCAGAAAGGTGGTTGGTTGTGGTTCTAAAATAACTCTTCCCTCTAAGACAAAGTCAGAGGACAATGGCAGATAATCTCAAGACTGAGTGGGTTGATACCGATACCCGACAACAGCTGGTTGAACGGAACCACGAGTTAGTAGAAGAAGTCAAAATATTGAGACAACATGTGGCCGATATGTATCGGGCATGGATGGATGGAAAAGCACCACCCCCGCCACCACCTAGCTTCCTAGACTCTGTCCTTACCCGTACAATGAACCCGATGCCAAATGATCCCCCATACCCTCCATATATACCCGCCTATCACAATTTTTCCAGCCGCTCAATTAGCTCAACTACTCGTCCCCCAGCTATGTTTTCACAATGCTACTCCCGTCCCCAACACCACGACTCTCCCCGGGACAGCCAAAATCGTACTCCACCTTCCAGGTACCCAGCTCTGCAAAAGGCCTACCAACCCCCACGAACATACCGGAAACCCCCTGGGTCAGGTTTCAGGCCAAATAAGGCGTTTAGGGAGGAGAGGTTGCTGAAGCGAGAAAAGGCTCTTACCCCTATCGGAGAATCCTATGCAAGTCCGTTTGAAAGGTTAAAGCATGTCGGCCTGATTACACCGCTCCCCGGATATACTCCCGACCCACGTGCAAGAAGCTTTGATCCTACTACACGATGTGCATACCACTCCAATGTCAGAGGGCACGATATTGAGAGTTGTCGTACCTTGAAAAAGGAAATAGAAAGAATGATTCAAAAAGGGTGGTTGATTGTGATCAATAACGATGATAAAGAGCACACGAATCCTCTAAGGGGTGTATTGACTGAAGCTAAAAATGTTGAAGCAGATGGCAGCCTCGGCAATATTGATGCAGAACTTAGTGGCTAAAGCGTCGTGCTTGGTAATTGGGATGACACTCCATCTTTTGGTCAGCTAGATGGAGCTTTGGTGGTTCGTTTTGTTGTCATTTCTGTTGTCCGAGTTATTTTCAGGGTTGTCTTGTGGTCAAACTCTTTTGTCCTAGCAGTTTGCTTTGGTCTTGCCCAGTTTTGTTTCAGGGCTGTACTCTAGTTTGTTTTGCTTGTTTTGTTATTGAACCATTTCGTCATTAGTTTAATGAAGCTTTCGGTCTTTTGTTACTTCCGGTCATTTTATTTGTTTAGTTCTTTTTACCCTTTAGATTTGTCTTGTGTTCAAACGCCGAATCTAGTGACACGACATGCGCACACATAATTGTGGCTTAATTCTAAAAGTTAATCATGAAGCAATTGGAAGATGATCGGGTCATTAAAAGGAAATAAAAACAATTTGAGATTATTTGGATCCCGAGTCATGTGAAACCGTGGCAACTAAAAAGGAAACAATTAAAGGCAAGCTGGCCAAATCGACGTGGGGTCATTCACAATAATGAAAATGAGAGTGTTGTCCAACTGTGCTTTAAAGATATGACGAATGTTAATTGTGTTGTTTACACTTGGCATGTTTTAAAGATTGGAATGACGAAGGCATTTTGTTCTGCTATCCAAACACTTTATCCATCGTCAACCCTTTCGAGGCTTATTTTAAATTCTTTCATACCCCTCCTTCGGAATTAGTTGCAAAGACTAGAAACACAAGTTTGAAAGGCAAAAGAAGAAAGGGATAAAGAAAAAGTAAAGAAAAAGAAAACAACAAAAAGAGATAAAGAAAAGAAAAAGAAAAATGTATGAAAAAAGAAATTTGAAAAAGAGGAATTGGGAACTACGTTTGACCTGATTCCTCAAAGAGGATACGTAGGCGCTTCACAACTCGGTCATAGTGTAAATAAAAATAAAAAAAATCCCCAAGCAAGAAACAGGGGCAGTAAAAAAAAAGTGTTTATGTAAGGAAAATATAGGATTCCGAAGGTTGTAATTTTGAACCCAATTTGTTTTATTTTGAGCCTTTAATACCTTTTCTTTCTAGCCCTGTCCAAACCCACATTACGGTCCAAAGAAAGACCTTTTGACCAATCTTCAAAAGAGGATGAGTTAGGCAAATGAGAGAAGTTTCATCGGGACATAACACTCTGATTCCCGGCAGAAAGACTCCGATCTCCAGCAGAAAATAGGAGAGTCTTAGCAGTAACACCACCAATCCCCAGCGGACAAGTAACACAAATGAGAGAGTCTTAGCGGTGAAAACCTTCACAGGCACCATAAGGCGATGAAAGCTGAGAGAAAAATCGAAATGAGAGAGGCTTGATAGTGAAAACCCCTCGGGCACTACAAGTCGAACGAAGATTGGAAATCAAATGGAAAGCCCCAGGCGAAGATTACAAAAGGCGGTTTAACAACGGAATATAGGCTATATGTGCATGCCGTGTCCATTAGAGTTGGTATCCACGTTTGATAGGTTTACTTTATAATTTTTTCTTTTTTGAGAGTCATCTTCCTTTTTGTCTTTTATGTTGTTTCCTTTTATCTTTCTCCTTTTTATCAAAAATTCCCCAACAGAGTCTGTTTGCAAGAAACGACTGCAAAATTTTCCATCACCTTTCCAATTACGCAAGACGGGATTTTGATTGGTACACCCAAGTGGTATAAGTCAGGAGGAATCAAGCGTAAGGCCTGTGTCCAGGGGGATATTCCCTAGCAATAGGGAAATGACAAAAGGATGGATTGGTGTCAATGAGGATATCTCAAGAAAGGTTAATGACCTCAAGGCCAAGGTTAATGAGATTCAAAGGTCGGGAAATGGCCGTTCCTTATATATGCCGCAAAAGAAGGGGAGATATCCCCAGTAGAAAGGTATTTTCAGTGACAAGGGTGAACAAAGAAGATGGTTCACCAGTAAAACATGCAAGGTCTTCACGAAGGGTCACTATCATAGGAATTCGGGTGGTCAGTGGAAAACCACGTGGAAAGGTTCGCGAATAAAGAGTCGTCAAGGAAGGCGGGGAAGCAAGAAAGGAGAAAGCTATCCCCAGCATGAATATCATCAAATAATAACATCCCCAGCAAGTTCTGATAATGAAACGCAGAGCAGGGAAAGAGGAGGAGAACCATCCCCAGCATGAGCACCACAACCAGCCACCACATTTTAAAACTAACTAATTTTTCTTTGATTTGAAACAGGAAGAAGAGGGTTTGTTGGCAGAAAAGCATGCCACGAAGAAGATTCTCAAACTGGGGCAGAAAATTTTCTCCCGTTGCGAAAATTTTCTCGAAACCAAATACCCGGTTGGGGAAAGAAGCCGGATAACGCGAGGAAATGATCTTTGAACCCGATTATCCCCAGCAGCTTTGAAAAAAAAAAAGAAGAAAACAACAAGTTGTGATAGAGGAAATTATACCCCCAGCAGATAAGACAAAACGAGGAAGCTTGCGTTCAGAAAAGCAAGAGGTCGATATCATCCTCAATAGTTCTCGGAAAAATGAAACACCGATTTCGAGATCTCCCCGGCAGCATTATATCCTACAAGTTTTTCAAGGGAGCCAAGGGCGAGTCCCGAATGAGGTTTGGAAAGAGGAAAAAGGAAAAGGGATCCCCCGACAGTGTAATCCCCAGCTAATGACATTTCAATCCCCATCGATCCCCGAAGAGAATAAAGGTTTTGAAGGAGGTAGAAAAAGAGGAAATAAAGAAGATTTCCCCAGCAGCATTACCCCAGCAAGTAAGTAATTAGTTCCAAAGACATCCCCGGCAGTCAAGAGAAAAATAACACGACCCGGGAGGAAAGCAATTCCAAAACAAGGTAATTCAGAAGAAAGGATGGCCCAAGAAGCGATGCAGGAAGAAGAAAGTGGTGCAGGAAGCAAAGGAAGGCGACATGGATGGGATGGAGTTAGTGAGTTGATGTTGAAGTCAGGAGCCCGCCTGAAGAATGGAGTGGCGATTTATTTTCAAAGGATGTTGTTGAAGTCAGGAGCCCGCCTGAAGAATGGAGTGGCGATTTATTTTCAAAGGATGTTGTTGAAGTCGGGAGCCCGCCTGAAGAATGGAGTGGCGATTTATTTTCAAAGGATGTTGTTGAAGTCAGGAGCCCGCCCGAAGAATGGAGTGGCGATTTATTTTCAAAGGATGTTGTTGAAGTCGGGAGCCCGCCTGAAGAATGGAGTGGCGATTTATTTTCAAAGGATGTTGTTGAAGTCAGGAGCCCGCCCGAAGAATGGAGTGGCGATTTATTTTCAAAGGATGTTGTTGAAGTCGGAGCCCGCCTAAAGAATGGAGTGGCGATTTATTTTCAAAGGATGTTGTTGAAGTCGGGAGCCCGCCTGAGGAATGGAGTGGCGATTTATTTTCAAAAGATGTTGTTGAAGTCGGGAGCCCGCCCGAAGAATGGAGTGGCGATTTATTTTCAAAAGATGTTGTTGAAGTCGGGAGCCCGCCCGAAGAATGGAGTGGCGATTTATTTTCAAAGGATGTTGTTGAAGTCGGGAGCCCGCCCGAAGAATGGAGTGGCGATTTATTTTCAAAAGATGTTGTTGAAGTCGGGAGCCCGCCCGAAGAATGGAGTGGCGATTTATTTTCAAAGGATGTCGTTGAAGTCAGGAGCCCGCCTGAAGAGAGGAATGGCGATTTATTTTCAAAAGTTGATGTTGAAGTCAGGAGCCCGTCTGAAGAATGGAGTGGCGATTTATTTTCAAAAGATGTTGTTAAGTCAGGAGCCCGCCTGAAGAGAGGAATGGTGATTTATTTTCAAAAGATGTTGTTGAATTCAGGAGCCCGCCTGAAGAGAGGGATGGCGTTTTAATTTGCTAGGATGTTGAAGTCAGGAGCCCGCCTGAAAAGAGGAATGGCATTTTAATTTGCTAAGATATTAAAGTTAGGAGCCCGCCTGAAGAGAGGAATGGCGATTTATTTTCAAAAGATGTTGAAGTCAGGAGCCCGCATGAAGAATGGAATGGCGATTTATGATTAGTGTTTGTCGATAAAGTCAGAAGCCCACCAGAAAAGCAGAACGGCGTCTCAGTTTCCAATATTTGATAAGGATAGTGAACAATGGGAAAGTGATAGAGTGTAACGGAAATCCACAGCATGAATCCAAGTTTATAATCAGAAGGAAGGCAACAAGGATCAGAAAAGATAGATTCAGACTTCGAAAGAGAATAGCTCGAATATCACAAGTTAGGGAATTCACTTTGGAGTGCAATGCAAGTTAGTAACAAAAGAAGCTTGCGACCAGAATGCGAGTCAACAGTCCGAGATGATCAACAAAAGTTAGTCACAATGAAAAAAAAGGGGCAAGAAGCCAATCCAAAATGCAGAAGCTGATGAAAGTTGTCCAAGACATGGTCAATGACACAAGAACTGCAAGTCTGGTCCTGATCCAGAAGGCCAAAGAAGATTGAACTAGCACCTACGACTAGCAAGTATCAAAGTTCAAATTTAGAGTCTACATGAAGCGCCAAACAATACTCAAGATCAAGCTTTAGAAGACTCAGAGATATGAATCTTGTAACTAGTAGCTGATAGGTTTAGTTAGCCTTTTTCATGTTTTGATTTTTTGAAGGACCACGGACCGGAACTTCGATGGAACAGAACCTCGACGGAACGACACCTCGACCGGCTCTCCACCTCGGTATACCCCTTCCTCACTCACTTTCGAACTACACGTGGCCTGATTCCTTTGTAGCCAAGGATATGTAGGCAGCTCAGATACAAGGGCTCGGTCACATTCCTCTTCTCTTAGTTTAGTCCCTCCCAATAAGGGTCAGGTCAAAAACACTTGTCTAGTCGTTCTTTGTCTGAAAACTATAAGACGCCAACATAATAATAATAATAGTAAACGCGTGATTTTTGACCCTCCCCGAGATTTTTTATATTTTTAGCGTAAAATATTTAGTTTAGTTTTAATATAGCTATTTTAGCTAAATTTAACTCTTTTACTTTATTTTTACCTTAAAATGAAAAATAACAAAAATATAGTTTTATTAATGTTTCGTAGTCATTTTAAACTTGAGAAATACAAAAATAGTACTTTATATTTTTATCTTTTTATTAAAAAAAAAATTACAAAAATAATTTTTATTAATATTTTGTAGTCATTTTAAACTTAAAAAATAAAAAAAATAGTTCTTTATATCTTTATTTTTATATAAAAAACAAAAATTATAAAACAAAAAATAATATAATTAACATTTTGTAGTTAGTTTAATTTTGAAAAATATAAAAAATAATTTTTGTTTTAATTATTAGTCTTACGGTTATTTTGCTTACGTAGTGATTAATTAATAACACCGTGTTCTCATTCTCGGTTCCGGACAAAGAATAATATTCGGGTTCAAACTACCCGGTTTTATAATTTTCGGACCTAGCCCGTAATAATCCGAGTCCACCACACGGGGAACACGGACAAAACTACCCATACACACATGCACACACTATGGGGACAATAGGTAGTGGGGGATGGGAATAAATTAGAAAATGACAAAAGAAAGTAAAAAATAAAAGAAAAAGACAAAAAAAAATATGGGACTAAATTTAAAAAAAAATAATATAGAGATGTACTATACATCTCCTTTAAAACGAAGAAGAAAGGACGGCAGCAGACCATTCGAAAAACAAAGCAAAAAAAAACGAAACAAAAAAGGAGGATTCAAAAAGAAAGAAAAAACGAGAAAGAAGGAAAAAAAACGAAACAGAAAGACTTGAAAAAGAGAAGCAAAAAAAGGAAAAAAAAAACAATAGAGGAGGGGACGGACTGTGCAGTCATCTTCGTCATGGAGAGCAAAAACCAGACGGACAAAAATCCTAGCCTCACGTTTTCCACCTCCACGACTAGCTCGTCTTCATCCCATCGCGCTCCTCACCATCGCCATATCCATAACCTCACGTCGGTAACCACCAAACGACTTCCCTCCGTCCAGCTTTTGTACCAGTTAAAGCATACATGAGCTCTCTCATCTTCCTCCGTGTAAAAGTTCCATAAATCCCAGTCCAAACCCGGCTGAAATACCCCAAAAATCTGCCCAAAAAAAATTCACCTCCATCAACACTAATATCCACCTCCAAAGCTGTTGCAAAAATACAGCAACTTTCTTTCTCAAACCATCACAACCAGACGCGGCAAAAACAAGTCGAAAAATCCAGAGAAGCAGTCTCTTTCGCACAGAGAACTGCATCTCCAAGTTTGAGTCGTCGAGGTTGTCCGTTTGAGTTCGTCGGCGAATTTGAGTTTCTTCGGCGAAGTTGGCGTTTGAGGTATCCGGTAACTGGTTTTGTTTGTTGTCGCCTGTCCGAGACATGTTTTTTTGGTTAGTTTTCTTGCCCTTTTGTTGTTCTTCTCAGAAGTTTCGTTCTCCATGTTTAATGATCCATTTGGTTAAGTTTTTGTTTGGATTTGGATTAGTTATTAATTTATTTATTTCTTTGCCTAATTTGTGCTTATTATGTAGAATATATCAAGTTCATTCTCATGCCTTCATGTGTAACTGTTTTGGTATTTTACACTATTTCTCTTATAATCGTATGTTTGAGATTGATTTATTAACTAATGAACCATTAATATTTGTTTAAAGTGGATGATCATTTTTGCTTTATTGGACTTTCACAATGTCTTTTATTTTGGGCTAATAGAGGGGATCTTGGTTTGAAATTGTTCATGTTTGAATTAATTGGGCCAAAAGAGAAATTGTTAGGCCCGACAACTTCAATATATGATTAAATACACTAGCCCCTTTTCCCATGGCTAATTTATTTTATTTCTTCCATAATGTTTTTCATAACTCTTAAGCCTTCGCAATAATCTCAAATTTAAGAAAAATAATTCACGAATATCCATAGTTTGCTTCATTTGAGTAAAATCCCTAGAACTCGAGGCGTGCCATTTAGCAAATTTCATGGCCCTCACAAAGCGCTAACGCGTAGTTGCTTTAGGCGCATATTTTAATAATCTACCTTCCTAAACTCGGGTGCACATTTATGTGACCCAAATCCAAGTCTCGACGAAATCGAAATGTGTTAAAAGCCACGGGCGTACTGGTACGACGTGGTCCGAGATACATTTTCACGACGTTGTAATTCCTTATAAAAAATGACAATACGGAATATTAATAAATGCACATAATTTTAATATATATAGAAATCAGAAAAAAAAAACAAATACGACGATTGAGCGACCGTGCTAGAACCACGGAACCCGGGAATGCCTAACACCTTCTCCCGGGTTAACAGAATTCCTTATCCGGATTTCTGGTTTGCGGACCGTAATATAGAGTCAAACCTTTCCTCGGTTCGGGATCAAACCGGTGACTTGGGACACCATTATTTTTCCAAGTGGCGACTCTGAATTAAATAAGTTGATCCCGTTTCGATTGTCCTTTAATTTGAAAAACTCCCTTGCGCTCTCGCGGGTGCGGGAAAAAGGAGGTGTGATAATGATCAATAATCATTTCTTCTCCATGATCGTTCCTCATTTTTAACGTTTTAGGGCCATAAAACAAGAATTCAACACGATTTTCAATTTTTCATATGCTAATGTCTACGCCATCTGCATGAATTTGGGAGACCGGCCCCGAATCTCCTACAATTTTACGGGCCCATAAAAATGACCTATTGACAATAAACATTACTTCGCCGTGATCAATCCTCATTTTTTCGCGTGCCATAAAACAAAATTTTATATTTTTTGTGTACTATAGTCCACGCCATATTCATGAATTCAAGAAATCGATGTCGAATCTCCTAAAATTTTGCTGGCCCATAAATATGAACTAATAAAAAATAGTTATACCTTTTCCATGACCGTTCCTCTTTTTTTGGCATTTTAGGCCATAACAATTCACAAATTTTTGTATGTTATAATCCACACCATTTGCATGAATACGGGCGACTAGCCCCCAATCTCCTAAAATTCTGAGAGTGCATAAAAACGACTTAATGAAGAATAGATATCGTTTCGCCATGACCGTTCTTCTTTTTTTTGGTGATTTAGGGCCTTAAGAAAAGAAGTCAAGACGATTCTCAGATTTTTGTATACTATAGCTCCATGAATTCGGGCGCCGACCCTGAATCTCCTAAAATTAAACGGCCAATAAAAATTGACCTTATGAACAGTAGTCATGCCTTTCCTAAAATCGTTCATCATTATTTGGCATTTTAGGATTATAAAACAGGAATATAAGAGGATTCTCATATTTTCGTGTGTTATAATCCACACTATTTATATGGGTACGGGCGACCAGCTCCGAATATTCTTAAAAAATTTAGCCCATCAACAACGACCAAAGTAACAATAGTCATCTCCATCGCCATAATTTTTTCTCATTTTTTGTCGTTAAGGGCCATAAAATTGGAATTTCACCTGATTCCCAGATTTTGTGTGCCATTGCTCACACCATCTGCATGGGTCCGGGCTACCGGATTTGAATTGCCTAAAAAAAATTCGGCCTAAGAAAATCACACATAAGGAACGATAGTCATTTCCTCTCCATGATCGTTCCTCATTTTTAGCGTTTTAGGGCCATAAAATTGAAATTCTGCCTGATTTCGAGATTTTTATGTGCTAGCCCACGCCATCTGCATGGGTTCGGCCGACCGGACCCGAATCACCTAAAGTTATGTCGGATTATAAAAGATAACCTAAGGAACAATATTTATCTCCACTCCATATCATTCCTTATTTTTTGGTGTTTTAGGGCCATAAAACTAGAATTCTCCCTAATTCCTAGATTTTATGTTCTAAAGCCCACGCTATCTACATGAGTCCGGACGATCGGTCCTAATCACCTAAGCTTTTGTTGGCCCATCAAAATGACCTAAGAAACAATAGTCATCACCTTGCCATGACCATTTCTCATTTTTGGCATTTTAGGACTATAAAAGTGGAATTTCACCCGATTCTCAGATTTTCGGGTGATATATCCCATGCCAACTGCAGGGTCTAGCCGACTAGACCTAAATCACCTAAAATAGTGAAAACACATAAAAAATGACCTAAGGAACAATGTTCATTTTCTTATCCATGTCCGTTCCTCATTTTTTGGCGTTTTATGGCCATAAAACTAGAATTCTGGCCGATTCTTATATTTTTGTGTGTATCCCACGCCTTTTGTATGGGTCTGGGCGACCAAACTCAAATCACCTAAAACTTTGTCGAGCCACCCAAATTGACCTAAGGAACAATAATCATCGCCTCGGCATGAATGTTTCTTGTTTTGGCACTTTAGGGCCACAAAACTAAAAGTTTGTCTGATTTTCAAACTTTCCTACGCTATAGCTCACGCCATTAGTATGGATCTTGGCGACCGAACCCGAATTGCCTAAAAAACATTGACCCATCAAAACAATCTAAGGAATAATCGTTATCGCCTCGCCAAGTTCGCTCCTCAGGTTTTGGTGTTCTAAGGCCATGAAACTAGAATTTCGCCTGATTATCACACTTTCATGTGCGATAGACCTCACCATCTGCATGGGTTAGGGCGATCGGACCCAGATCACCTAAAATTTTGCCGGCCCATCAAAAATGACCTAAGGAATAATAGTCATTACTTTTCCATGATTGTATTTATTGGTATCTTACGGCCTTAAAACTGAAATTCTGACCGATTCTCAAATTTTCATATGCCCGCGCTATCGGCATGGGTCTGAGCTACCAGACACAAACCACCTAAAATTTTGTCGGCACATAAATGACCTAAGAAATAATAATTATTACTTCTAATGATCCTTCCTCATTCTTTGGCATTTTAGATCCATAAAGCTGAAATTTCTCCCAATTGTCAGATTTTCGTATGCTGTAACCCATGTCATTTACATGGGTCTGGGCGACCGTACCTGAATCGCCTAAAATTTTGACGGCACATAAAAAATGACCTAAGGAACAATGATCATTGCCTATACATGACCTCTCCTCATTTTTTGGCGATTTGGGGCAACAAAACTAAAATTTCGCCCGATTTCTATATTTTTGTGTGCACCTACACTATTTGCATGGGTCTAGGCAACTGAACTCGAATCGCCTAAAATTTTGCCGGTCCATAAAATAATAACTAAGGAGCAATAATCATCGCCTCGCCATGAGCGTTTCTCATTTTTTGGTGCTTTAAGGCCATAAAACTAAAATTTTGCTCTATTCTTAGATCTCCCTACACTATAGCTCACACCATTAGCATGGATACAGGCGACCGGACCTGAATTATCTGAAACATTTTGGCTCATCAAAACGACCTAAGAAATAATAGTCATCACCTCGCCATGATCTCTCCTCAATTTTGGGCGTTCTATGCTATAAAACTTGAATTTCGCCTGATCCCCACACTTACATGTGTACCCACGCCATCCGCATGTGTAAGGGAAACCAAACCAGAATCACCTAAAAGTTTATCAGCCCATCAAAAATGACACAAGGAATACTAGTCATGCCTTTCCATGACCAATCCTTATTTTTTGACATTTTGGGCCTTAAAACTAGAATTTCACCATATTCTCATATTTTTATGTGTTATAGCCCACTCTATAGGCATGGGTCCGAACGACCATACCCGAATCACCTAAAATTTTATCGGCACATAAAAATGACCTAAGAAACAATAGTCATTGTCTCCAATGACCATTCCTTATTTTTTGGCGTTTTAGGGCCATAAAATGTAATTCATCCCAATTCCCAGATTTTTATGTATTGTAGCCCACGTCATCTGCATGGGTCCCGACGACCAGACGTGAATCACCTAAACTATTTTCGCCCATAAAAAATGACCTAAGAAACAATAGTCATAACTCCACCATGATCGTTCCTCGTTTTATGGCGTTGTAGGGCCATAAAACTTGAATTTTGTCGACTTTTATATTTTCGTGTGTTATAGCCCATGCCATCTACATGAGTCTAGCCGACAGAACCCGAATTATCTAAAAAAAATCGTCCATCAAAAATGACCAAAGGAATAATAGTCATCGCTTAGCCATGCCCGTTCCTCATTATTTGGCATTTTTAGGCAATAAAATTAGAATTTCGCTCAATTTCTAGGATTTTTGCGTCCACACCATGTTCATGTGTCCGAGCGACCGGATCTGAATCACCTAAAAATTTTCGACCCATAAAAAATAACATAAGGAACAATCGTCATTGCCTCTCCCTGATCGTTCCTCGATTTTTGCGTATGAGGGCCAGGGTATTCCACTCAATTGTCAGATTTTCGTATCCACGGGTACAGGCGACTGAACCCGAATCACCTAAAATTTTGCTAGCCCATCAAATACGACCTAAGGAATAATAATCATTTCATCCCCATGATTCTTTCTAATTCTTTGTTGCTTTACGGTAATAAAACTGAAATTTTGCCTTATTCACATACTTTCGAGTGCTAATGCCCACGTCATTTGTATGGGTCCGGGCGATCGGACCCCAATGGCCTAAAATTTTCTGGCCTTTCAAAAATGATCTAAGAACAATCCTTGCTTCGCCATAACTGTTCCTCATATTTTGAGTTTTAGGGCCGTAAAACTTGAATTGTGCCCGATTATTAGATTTCGTATGATATAGCTCACGTCATCCGCTTGGGTCCAGGCGAGCGAACCTGAATCACCTAAAATTTTATTGGCTCATCAATAACGACACAGGGATAAATAGTCATCATGACTCCATGATTGTTCCTTATTATTTGGCGTTTTAGGGTTATAAAACGAGAATTCAGCGTGATTCCTAGATTTTCGTGTGCTATAGCCCACGCCTTTTGTCCTAACGACTAGACCCGAATTGCCTAAAAATATTTCGGGCAATCAAAAATGACCTAAGGAACAATAATCATTGCCTCGCCATGACCGTTCATCACTTTTTGGCATTTTAGGGCCATTAAACTTGATTTCTGCACGATTCCTAGATTTTGTGTGCCACAGTCACTCTGTCGGCATGGGTCCATGTGACCGGACCCAAATTGCCTAAAATTTTGTCGGCCCACCAAAAATAACTTAACGAAAAATAGTCATCGGCTTGCTAATATTTTTCCTTATTTTTTGGTGTTTTAGGGCTATAAAACTAAAATTCCGCTTGATTATTAAATTTTCGTGTACGATAGCCCATGCCATCTACAAGGAACCGGGCAACCGGACTCGAATCACCTAAACTTATATTGTACCATTGAACATGACCTAATGAACAATAGTTATTGCATTGCCATGAACATTCCTCATTTTTTCGAATTTTAGGACCATAAATCTAATATTTTGTCCTATTCCCAAATTTTTGTGTGTTATAGCCGTGCCATCTGCATGGGTCCGAGAAACTTAATCCAAATCACCTAAAACTTTGTGGAGCTTTTGTCACACCTCTTTTTTTACACACCGGACCTGGAGGAAAGTATATAAGGAAGTTTTTCCAATTGAAGTGACATTATTTGAAATGAGATTATTTAGTTTTAAGAGTCGCCACTTAGAATAAATTACGGTGTCCCAAGTTACCATTTTATTTTTAAATCCCAAATCGAGGAAGTTTTATTTTTTAAAGAGTCTGCGAACCAAAAATTCTCGATAAGGAATTTTATTAACCCGGGAGAAGGTGTTAGGTATTCCCGGGTTCCGTGGTTCTAACACGGTCGCTTAGTGATTATTACTCGGCTTAACTACTCATTTTAGGACCTATGTGCAATTATATTTTACCAAAATATTTTTTAAATTAGTTGAATATTCGTAATTAAAGGATTGAGTTACGCGTACATATACTCTTTCCTTTGGCGCGTTAAAAATCATGCCACACGAACGTATCCACGATTAATAACATTTTGCTTATTTTATTAAGAAAATTTGCCTGAAGTTGCGCAAACGCATACTTGAGTTTTGTTTTAGAAATTACAATCATGTCACACCAACGTGTCTACAACAACGATAATTTAATTAAGAGTATGTAGAAGCATGTGTAGTCAAAAGATTCCCCAAGGGCACTAAATAGTAGGTATGCATACACTAAATTAATAAGTTCACTGACTTTCTAATATTTGGATCTTTCTTAAGGATTTGTAAAATAAACAGATTTTAATAACGGTGCACTTAGAGATTAGTATTAGAGAAAGAAATGTGGTGATGGCTATGGTTTCACGTCTCAATGACAGCAATATGGAAGGGCGTAAAAATAGAAAATCTTGAAACAAACATGTAACTAGACTTAAAAGAGTAGAGTTTCAAAATAATCCAAAAGTCCAAATGATAATATGTGAGGAGTAGTAACATCATAGTTGCAAATATAGTGCAACCTCAAAATGATAGTATTCAAGTTATGATACTGAATGCTGTTCAAAAACCATAAATAAGAATCTGGGCATAACTCTGCTTGTTTAATTAACAGAATATCTTTTTCTTTTTTTTTTATGTTGAATTGCATAGCACAGTAACACAGAGTTGGATGAAGAATATGCAGCCAACTATAAAGAGTATCAAAAGACCAAGCAAAAACTCACAAAATTAAATGTAAGTCATGTTGGATTTTCAAACCTCTGTAACAAAAGCAAGTAGTAGAGGATACAAATGCAGTAATGCACATGATGATCATTAATTGGTTCCTGGACAAAACAAACTGATTTTTTGCCATATGGGACTTGAACGTAACAATCAGCAACTACATGTAAATTTTTTGCCTAACCTTCTATTGTTTACAAGTGAAGTTATATAAGACGAAGTATTTGATTGACCTTTGAGAAAAAAAACAGACTAGACTTTCGCATGATGAATTCTAGCAGGAATATAATTCTCAAAGCCAGCAAAACATATACTGTAGTATTCAATATTCACAGAACAAAACAATCCGACAATACAGAGCTGAACGTACAGGAAATCAAAAACTATAGCCAATACTACTTTACAATGTCTTTAACTTTCAACTTTGGAAGAGACCATAGATGAATCAACACTAAGACAACTTAAACAAGCCATAATACTTTGGAAAATCGCACAAAGTAAGTAAGCATGAAACTCAAACCAAACTTCCAACACATATTCATACCTAAAATCCGACATGAACTCAAACCATTTTTTTTTTGGTGTCTATTTTAAATGAAAAGATAAGACTGAAGAAAAAGATGACGACTAAAGAAAAACCTAGAAATTTTCATGAAGATTTTTTTTTTCCATTTTCCTCCTAATGTTTGCTGTATATTTCCCTCTTTACACAAGAAATTAACTCACCTTATATAGACCCCCTCATTTTTCTCAAACCCTCCACGTCCCTTTCCGAAATTCTTTGCAATTTCTTTTCTATGAACAATTTTTTGGACAGATGGAGGACAAGCATTGACTTTCATCCATCCACGACCCCTATTTATCCAGCGAATCGATCCGGATCTAAACAACGACAAAAATCTCTGAATGGAATCTTCTATTTGTCAGAAACTATTATACTGTGGTGACGAGGAGAGAGGGGGAACGCGTGGGATGAATTTGAATTCGCTCGCATGAGATTTTGCGAGTATTAGAGCTAGGGATGACAATGGGGCGATGCGGATGCGGAACGCAGCGGTATAGATTTGAGATTTTGCGATTGCGGGACAGGGCGGGTTCAGGATTTAAATTAAAAACAAAATGTGCGGGGCGGGGCAGGTTCACGGTGGGGATTTAAATTTTAATTTTAAAAGGCTGTAAAACGTTCATGAGCTTTATAATGGAATTGGATGTTTCAGTTTTGTGAATTGCAACTTTAGTGGTACTTTTGTTTAGTTTGAGAAACCTTATATTCTCAAAATATCAAAACTTTCCCTGAAATTTATATTTTGGTAGCTTTTAAAAAGAACATGGAAATTGGAATATGTTGATAATGTAATAATAAATGTTGTCAATAAGTTTTCTCCAAATGTATATTTTCTCTTCAAAGTAAATTAAATCATGTTGGTAATTGTAGTAACATTTCAAAGCAAATTAAATATGGGATATTCGAGTCCGAGATTTTAAGTCACTTACAAATATTTTTTGAGTTCGAGATTGAACAATTACAATTGCAAACTACTTAAACGTTTTTAAGTCAAGAATTTAATACTCATATGGAGAAAAACAAGTGGGGTAACCATTCAATTCAATAACAAAATCACTTATTACAAATTTAGCAAAACATAAAAGTATGACCAATTCGTAATTTCAAAACATAAACACATAAAAAATAAAAGAAATTTTATTAAGCAAAAAAAGAAAAATGCGGGTGTAAAGCGGGTGGAGTACGGTGCCAGTGTATGCGGGTTTAAATCCTGTGCGGGGCGGGATGGGGCGGGTTTAAATTTTGTTGGTTCCTTGGTTGTTATCCTATATTTTTTAAATAACAATTCTGGACAATAAAAATGTTAGCGTATAAAACGTAAATATAAATAAAGCAATAATTAATTCGAGCCCACCGAATTCACAGTGTTTCCTTAAGTAATTTAATCCCCTCCTAGTACCCAAGGTTATGGATTATTTCCTCCCAGGATAGAACGAATCACACACTGGTGTAGCGGTACTTCAAACCCCAGTGTTTCAGCGAACACAAAGTTCGGTAGCAAATCACACTTACGGATGCTTTGTTTGTGGTTAAAACAATGCAGAATAAAGAAGGACAACTCAGAAGTCGAATGGAAATTCTGAGAGGAAGGAATGCAATGTATAGCCAATGTTGAATTCTTACCGAAGAGATTGCAATTCGTTTTTCCAGTGTATACAGTATATATATCGAGTGTATATAGTGTATATATCGAGTGTATACAGAGTGTATATCGAGTGTATACAAAGAGTATCTCAAGTGTTTTTTCCGATCTATCTTGTTCTCTCCAACTTCTGCTCTATTTATAGCAGTTGTTTGAGATAAATCCGCCCCTTCCATGATGTAACAAGCACTAGGCTATCATGGAGGAGGCACTTACATGGTGGAATGTACACATACTTGGTGGGAGAGGCACTTGTTGCTTGTTGGTGCAATACACTCTCATTTCCCATTCACTTGGTGTAATACACTCTCATTTCCCATTCACTCTTAAAATAAAACTCAACAATCCCCCACATGAATGGGGAATGGCTATATCATGGAAGTATGCATGAAAAACAGTGTGATTCACAAGTAAGGATTAATTGCATCTGGATAAGTAGGTTTCCCTTTGAACTTTCTGTAGTGAACTTATGTCGGATATACTCGATCAAACGGTAGATTTGATATCTTTGAACCGTCAAACTTTGGTGTATACCTAGACAACCACAAGTCACACAACCAACCCTTAACCGTCTTTGGTTCTCATTGTTGTGTTCGTTTCAGCCATGAACACCGCCTGGTTTCATAAGTGCGTAGAGAACTGGCCTTACAGAATTCTCCTTGAAGCGGCTAACACTTCACACTTACATAGGTGATTCCTAAACGTGTCATCTCGTAGATACACTATTTGATATACCCCGTATCAAATTTAGAAATCATTAAAAAGCCTTAATGCTTTATCCTTGGTACTGAACATTGTCTTATAAGAGAATGGACCAAAAGTTTATTTGACAATGTTGAACCGTAAAAAATGACTTTGTTTGATCTCCTTGAACCTAGATCTTGGGATCTCCAGTCTTCTAGGTATAGTTACCGCCACTATGACTTGTTCTCGGCCACAGTCCCATTCCCCTTGATGATTTCTCAACTACATCTCTAGTTAGGTCTTTTGTAAGTGGATCCGCCACATTATCACTTGACTTTACATAGTCAATCGTGATAATTCCTCTAGATAGTAATTGTCTAACGGTTTTATGTCTTCGTCGTATATGACGAGATTTACCATTATACATAACGCTCCCAGCCCTTCCAATTGCCGCTTGACTATCGCAGTGTATGCATATTGGTGCCAAGGGTTTGGGCCAAAATGGAATATCTTCCAAGAAATTTCGGAGCCATTCAGCTTCTTCGCCGGCTTTATCCAAGGCTATGAACTCAGCCTCCATTGTAGAGCGGGCAATACAAGTTTGTTTGAAAGACTTCCAAGATACCGCTCCTCCACCAATGGTGAATACATATCCACTTGTGGACTTGGAATCAGTTGATCCGGTGATACAATTTGCATCACAATATCCCTCAATGATCGCAGGATATTTATTATAGTGCAAAGCAAAGTCCTGGGTATGTACTAAGTACCCCAAAACTCGTGTCATGGCCATCCAATAAGATTGACCTGGATTGCTCGTATATCGACTCAATTTACTTATAGCACAGGCTATATCTGGTCGTGTACAGTTCATGATGTACATTAAGCAACCCAACACACGAGCATAATCCAATTGTGATATGCTTTGGCCTTTGTTCTTTGCTAATGCAAGATTCACGTCAATTGGAGTCTTTGCAACTTTAAAGCCCAAGTGCTTGAATTTTTCAAGTACTCTCTTGATATAATGAGATTGTGACAATGCCAGACCTTGAGAAGTCTTATGGATCTTAATTCCTAGAATTAAATGAGCAACTCCCAAGTCTTTCATATCAAACTTGCTAGTTAGCATACGCTTAGTAGCATTTATATTGGCAATGTCATTACTCATTATGAGCATATCATCCACATATAAGCAAATAATGACTATGTGATTTGGAACATTTTTAATGTATACACATTTATCACATTCGTTTATCTTTAAACCATTTGACAACATTGTTTGGTCAAATTTTGCATGTCATTGTTTGGGTGCTTGTTTTAATCCGTAAAGGGACTTAACAAGTCTACAGACCTTCTTTTCTTTACCTGGAACCACAAACCCTTCTGGTTATTCCATGTAGATTTCTTCCTCCAACTCTCCATTTAAGAAAGCCGTCTTAACATCCATTTGATGAATTTCAAGACCATAAACTGCAGCTAACGCTACTAACGTTCGTATGGACGTAATTCTTCTAACTGGAGAGTATGTATCAAAATAATCAAGACCTTATCGTTGTCTATACCCTTTGACCACAAGTCTTGCCTTATATTTGTCAATAGTGCCATCATCTTTAATTTTCCTCTTAAAGATCCATTTAGAACCCAACAGTTTATTTCCAGGAGGAAGATCAACCAATTCCCATGTATGGTTGTTCAATATGGATTCTATTTCACTATTGACTGCCTCTTTCCATAACAATGATTCCGAAGAAGACATAGCTTCTTTAAATGTTTCAGGCTCATTTTCCAATAAGAAAGTCACAAAATATGGTCCAACTGAAGTATACGTTCTTTGACGTTTACTACGCCTTGGATCTTTCTGGTTAAGTGTACTTTCTTTTGCTTCTTCCCGAGGTCGTTTAGATCCTTCACTAATCGACTCACATTCCTTTTTGTACGGATATATATTTTCAAAGAACTCAGGCATTATCTGATTCTATAACCGTATTATTATGAATGTCGGGATTTTCTGATTTTTGAACCCGAAATCGATATGCTTTACTATTAGTCGCATATCCTATGAAAACACAATCAACGGTTTTCGGTCCTATTTTTATCCTTTTGGGTTTAGGAACTTGCACTCTTGCCAAACACCTCCACACTTTAAAATAATTCAAGTTGGGCTTCCTTCCTTTCCATTTTTCATATGGAATGGATTGTGTTTTGCTATGGGGTACTCGATTTAGTATTTGGCTAGCCGTAAGTACGGCTTCCCCCCACAAGTTCTGTGGCAAACCAGAACTTATCAATAATGCGTTCATCATCTCCTTTAATGAACGATTCTTTCTTTCTGCAATCCCATTGGATTGGGGCGTGTAAGGGGCCGTTGTTTGATGAATAATTCCATATTCTAAACATATTTGTTCAAAAGGAGATTCATATTCACCACCCCTATCACTTCTTATCATTTTGATTTTCTTGTTAAGTTGTGTTTCAACTTCATTTTTGTATTGCTTGAATGCGTCTATTGCTTCATCTTTACTATTAAGTAAGTAAACATAGCAATATCGAGTACTATCGTCAATAAAAGTTATGAAGTACTTCTTTCCACCGTGAGATAGTATTGACTTCATGTCACAAATATCTGTGTGAATTAAGTCTAAAGGATTTGAATTCCTTTCAACCGACTTATAAGGATGTTTAACATACTTAGATTCCACACATACTTGACATTTTGATTTGTCACATTCAAATTTAGGCAATACTTCCAAATTAATCATTTTCCGTAAGGTTTTATAATTGACATGACCCAAACGTATATGCCATAATTCATTTGACTCAAGTAAGTAAGACGAAGCTGAAATTTTATTATTATTCTCAACGACCATTACATTCAGATTGAAAAGGCCCTCAGTGATTCAGATTGAAAAGGCCCTCAGTGAGGTAACCTTTTCCTACAAACATTTCATTCTTACTTATTACAACCTTATCGGAAACAAAAACACATATAAAACCATTCTTAACAAGAAGTCCAATAGAGACTAAATTCTTCCTAATCTCGGGAACATGAAGGACGTTGTTCAAAGTCACCACTTTGCCGGAAGTCATTTTGAGAAATATCTCCCCACATCCTTCAATATTGGCCTTAGAAGCATTTCCCATAGAAATCATCTCGTCGGGTCCAACAGGAGCATAAGTAGCAAACGCTTCTCTAACTGCACAAACATGGCGAGTGGCTCCAGAATCAATCCACCACTCTCTAGGATTGCATACCAAGTTGCATTCGGAAAGCATGGCACATAAGTCATCAACATCATCATGCTTTTCAACCATGTTTGCTTGACCCTTCTTCTTGCCTTTCTTCAGAGCACGACACTCCGTAGATTTGTGTACGGGTTTTCCACAATTGTAGCAGTTTCCACTGAACCGCTTATTGCTTGGGTTGTATTTTGGTCCAGAAGCCTTCTTCCTCTTCTTGTTCTCTTCAACAATATTTGCTCCCGTTATTGTTGAGTTTCCACGGCCTCTCTTTTCAGCAGCTTTATTGTCCTCTTCGATTCTCAACCGAACAATGAGATCTTCAAGGGACATCTCCTTGCGTTTGTGTTTCAAGTAGTTTTTGAAGTCCTTCCAAAAAGGAGGCAACTTCTCAATCATTGTTGCTATTTGGAATGCTTCATTGATAACAAGACCTTCAATGAAATTTTCATTAGTAAGAATACTAAGGTTACTACTTTCAACATCAATATTAATTTGATTTATACCTTCACCAAGGAGATCGTGAATAATCACTTGCAATTCCTGGACTTGGGTAATAACAGACTTGCTATATACCATTTTGTAGTCCAAAAACTTTGCAGCAACAAACTTTTTCAACCCGACATCTTCACTTTTGTATTTCTTTTCAAGCGCAGTCCACAGTTCCTTTGATGTTTCTACGCCACCGTAGACGTTATACAAAGAATCTTCCAACCCGCTTAGAATATAATTCTTGCATAAAAAATTTGAATGCTTCCACGCCTCAACGACGAGAAAGCGTTCAGTTTCTGGAGTTTCGTCGGACAACACATGAACATCTTCTTTGATGAACTTCTGGAGACTCAGAGTAGTCAAATAGAAGAACATCTTTTGTTGCCAGCGCTTGAAATCAATCCCGAAAAATTTTTCGGGTTTCTCCGCCGGTGCCAATGTTGCCGGAGTCGTTCGGCTTGTTGAGGCATTAGCAGTCACCATTGGAATAGCCTGGTTCTCATTCTCGTTAGTCATTTTCTGGAGAAACAAATGAAACAAACAAACGTTTAATAAACGTTTGAAACTGGAGTTAAAAAATATAACGTAGATTATAATCTCCAACAAACCGCCACGAAGGCTTTACTCTCCAAAACGGGAGTATACAAAACCACAAAGGTTTTAATTTCCAGAATAATAAGGATAACACAAATATATAAATAAAATTATTAAATTCCTTAAGCTTGTTGGTTCCTTGGTTATTATCCTATATTTTTTAAATAACAATCCTGGACAATAAAAATGTTAGCGTATAAAACGTAAATATAAATAAAGCAATAATTAATTCGAGCCCACTGAATTCACAGTGTTTCCTTAAGGAATTTAATCCCCTCCTAGTACCCAAGGTTATGGATTATTTCCTCCCAGGATAGAACGAATTACACACTGGTGTAGCGGTACTTCAAACCCCAGTGTTTCAGCGAACACAAAGTTCGGTAGCAAATCACACTTACGGATGCTTTGTTTGTGGTTAAAACAATGCAGAATAAAGAAGGAAAACTCAGAAGTCAAATGGAAATTCTGAGAGGAAGGAATGCAATGTATAGCCAATGTTGAATTCTTACCGAAGAGATTGCAATTCGTTTTTCCAGTGTATACAGTGTATATATTGAGTGTATACAGTGTATATATCATATGTATACAGAATGTATATCAAGTGTATACAGAGAGTATCTCAAGTATTTTTTCCGATCTATCTTGTTCTCTCCAACTTCTGCTCTATTTATAGCAGTTGTTTGAGATAAATCCGCCCCTTCCATGATGTAACAAGCACTAGGCTATCATGGAGGAGGCACTTACATGGTGGAATGTACACATACTTGGTGGGAGAGGCACTTGTTGCTTGTTGGTGCAATACACTCTCATTTCCCATTCACTTGGTGCAATACACTCTCATTTCCCATTCACTCTTAAAATAAAACTCAACAAATTTTGCGGGTCCAGACAGAACCCGCCCCGCACCGCATGACCTGCCATTCCTAATTAGGGCTGGATTCGGGTAAAGAAAATGGTGAACAGTACGCGTCGTTTGGGTCTCTTGAGATTAGGGTTCTGTAGGGGGAAAATTATAATGAAATGTTTTAATCAAAGGGGGAAATGAGGCGGCTCGTGGGTTGTGGGCTGCAAAGGGTGATCAGAATGGGTGTGGGGTCTCGCCTAATTGATTTCAATTGTTTTTGGCCCAACATTGGGTCTCTTAACAAAGAGACCAAATTCTTTTCATTTTCTTTTCAATTTCTTTTTTTTTTCTCAAAAATCAAGCTTAAATCTAAATTAAATTATATAACCAAATTAACCTATCAAAAATGCTAATTAATCCTAACAATAACTAAAACAAATTGAAAGAAAAACCTAAAATCAAAGTTAGAATTAAAGGTGCAAATTAGATCATTTTTTGTATGATTTTCTTTTCATAGAATGCCTAATTACTAATTAATCTAAATATGTAAGGTTAAATTCTAAATACAAATGCAATGCGTATTTTTTTATAATTTTTCATGAATTGTGTTAAATTAAAAGTGCACACAGAAATGCAAATAAACATGAAAATTATGCAACTAAATCCTAAAAATTAAATAATTAAAAGAAAAATCTTAATTTTAAGAATCTTGTAGGAGTAATTCTTGTGGGGAAATAATCACGTACTCGCACCTTTAAATTCGACCTAAGGAACAACAATCATTGCCTCACCAAGACCCTTCCCAATTTTTTTATTTTTTTTTGCGTTTTATGGTCATAGAACTGGAATTCCATTCGATTCCAAGATTTTTAAGTGCTATAGCCCATGCCATCTATATGGGTCCGGGAGACGGGACCCGAACAACCTAAAATTTTGCTTCCCTATCAAAAACGGCATAAGAAATAATAGTCATTGTCTCAATATGACTGTTCCTCATATTTGGTATTTTAGGGCTATAAAACTGCAATACCACCAGATTCTCATATTTTTGCTTACAATAGCCCACGCCATCTGCGTGGATACGAGTTATCAGACCCGAATTGCTTATAATTTTGCTGCCCATAAAAAATAACCTAAGGAACAATAGTCATCACCTCGCCATGATCATTCCTCATTTTTGGCATTTTAGGTTCATAAAAGTGAGATTCCGCTCGATTTCCAGATTTTCGTGTAATATAGCTCACACCATCTACATGATTTCGAGTGATTGGACAAAATTAAAATATTTCTGACTCATCAAAAATACCTAAAGAATAATAGTCATCGCCTCGCCATGACCGTTACTCATTTTTGGCATTTTAGGATCATAAAATTATAATTTCACCCGATTCCAAAATTTTCGTGTGCTAAGCCTATGGCAACTGGCATTTGCATAGGTTCGGGCGGTCGAACCAAAATCGCCTAAAATTTTGCCGGCCTATAAAAAATTATCTAAGGAAGAATAGTCATCCTCGCGCCATGACTATTCCTTATTTATCTTTTTGCGTTTTAATGCAATAAAAGTGGAATTCCGCTTGATTTCCAGATTTTTATGTTCTATAGACCATGCCATCATCTTCTAAATTTTGTCGGTCCATAAAAGATGACCTAAGGAACAATAGGCATTGCCTCGCTATGACTGTTCCTCATTTTTTTATTGTATTTCAAGGCCATAAAGCTGGAATTCTACCCGATTTCCATATTTTTTTGGTGCCATAGACTATGCTTTCTACATGATTTCGGGCGACAGGACCCAAATCGCCTAAAATTTTATCGACCCGTTAAAAATGTACTAAGGAACAATAGTCATCAATGATTGTTCCTTGTTTATTTGAGTTTTAAGGCTATAAAACTAAAATTCGCGTAATTCTCAAATTTTCGTATGTTACACCCACGCCGGCGGCATGGGTCGGGGCGTCGGATCCTAATCGCCTAAAATTTTGCCGGCTCTCCAAAAGTAACATAAGGAACAATACTCATCTTCTCTCAATGACCTTTACTCATTTTTAGCTTTTTAGGGCCATAAAATTGGAATTCAGCCCGATTCACAAATATTTGTGTGTTGTAGCACACGTCATTTGTATAAGTCCGGGAAGCCGGACCCCAATCGCCTAAACTTTTGTATACCCATCACGAATGACCTATGAAACAATAAACATTATCTCTCCATGTTCGTTCCTCATTTTTTGACATTTGAGGGGCCAAAAACTGGAATTCGCCTAATTCTCAGATTTTATTATTCTATAGCCCACGATATATGTACGTGTCTGGACGACGAACCCGATTTGCCTAAAATTTTGCAAACTAATCAAAAAGAACTAAAGAAAAATAGCATCACTACACCATGACCGTTTCTTATTTTTTGGCATTTAGCTCTATAAACCATGAATTCCACCCGATTCCTAAATTTGTGTGTGCTGTAGCACATGCCATCTACTTGGACCTGGGCGGTCGAACCCGAATCGCCTAAAATTTTGTCGGTCTACCAAAAACGACCTAAGAAACTAAAATCATCGTCTCCCATGACCGTTCCTCGTTTTTTGGAATTTTAGGGCCATAAAACTAAAATTCTACCTGATTCTCGAATTTTCGTGCGCTATAGCACACACCGTTTGCATGGGTCCAGGTGACCAAACCCAAATTGCGTAAAAGACTTATATCGGCGCATCAAAAACGAACTAAGGGACAGTTAAAGTCACCTCGTCATGACCATTCCTACTTTCTCGGTGTTTTACGTCCATGAAACTAGAATTCTACTCGATTCAAAGATTTTGCATGTGTTATAGTGCACGCAATCTGCATGGGCCCGGGCGAATGGACATGAATCGCCTAAAATTTTACACACCCATCAAAACAACCAAAGGAATAATAGTCATTGCTTCGCCATGACTGTTCGTTATTTTTGGCATTTTGGGGCCGTAGAACTGAAATTTTACCCGATTCTCAGATTTTTGCTTGCTATAGCCAACGCCATCTGCATGGGTCTGGGCAACTGGGCCTCAATTACCTAAAATTTTATCGACCCATCAAAATCGACCTAAGGGACAAAAATCATCGTCTCGCCGGGACCGTTTCTCGTTTTTACCATTTTAGGGCTATAAAACTAGAATTCTACAAGATTCACATATTTTTTGTGCTAGCCCACGCAATCTGTATGGGTCAGGGCAACCAGAACCGAATCGCCTAAAATTTTACCGACCGACAAAAACGAACAAAGAAACAATTGTCATCAACTCGCCATGGTCGTTGCTCATTTTTTGATGTTATAGAGCCATAAAATTGGAATACTGCCCGGTTCTTAAATTTTCATGCTTTAGCACACGCCATCAACATGGATCCGGGTGACCAGACTCGAATCGCCTAAAAAAAGTTGGCCCATAAAAAATGACCTAAGGAACAATAATTATTGTATCGCCATGACCATTCCTCATTTTTGGCGTTTTAGGTCCATAACACTAAAATTTTGCCCGACTTCATAATTTTTGTGTGCATAGCCCACACCATCTGTATTGGTCCGGATACCGGACATGAATTGTCTAAAATTTTGCCAGTGCATCAAAACGACCTAAGGAACAATAGTCATTGCCTCACCATGATTATTTTTTGATGTATTAGGAACATAAATTATAGTTTAGCCTGATTCCCAGATTTTTGTGTATTATAACCCACGGCACCTACATGGGTCTGGACATTCAGAACCGAATCACCTAACCTTTTTTTGGCCTGTCAAAAAACTCCTAAGGAATAATAGTCATCGCTTCACAATGACGTTTCCTCACCTTTTGGTATTTTAGGACCATAAAACGAAAATTTCGCCCAATTCTTTGATTTATGTATGCCGCCATCTGCATAGATCAGGGCAACCTGACCCGAATAGCCTAAAATTTTGTCGGCCCACCAAAAATAATATAAGGAAAAATATTTGTCGCCTTGCCATGATCGTTTCTTTTTTTTTGGCATTTTAGGATCACAATATTGAAATTCCTTCCCATTTCTAGATTTTTCTATGCTGGCTCATGCCATCTGCATGAGTCCGGGTGACCGGACACAAAAAGCCTAGAATTTATGTCGGCCCATCAAAAAAGACCTGAGGAACAATAGTCATTACCTCACCGGGATCGTTCCTCATTTTTTATCATTTTAGGGCTATAAATTTGGAATTTGGCCCGATTATGAGATTTTCATTTGTTATAACCAAACGCCATCTCAGTAGTTTGGGCGAGCGGATTAGAATCGCTTGGTAGCGACGCATTTAAAACGACCTATCGAACAATAGTCATCATCTCACCACAATCGTTTATGTTTTTTTTATATTTTATGGCCGTAAAACTAGAATTCCGCCAGATTTCCAGATTTTTGTGTGCTATAGCACACGTCATCAACATGGGTCCCGGTGGCCATACCCAAATTGCCTTAAAATTTTTCCACCATAAAAACGACATAAGAAATAATAATCATCGCCTAAAATTTGTCGGCCCATCAAATATGACCTAAGGAACAATAATCATTGGCTCGCTGTCACACCTCCCTTTTTTACTACCTTTTTAGTTTAATTCCCGATCATGAGAATAAGGTATACCTCGATATTACGAATACCCCGGAAAGGATATAATAACAACGAGGAAGGAGTTTTTCCAAATAAAGTACAATTGGTCCGGGATTTTATTTATAATTTCAGAGTCGCCACTTGGGAAGATAATGGTGTCCCAAGTCACCGGTTAATCCCGAATCCGAGGAAATTGACTCTGTATTACAGTCTGCGAAACTAGAAACCTCGATAAGGAATTCTGTTAACCCGGGAGAAGGTGTTAGGCACTCTCAGATTCCGTGGTTTTAGCACAGTCGCTCAACTGTCATTTTCGGTTTTCCATGACTTATTACATGCCTTTTAGCAATATACACGTGTTTCAACTTTAATATATATATATATATATATATATATATATATATATATATATATATATATATTTACGAATTACGACATTGCGAAAACATATTTCGAGTCACACCGCAACCAGTACGTCTGTGACCCTTAACACATTTTGGCTTCGCCGGGATTTATGATTTGAGTCACATCAAATGTGCACTCGTATTAGGGAAAGTATATTCTTAAATCGTGCCTAAATCGTCTATCGACTTTTTAATATTTTGGAAAGGTTGTGAAATTGTCTAGAAACCTTCCCGAGTCTAACATGTATAACTTATTTGTTTATTTAAGGGGGCCCCGCTGTTTCGTTTTCAATACGAGGCTCATCCCAATTCGATTTTAAAGTTCAATCCTAGTGTGTATATATTATGTGTTTCTATTTTTGGTTTTTCTCCTAATTTATTATTTCCAGCATTAGAATCCACGCCTTATTTCTATTTACACATTGGCCTGGGTATTCTGGACTTGCGTTTAATATATCAAGTTACATTCCTAGGTATTGAAAACCCAGGAATTCACCGAAACTTGTCCAGCAGAAAGCCCAATGTCGTTTTCGCTCAGGTCTGGGCCTTCGCAGCTTATTAGGCCCAGGTCATTCGTAATTAGAAAAGAATAACAGTAAACATGAATCATTATTTACATGGAAGAGCAGTATTCACAATGTAACAGAATTTAAACTATTTTTTATTGAATAAAGGAAATGAAATACAGTATTACACGAATAATCTCAAACTTTGAATGTCTAATGTGAATTACATCTAATTAACAGGCTATTTTTGTTTTTGCATTTTTGATAGCTATTTAAACTAATGAATTCGAGTTATTTAATTTCTAAAACTAATCTATATTATTGATAACATGATATACTCAGTCATTTGCAGTTTTCAGAGAGCTAATTGAATGATTAAAATTGAAACTAAATTAACATGATGTGCGACTTCATTTAACTGCAATGTTTCGTTAACTACTAATGTTGTTCAAATTAATCCGATTAATTTCGATTTAAATCTGCTACTGCATACTAGTATTGTTAATTACCAATTCATTTGCAAGTTTGCTTTTATACCAGATTTAGTTATTAACCTATTTTATTAGCTAGGTGATTATGATTACTATTACTACTACTATCTATATACTACCCTATTATATTGTTTTTTCAGCACCAGTTTGTACCTCATAAGAGATAATTATACAATCATTTCCTATCAAATTATAAAATACAACTAAGGCTAATTAATCTACGAAATAAGACAAATTCAGAGGACAATAACAAAAACTGGTATCAAATAGACAGTTTATTTCTTCGATTCAACTCCAATTGCAATTACAAGGTTTGAATTGTGTACCTGATTCAGCAATAGAAAAACCAATGAGTCTAAGGGAGGATAGGCAGGAAATAGCAGTTAGATCACGACAGACAATGCAACAACAATAGGAGTGAATTTCAGCAATCAATTGAATCCCAGAGAAACAGTAAAGCAAATACCCAACAACAAGCAGTAGAAAACCAGCAAAAACAGTAGAAGATTTCCTACAGCTTCAGGAATAAGCTTCGACTAAAACCCAGGCAGATTTTACACTATGAATCTATATGTATATCTCTGAATTTCTATTTCAAAAATCCAGCCCTTAATCAGGCTCAAATGGTGTCTATTTATAGGTGAGATTGGTGAAAATTTTGGGGGAAAGTTGAAAAGTTATTTCTAGTTTCCTCCCATGAATTCTTTTAATTGTTACACTTAACTACCATTTTCAGATTTGAATTTCCCTTCCAGCATGTGTTGGAAGGTTCTAATTGATTCTTTTTGGGGTGTTTTACTAGTGTACCCCCACTTGCTAAGGTTATTTACTAAGTTGCCTTTTATTTGTGTCTATTATACCCTTAGTTTTATGCAATATTACTGAAATCATAGGCCTAAATGTCTTAAAGGTCCTCATAGGCTCTATTAAATCCACAATTATGCCATTTTCTATTCCTATTATACCCTTAAAGGCACTTACTATTTACCTGACCTTGTCCAGGTCTGGGTATGCTGTTTTCAGGTCTTATTTAACTTCTAGCCAGTATTAGTAAGTCATTTAAGACTTCGCCAGATTTGAACTTCAAAATTATTTCAATTTTAGCCTCTTTTGTTTCATTTTCTGTTATTAGAGTTAATTTGCAGGACTAGCCTGCTTCTTTACCTAAGTCTATACTATTTAAGGTTTAGCCAATCCAATGTTTGGACTTAGCTTTGAAAATTTAGCCAATCAGTTATCACTGGCCAATTAGAGTTAATTGAGACTTTGTAGAGCTTAGCCAATTTCAAGCTTAAGCCTGATTATTACAAAATTAGCCAAATTTAGAACTTAGCCATTGAATTTAAACCTAAAGAACTACAGAGTTGGTCAGTTACAAGACTGACCACTCTTATTACTTATTTCAATTATGACCATTTTTATGTTGTTTTCAATTTTAGCCTATTTAACTACTTAATAATGCGTTCAGACTTAGCCACTTATCTAATTACCAAACTATTACAGCTATAACCAATATCCCTAAGAACATTAGGCTTAATAACAGTCAAATAACACAAAATTATTGCAGATATAGCCCTTTCACAATAAATTGCATACATAGCCATAAGATCATAATTACTTGTCATTTAACCAAAATTCAGAGGAGAAATTGAATATTGTTGAATTTCAATCAAACAGACTCATAATTCAGATTCCAAACAGAGTATTGTGAGCACGTGATTTTTGCCTCACACGAATTACTCCTAAAAGATTCGAAAATAAAAGAGTTTTGCGTTGTTTGCAATATTTGTGGGTTTTGATATTAATTTTCTTATTATTTGTATTTGTGTGTGCATGCTTATGTGATTAAATTAATAAAAATACAAAAAATATATGTAATAGCATTTAAAACTTAATTATAATATTTTTGAGTTGATTGGTAAATTACTTATTTTACGAAATGGAAAAATCAAAAATATATAATAATATACATATTTTCATTCTATTTTTGTTGTCATTATATGATTTTATGTTTATTTGTTAATTGTGTATTGATTGTTGTTAAGTATTAATATCCCTATAGTTTTATTTTAATGGTTACAAGTTAATTAGAATTTTGTGTTGATTATAAAGAAGGAAAAGAAAAAGGACTAGGGCCCCTAAATCCGGAACCCAAACAAAACAACCAGCCCAAAACCATTACCCATTCCGGGTAACCCGATCTACGCCTGGACCGGCCCAGTCTCTAAAATAACACTACACGACGTCGTTTCGTTTAAGTGAAGAGATCCTGGTCGTTGATCGTAAATGATCCAACGATCAGGATTGAATCTCCTATTTCATATATAAGTTCAATCTCATACCCAGCCCCCCCTTAGCCAAACCCCTACCTCCATCGTCTCTTCAGAGACCGGGCCTCTCTCCCCCACCGTCCCCCGCCGTGCACCACCGCCGGAAATCGCCTTACGGCGGTGGTCAGTCACCAAAGCCCCCTATTTTTACACCCTAAGACCATCTCGACTCCCCCATTCCAAATCCACTGCCCGTTAACCTCGAATCATCTCCAAACGTCTCGAATCTTCAATCGAAGATTCGAGTTGAAACCCAAACCACGCCAAACCACCCCAAATTCACACCAGTGACTCCTCACACCTCCCTCACACCCCTACTAACCCCAGCTTAGCTCGAATCTTGCCAGAATTGTAAAAGCCCTAAAGTCGAGTCCCAAGAACCCTAGTTTTTGAAGAAGCCCAATTCGATCCGGATTAATTGTAATTGAAGTCCAAGGGACTTTAGTCTAGGTGTTCTCAATCGAGAACATCTCGATTAAAGCCCATTTGGCTTCAACGATTCAAGTCCGAGGTCAAGCCTGGTTCTTTGGTGATTTCAGAGGTACTCCTCCATTTTTTGTTGGCTCCGCATTGATTTCTCTGTGTGTGTATGATTCTTGTTGGTTTACAAATTTCCTAGCATTCCTTCTTTCTATCCCAGTACTCTCTATTTGATCAATTGCTGTCTACTCTTGAAGACCTTTTATTTGGTCGATTCCTTCTGTTTTCAGTAGTTAAAATGAATCGTATATTCAGTTTGATTAAGGTCGTCAAGCATTTAATTCGTATTTGATTGGTTCCTTGATTCTGCCTGAAATATATTGAATCAAATTGTAGGTCGCTCATTTGTTATCAATTATGTATGTTGTCATCGACTAATCAATGTGGTCGATTAGTTTCGTAGGTCTTGTTTATTAGCATTGATTGAATAGCCGTTAGGAGTTAAATTGGTTGGTTGATTGATTGGTCATTATGAAATAGGAACTGAATTGGTTTGATTATTTGAATTAAAAAGAAAATAGGACAGTGAATCGTATTCCTGGTATTGTTCTGCAAAGCATTAAGCTGATGAGCCTGTTGTGAACTAAGTAAAGTAATAGCTTAATAAGGACATATGACTGTGTAAAATACTGGCAGTTGGGTAAGAATCACATGGGTACCATATCACTAAGGGAGGGCACGCCTGAATGTTAATTTCATGACTGCTAGTGCACTGATTGATTAAATAATGGTATAAGGCACTTGTTAGTGGGCTGCTCTAAGTAGTTAATGAAAAATACAATTTTCTAATAATTTGAGTGGTAAAACAGAGCAGGGTATGGGCTGGCCAGAGGGGAAAACAATTCTGAAGATAGGCTGGCCAGTTGGGAATTTGAATATATAGAGGGGAATACAGATAGACAGTGGGGGGTGAAAAAAAATACAGTGAGAGGGAACATTAGAGAGCATTCTGAAAGAGAAAAAAACATTGAGAATATTAGAAATACACACTAACACTCACAGAGATTAGACTCAGACAGAGAACACTGTGTATACACATTCACAACATAGATACTCACATACACTCATACAAATACACATAAGTATTCACTGCCTGTTGTGGTTCTCCTGCTGTGGCTTTTGTTATTCTGTTGTTGCTGTTGTTCTGCTGCTGTTTCTTCTGTTATGCTGTTGTTGTTGTGCCGTTGTTGTTGGGGTTATTGTTGTCGAGGCTGTTGTTGTTGAGGCTGTTGTTGTTGTGGTGGTTGTTGTTGTTCTGTTGTTCTGTTGCTGTTTGTTCTGTTGCTGTTGTCGAGGCTGTTTGTTGTTGAGGCTGTTGTTGTTGTTCTGTTTGTTCTGTTCTGTTGTCCTGTTGCTGTTGTTGTTCTGTTGCTGTGGTTATTGTGTCTTACTGCTGCTGCAACTGACCTTCCCTCATTGTAATTGCCAGGTACATATTTCGAACCTAGGTTGATATATCAACTCTTGCCAAAGATATGAATCAAAAATGGAAGCTGTTTTTTAGTTGATGTTATCCTATGTTAAAAGCTTATACATTTCATTATGTAGACTTGTTATGATTTGATTGTACCGCAATTGAACTAAGGATTACTCTTAACTAAGTATTCTTGTATGAGTTATTTTCTGTTACTCCTTAGGTTATCTTATGTAATTGAAATGTTAATTTATTATTCGAGTTAATATAGGTACTAGGGGATTATGAATTACAGTAAGAACTTAATTTGATCTTTCCTTATTGATTATCTTTGATTAGTCTTTATTATTAGCATATTTCAACGGTTAGCTAGTGTTAACAATAAACAAGATATGTCGCGAATTAGTCTCCCATCTTGGCTCATAATCACAGAAATTTATGTTTCAATCCTTAATGCTAAGTTTAGTCTAGATTACTTGAATTGATATCCTATCATTAAGAAATGACTACTGTCAATTGTCATCTTGAAGTCATCTTTAGCAACATTTAGAAGGATTATTAAAATCTAGCTTCGAACTCATGTAAGTTGGAATCGATAGGTTTAACATATTCGAAGTGCGAATCAATATAATAAGGTCAAGAATATTAATCCAACGAGGTTTGAAACATGCTAGTTGAGTTCACGTCAAAGTTTAGTGAACTTTCGAATAAGTATTTGTAATTAAGGTAAGCTTTAGTTTCCAATAGTTGCAATTAATTAATCCCAATGGTTTATTCTTCTAACGATATGGGTTCAAGTTAGTTACAAGATAATTAGCTCCTCTTTAAAAATACTACCCGTCAATTCTGTATTCTTATTTATAATTTCAATTTCAGTAGTATTCTTTTCGATAACAATGGTCTTAAGTTGGTAATTAATGAATGAATTTTTTAGTATATAATTAATCAAGATTTTTTTTTACTTTATTTTTAGAGATAAATTTAAACGGAAAAATGTAGTCGTCATAGGATTTTCTTTAAAAAAATAAGACAAGCCCTGCTAAATAACGTATAAACCATGGAGCCCTCAATTAATTGTAATGAAAACCTTAGACTCGGAAGGACCGTTTAGTGAATTTCACGGTCCTTTCCCCAAAGTTAAACGACACGATAGACTCTTTAGGCATGACTTTAACAAAATATTTTCCTAAATACGGGTGCGCATTTATGTGACCCAAATCTTACTCTCGGCGAAACTGAAATATATTAAAGTCGCAGGCGTACTGGTTGCGGTGTGACTCGAAATGTATTTTCGTGACGTTGCAATTCTTCCAAAAATTAAAAAGCGGAATATAAGAGCACATAAATAAAAAAATATATAAAGAAATCAGATAGAAACAAAAATTTGCAGTTGAGCGACCATGATAAAACCATGGAATCCGGGAGTGCCTAACACCTTCTCCCGGGTTAACAGAATTCCTTATCCAGGTTTCTAATTTCGCAGACTGTAATACAAAGTCATAAAATTCCTCGGTTTGGGATTAAAACCGGTGACTTGGAACACCATTACTTTCCCAAGTGGCGACTCTAAATTAAATAAATAAATCCCGTTTCGATTGTCCTTTAATTGGAAAAACTCCTACGCGCTCTCGCGAGTAAGCGCCAAAAGGAGGTGTGACAGCTCTGGCGACTCTGCTGGGGATGATAATTCGACCCAGAACTTCGGTTCAGGGCTTAAGAATTCGAGCTCAGTTAAATTGCTGTTTTTGTCTATATTTCATTTTTATTATATGTTTAATTAATGTGCTACATGTCTACCGCTTTGATACTAGTTGCACTGTATATACAAACTGCTATATGTTTACCGCTTTGATATTGCGTGAATTGTATATAAAACTGTGCCGAAAATCCTTCACTTCTCACCCCCGGGGATGTGCTCACTGGTTGAGACTCCTTATTCTATTAGTGTCATACCCCGAAATAATGAAGAGGCTCGGAAAGTTTCTAAGCTGGTTGGCCTTTTGGTTCCCGGAAAAGAGCTCCTTCCTCAGCCCGAGTTGTCCGCTTGGGTACACAGTCTAGATCATGTACCGAGGTTTTGAACTTAGAATAACATAACCGCATACCGGATCCCTAGTAGGAAACGCTTATTTGCATCACGTTGCATTTGACTTAGGGGACTCAACACAGGGGTTGGGTCCGTCTAGGACAGGCAACCTGAAATGAAAAGACCATCTTGCTATACCATGTTTGTTTTCAGCATTTATTCGGACTTGCATGCTGACCGGCTTTTAAATACTGAAGAAAAACGAAAAACAAAAGAAAACAGTATGGGGAAATAGATATTTTTCAGAAAATACAAAAATGTGTTTTACCAACAAATCATCTATAAAAGACGACGGAAGAATGACTTTGCCAACAAAATGGTTTTCTTAACCAAATGTGTTTTCTTTGTCGGTCAATAAAAGAAAAAAATAGTTTGTTTTGACGGACCGAACTACGCGGGTTTGATTCTCACCGGATGTGAGATACGTAGGCAACCCCCGTCGGGTCCAACTTGCCCTTTTTCAAAAAATATACCAAAATTGTAAATTTTAAAAAAAAAATAGTACAATCATTGCCAGCCAAAATGATCTTCTTCTTTAAATAAATGTGCAGGATGAGCACGATTCGAATTGAACCCTTTTCACTCATGACTAAAATCCGGTACAAATACGACTATGGTGGGATGATCTAGGCAAAGAAGGGCAGGATGAGGTTAAAAAGTATTTGAAAGGTCTCACAGGTCTGCTTGAAATAAAACCTCGAGGGGACATCATAAGAGCATTAGTCACATATTGGGACTCCGCGCACAATGTCTTTCACTTCTCGGACTTCGAGCTCACCCCAACTATGGAGGAGATGACCGGATACATTGGCAACACTGATATACCATTAGGGCATCAATATCTAATCGCTCCCAGGGTTGTCGCCATACACCGGTTTTTAGACTCACTGAAGATAGCCAGAACGGTACGTAACCCAGATCTAGCACAAGTGTTTTGTACTTTAAACTTCATCTATCAAAGGTACGGTCATGTGGGAGGTTTTGACAAGCCAGAGAACAAATTATGCAGCAAGGGTAATCGCCAGAAATGGGAGGAGCACAGACGAGTTGCCTTCATGATAGCCTTCTTAGGACTCGTGGTATTCCCGAGGAAAGACGGGAACATTGATATAAAGGTAGCCGGAGTCGTCAGTACTTTGCTTGACCAAAGCGAAAGTACTCTTGCTCCCATGATACTATCAGACATATATCGAGCTCTCACAACCTGCAAAGCCGGAGGAGATTTTTTCGAAGGCTATAATTTACTGCTACAGATGTGGATGATCGAGCACCTGTGTCGTCGCACCCAATTCTTGAAATATGGGTTGGTTGAGAAAACTTGCATAAGCGAATTCTATACAAGGATTGATAGGACCGTCTTGCCTAAAGGAACATTGGCATGGAGGGCATACTTTCAGGCTCTCAGCGCAAGTCAAATACAATGGACTTTGGGTTGGTTACAGATAGACAGAATCGTGTACATGCCAGCGGCTAGGTCCCACTTTCTCTTAATGGGACTTAAGAGCATTCAACCTTATGCGCCCCATCGGGTGTTGAGACAGCTTGGGAGGTGCCAGATAGTACCCAAAGAAGAAGACCTGAGTACCCAGGTTATTGAAATTGGTCCCGATGGTCAATTCCCAGAAGCAAGGGTCCGCCAGATCTGGAGCAAATGCCAATATCTGGAGGCAAACACTTGTGTGCAGGATCGAGCTAGAGGAGAGGTTGTACCCGGATATCTTACTTGGTACAAAGGAGAAACATCGGGTGAAAGACCAGCCAAAAGACCTCACCTCGGGGAATTTGCTGAAGCGTCACAAGAACAATGGGACTGGTTAGCTAAGGAAGAGGTTTACAGAACAAGGATTGGCAAGATAGAGCAACGGGTCCAAGATCTCCAATTTGAAAAGGATACGCAAGCTGCCGCCGACGAAGGAGATAAAAAGAAGTTGGCACAAGAAAATGACTTTTTGAGAGCTCAAATCCAGCAAATGAAAAGGGATGCTGACAGACAGTTGAGGAGTCGAGCAGACGAAAAATTGATAAAGGGTTTGAAAAACCAAGTTGCCGATGTCCAAAGAGAATTGGAAGAGTCAAAGACCCAAACAATGAGGATCCGTGCTAGCTGGAGAAAGGAGGCACATCAACATGCACTTCACCTACAACGGGTGGAAGAAGATTACACCGAGATCATCACTAGTCTAAGGGAAGCAAATGTTATCCTCAGGGAGTGGGTTTTCAAGCAAGCCCGAGATGCCAGAGCAGACCTCGACCGTTGCCACGATTTGATGGCCCGATTGCAAGAACAAGTGGATAGGCTCTTAGACCAAGTCACCAACAATGCTCGAAGATTGGGGGCGAAAAACCAACAGATAGAACGGCTACTCGGAGAAAGGGACATGATCAAGGACAAAATTGGAGAAATCGGGCATTATGTCACCATGAAGTGCTTGGCTTGTGAACAAATGCCCCGCACCGCCCTTTTTGCTTCAGTTATGGGCTATGTTCATCAGATCGTGAGAGAGTTAAGGGGACTACACAAGGACCTCATACCAAGGCCCGCGGCAAGGCCGAATGATGCCTCGCGGGCCCCTAGGAATTTAATAGCATTAGACTTTTGATTAAAAATGTATTTTTTGAAATTTTGAGTCAAATCGGCTGGCATGTTATTCTCGAGTCAAGCATTTCTCTTATTTCGTTGATTATTGTAAGACATGTTTTGTAACTTTAAGGGTTTTTTTTTATATGAAAATTACCGAATTTTGCCACAATCTTGTGACCAGAACTACGCTCGGTCTGATTCACGCGGAGACGTGATACGTAGGCAATCCATATAAGATTCGACCACCACTAGAAAGAAAGGAAAAGAACACGAAGATTAATAACAATAAGGCTTTCAAGGATAATTGAAAAAGAAAAAAGGAGAAAAAGAAAAGAAAAGAAGCTGGAATGACGCATGTGATGAGAACATATAGAATGGGTTAATTGATTAGGTGCATTGCATCCCAACGTGCAAAAACATGCCTGTTAAATTCAGTAAGCTAACAAAGTTTGTTGCATTCCAGAAATTGTTTAGCAGTTGGTTTGACAGAATATATTGGCCAACCACCATTACCGTACTAGATCTAAAGGGCCAATTCTAGCAAGCATGTCTAGTTCCGGTAAAAGTCTCGAGGAAGAGAAATCAGAGATACAGATCATGAAAGAAGAGGTAGATCGGTTGAAACGACAGATAACAGAGATGCACCTAGCGTGGGCTAGGGGACAGTCTTCACCGAACCTCCCTACTCTCGCATCAGCTCCAGAACATCCACCCCTTGATCCTTCGACAAGCGCCCCACTCTATCCATACTATCGAGGGGAAAACCCTTATGCCACCCAAATTCCACCAGCCAAACAAAATCATCCTCCGGTCACCCCTGTTTTTGTAGCACCCCCACCTGCTACCTTACAAAAGTCGTCCGGTGAGCTGCATGTTCAAATCCATAACAATTCTTACTATCCTCCCGAGCCTACCTTTAGGACTCCTGAACCACATCCACACACCCCTCACTGGGATAACCCGGCAGAACCGGAAAAGCACCTCCAAAGTTTGGAACATGAGGAAGTTATTAGAAAAGTTAAAAGCCCGGAGCAGTCCTTCAGGAATATGCACGGTTTGGGCAACCAGGTCAGTGTCGCTTACAAGGATCTGTGTCCATTCCCAGATGTCCAGTTGCCGGCCGGGTTCAAAATGCCCAAGTTTGACCTATACGAGGGGCATGGTGATCCTGTAGCCCATCTTCGAGGGTTTTGTAGTAAAATGCGAGGAGCCGGAGGACGAGACGAGATTCTGATAGCTTACTTCGGTCAGAGTTTGGGGGGATCTGCGCTGGAGTGGTACACTAGGCAGGATCCCAGCAGATGGTTTACGTGGGATGATTTGGCTCAAGCATTCATTGGCCAGTTCCAGTACAATCTTGAAATAGTCCCAGACCGCTTATCATTGCTAAAGTTAGAAAAGAAACCCGCCGAAAGTTTCAGAGAATTTGGTTTCCGCTGGAGGGAACAGGCGGCAAGGGTAGATCCGCCTATGAGAGAGAACGAGATGGTGGATTACTTCTTGCAGATACTGGAGCCAACCTATTTTGGACATCTGGTGACGTCCGTGGGAAAGTCATTCACTGAGGTGATAAAGATGGGGGCTATGATCGAGGAAGGCTTGAAAGCCAACAAGATTATGAGCTATTCAGCGTTGAAAGCCACTACCCAAGCTATTCAAAGTGGTACCGGAGGAGTGCTTGGGAAAAAGAGGAAAGAAGAAGTCACGGCAGTTGAGTCCGGAACATGGTTCAGAAACAAAGGCCCCGCACCCCAGTATAACCCGCCACAACCTCACCACCAAAATTACTTCCACAATCCATATAACCGCCCGCAACACTACTATCCAGCACCCGATCCCCATTTTACTGTCCATCACGCACAGTCATATGCCACGCCTCCCGTCCAGGCACCATGGCGTGCGCCAAATCCACAGAATAATTACCCACCCCCAAGAGCCTATAGAAATCCCACGGGTGCGGGCTTCCGTCCGAAGCAAGCATTCAAGAGCAACAGGGCGCCAAGGCCAAAGACTTTCACTCCCTTGGGGGAGTCTTACACCAGTCTATTCCACCGTTTGAAGCAAGTAGGGTTGCTAAATCCGGTCGAGGCTAAGCTACCAAACCCTCTTCCAAAGAATTTGGATCATTCAATAAATTGTGCATACTGCTCAGGATGTCCGGGGCATGACACAGAAAAGTGTTGGCGATTGAAAACAGCCATCCAGGAACTCATCGACACTCGCCGAATTGAGGTCCAGACTCCGGCGGAGCCCAACATCAACCAAAATCCACTTCCAACTCATCATGAGACCAACATGATCGAGTTGGTACGGGTAGAGGAGGGAAAGGAGAGAACCTCTCAGACTGTAATGATGATCAAGTCTAGCGGGGTAGGAATAAAAATGGGGTCAAGCCTTGATAAGTCACTCATTTGCAAGAAGGACGTACAAGAGGGGTCGGAAGCAGAAAAGGGAAGCGTGAACAAAGTGCCGGTAAAGTCGGGGGAAGTAAAAATAACTGTACCAGGGGTAGCAACCAAAGCCGTCTTGACGGTAGCAGGTGTTCGAGTGGATCCTTTCATCATCAATCCAGCAATACAGTTGCCAATAGTTGATAGCAAAGCCATCCCATGGAATTATGATCGGGTCACGATGACCTACAAAGGAAAAGAAGTTAAAGAGGAAGTATGCGAAGCGCAAGGGTTGACCCGCTCAGGGAGATGTTTTTCCCCTACGGAATTGAGGAAGACCACTCCGGCAACACTGAAAAAGCCGGTAACTGACGAAGAGGCAGAAGAATTCCTAAAAAAGATGAAGATGCATGATTATTCTGTCCTAGAACAGTTGAAGAAGACTCCCGCGCAAATCTCATTGCTATCCTTGCTGATACATTCTGAAGAACATCGGCAAACTTTGATGAAAGTTCTGAATGAGGCCCACGTACCTGATAAAAACTCGGTGAGTCATTTGGAGAAGATCACCAATAGGATCTTCGAAGCGAATCGGATCACTTTCACCGATGATGAATTGCCTGAGGAAGGCACCCAGCACAACAAGGCTTTATATCTTACGGTAAAGTGTGAGGAGGCGGTGGTTACCAAAGTCCTTGTCGATAACGGGTCCAGTGCTAACATCTGTCCTCTCTCTACACTAAACAAATTGAAAGTGGATATCGACAGGATACGCAAGAATAGCATATGTGTCCGAGGGTTTGATGGAGGAGGCAAGGCGTCGGTCGGGGACATAGTGTTAATTTTGACAATTGGACCAGTGGAGTTCACCATGGAATTCCAGGTGCTGGACATGGTAGTGTCATACAACCTTCTGATAGGGCGGCCGTGGATCCATACCGCAAGAGCAGTTCCATCCAGCCTACACCAACTCGTCAAGTTTGAGTGGGACCAACAGGAGATCGTAGTCCATGGAGAGAATGATCTACAACCGGGCACCATCGTCCCCTTTATTGAGACAGAAGAGGATGTTGGGCCATGGGTATACCAGATCTGCAATGCGGTATCCGCCAACCGAGTTCCAGAAGGGGAATGCATTCCCAATGACAGAATAATTACCGCCGACGTCATGGTGGCTCATGAAATGCTGAGAAATGGTTTCGTACCCGGCAAAGGTTTAGGTGCATCTCTGCAAGGAATCGTACAACCGGTATCTGTGGTCGAAAACGTGGGAACCTTCGGCTTGGGATTCAGGCCAACATCAGAGGACATCCAGCGAGCCAGGAGGAATAAGCAGAAGACATGGGTGCTCCCGAAGCCTGTTCCACGCCTTTCCCGATCTTTTGTCAGGTCTGGAGTAAGAGGACATCCGACGACAAAGATTCCCAGTCCTATGGTTAGGCCAGACGAAGAGTTCTTAAGAACGTTCGAGGACCTATTCGCGGATGTATGCATGCTCGAGGATGGCGAAGGATCCAGCCATGCCGAGATACAGTTTGTGGGATCGAAAGCAAAATTGAATAATTGGAAGGCTACTCCTCTCCCTGTCCGGAAGGAGTCTTGGTAGTTTGTTTTGGATTGTTTTCTTTCGAAATTTTGTGTTGGGGTTGTCCCCGGAGTAAAATCCGTTTGTTTTAGCTCATTTTGATTTGAGTTTGCAAGTTTGTTTTTCCTTGTACTGTTCCCATTAATGAAATTTTTCTCCCTTCGTGTCTAATTTTGTTTATCTTCCTTCTTTCTTACTTTTCTGAACAGCTTTCTTTCAACTGATCTTAATGATATGGCGTGCTTAAAGATTAATCAACCCGGTCTAGAAAGTCAATCGGGTTTGGAAATAATAACGCATGAAATAAGAAGTGACGAGAGTGAATCGGAATACGGCGATGATGAAGCCGTAGAAGAAATCGATGAAGAATTAAGTCACTTCGAGGAAAAACCCAAACCAAATTTAAATGATACCGAGGCTGTTAATCTGGGGGACACGGATGACGTCAAAGAAACCAGAATAAGTGTCCATATTGAACCCAACTTGAGAGAAGAGTTGATCAAAACACTCATGGAGTTTAAAGACATTTTCTCATGGTCGTACGACGACATGCCAGGACCCAGCACTGATCTAGTGGTTCACAAATTACCCACTGATCCGGCATATCCTCCCGTCAAGCAAAAACTGCGGAAATTTAAGACGGAGATGAGTGTAAAGATCAAGGAGGAAGTGACCAAGCAGTTGCAGGCAAAAGTCATTCGTGTCACTCGATACCCTGAATGGTTGGCTAACGTAGTACCAGTGCCAAAGAAAGACGGAAAGATCAGAGTATGCGTAGACTACCGCAATCTCAACAAGGCAAGCCCTAAGGATAATTTCCCGCTTCCCAATATCCATATCCTGATTGATAATTGCGCCGGACGTGAAATCGGATCCTTTGTGGACTGTTATGCGGGATATCATCAGATCTTAATGGATGAAGAGGACGCGGAAAAGACGGCTTTTATCACACCATGGGGGACTTATTGCTACCGGGTGATGTCGTTCGGTTTGAAAAACGCAGGGGCAACATACATGAGGGCGATGACTACGGTATTCCATGACATGATACACAAGGAAATCGAAGTGTACGTGGATGATGTGATCATAAAATCTAGACGTCGAGAAGACCACGTTGCCGACCTCAGGAAGTTCTTTCAAAGACTTCGAAGATATGATATCAAGCTCAATCCGGCCAAATGCGCATTCGGAGTTCCATCAGGAAAGTTGCTAGGATTCATCGTCAGCCGACAGGGCATTGAGTTGGACCCATCCAAAATCAAGTCCATTCAGGAGCTACCCCCGCCAAAGAATAAAACAGAGGTAATGAGTCTTTTGGGAAGGTTAAATTACATCAGCAGATTTATTGCTCAGCTTACACAAACCTGTGAACCCATATTCCGTTTGTTGAAGAAAGACGCTGCGATAGAATGGACGACAGAATGTCAGGAAGCATTTGACCAAATCAAAGGGTATCTGTCAAACCCACCCGTACTAGTTCCGCCTGAACCGGGCAGACCCATGATTCTTTATCTGACGGTTTTGGAAAAATCATTCGGCTGCGTACTGGGGCAGCATGATCTTACTGGCAGGAAGGAACGGGCCATTTACTATCTCGGTAAGAAATTCACGGTCCACGAGGTTAAATACACTCATTTAGAAAAGACCTGTTGTGCTTTGACTTGGGTAGCCCAAAAGCTGAAACATTATTTGTCTTCTTACACCACTTACCTCACTTCGCGTTTGGATCCGTTGAAATATATTTTCCAGAAACCTATGCCTACAGGGAGGTTAGCAAAATGGCAAATATTTACTTACAGAGTTCGACATCATATATGTGACAAGGACGGCTATGAAAGCCCAAGCCCTAGCCGATCACTTAGCTGAGAATCCTGTCGATGACGGATACGAACCTTTGAGGACGTATTTTCCGGACGAAGAAGTATTACAAATTGATGGGTTAGAACTAACCGAGGAGCCAGGGTGGAAGCTTTTCTTCGACGGAGCGGCGAACGCAAAAGGAGTCGGAGTAGGGGCGTGCTTATCTCTGAAACAGGACATCATTATCCTGTTACTGCTCAACTGCGTTTTCATTGTACCAATAATATGGCTGAGTACGAGGCATGTATCTTGGGGTTGCGATTAGCGGTGGACATGGATGTACAGGACGTCTTGGTCTTGGGGGACTCGGACCTTCTGGTACATCAGATTTAGGGAGAATGGGAAACCAGAGATTTAAAGCTTATCCCGTATCGTCAGTGTTTGCATGATCTGACTAAGCGTTTCCGGTCGGTAGAATTCAGACATATCCCAAGGATGCACAATGAGGTTGCCGACGCTTTGGCTACTTTGGCGTCAATGCTACATCACCCGGACAAGGTTCGTGTCGATCCGTTACATATTCAGGGTTCGGAATCAACATGCTTATTGTAATATGATAGAAGAAGAGATGGATGGTGAGCCATGGTTTCATGATGTCAAAGAGTACCTCGGGTTAGGAATATACCCAGAGCAGGCAACTGGAGATCAAAAGAGAGCTATTCGGCGGTTGGCGAACGGATTTTTCCTTAGTGGAGGGGTACTGTACAAAAGAACCCCAGATTTGGGACTGTTAAGATGTATAGATGCGAGTCAAGCCACAATAGTGATGACAGATATACACTCGGGAGTTTGTGGACCACACATGAGCGGATATGTATTGGCAAAGAAGATTCTTCGAGCAGGATATTATTGGCTCACTATGGAGCGGGATTGTATAAGTTTCGTGCGAAGATGCCATCAGTGTCAGATACACGGAGATTTGATTCATTCTCCACCGACCGAATTACATACAATGTCAGCGCCATGGCCATTTGTTGCGTGGGGTATGGATGTTATCGGACCTATAGAACCTGCGGCTTCCAATGGTCATAGGTTCATTCTGGTGACGATCGATTACTTTACCAAGTGGGTGGAGGCCAAAACCTTCAAATCCGTGACCAAGAAGGCGGTGGTGGACTTCGTACATTCCCACATCATCTGTAGGTTTGGAATTCCAAAGATAATCATCACAGATAACGGTGCAAATCTTAACAGCGGATTGATGAAAGAGGTATGTCAACAGTTCAAGATTACACACCGAAATTCCACACCATATCGTCCCAAAGCAAATGGTGCGGTTGAGGCAACAAACAAGAATATAAAGAAGATATTGAGGAAGATGGTAGAAGGGTCTAAGCAATGGCATGAAAAGTTACCATTTGCACTGTTGGGTTATCGCACTACCGTCCGGACTTCGGTAGGTGCAACTCCTTACTTGTTGGTGTACGGGACTGAAGCAGTAATACCCGCAGAAGTTGAAATTCCATCCCTCCGAATTGTCGCTGAAGCCGAGATTGACGATGATGAGTGGGTCAAAACCCGATTAGAGCAATTGAGCTTGATCGATGAAAAGAGATTGACAGCAGTATGTCATGGCCAATTGTATCAAAAGAGAATGGCAAGAGCATATAACAAGAAGGTACGTCCCAGGAAATTTGAAGTGGGACAACATGTGTTGAAGAGAGTTCTACCACATCAGGCCGAAGCGAAAGGCAAGTTCGCTCCAAATTGGCAGGGACCATTTGTTGTGACTAGAATGTTATCCAACGGCGCTCTTTGTTTAACTGATGTTGAGGGGAGATGCACTGATATGGCTATCAATTCTGATGCAGTCAAGAAATATTATGTGTAATTCTTTAATGCATTTGTCAACGCTTGGTTTCGTTCGTTTGTATTTGGCATTTTTCGGAGAATGAAATGACAGAGGCAATTTTTCTACTACCCAAACACTTTAACCCTTGTTTCCCCCTTTGAGCCTTAATTATTCTTTCATATACCCTCTTTTGGAATCCTCGAGGAAGATGTATAACAAAATAGAAAAAGAAAAAAAGAAAAAAAACACAAGAAAAAGTGAACTACGTTCGACCTGATTCCTCAAGAAGGATACGTAGGCGCCACACGGCTCGGTCATAATAAAATAAAAATCAAAGGTCCCCCAAGCAACAAAACTGGGGCAGAAGTCATTGTTTCGTTTGAAAGATAGTGTGGATTCCGAAAGTTGTAATGAGCTAACCGTTGAGGTTAAACCCCTTTTTCTTTAGCCTCACGCGCAGAAACCACATTAAGAACCGAAAAGACCTCTCGATCAGTATTTGAGAAATGCCAAGTCATGCGAATGAAAGCCAGGAGCGACGCTCCGATCCTCGATTGAATCCAGGAATGCACAAACCGGAAAGGGATAATGCTTTAGAGGGAATCTCGTGGGCGGTTTCCCAGCCTGGAAAGAAAGCAAAATGAGAGAGCCTTAACGGTGAAAACCCTCGCGGGCACCTTAAGGCGAAGAAAGTTGAAAGAAATAAAATGAGAGAGTCTTACGGTGAAAACCTTTACAGGCACCCTAAGGCGACGGGAGTTCGAGAGAAATGAGAGAATCTCATTAGTGAAAACCCTTTGAAGGGCACTATGAGGTGACAAGGCGAGATGGCTACAAGGTGTCTGCATAAGACAAGGTTGGGACATTTGTTTACTTCTAGCAAAACGCGGCCATCAGAAAGTGATTGACATAAATAGACTGGGTAGATTAATCTCAAAGGCGCGGCATAACCATTGGATCCAGTTATACATTCAGATAAGTTTTTCCCAGTTTTGAGTTCAGAAAAGTTTTCCCTTTCTTTTCTCATTCGCGGTCAGCAGTCTTTATCTATCATTTTTCTTTTCTTTTGTTTTCGAAATTGACTTTTCAAAGCTTACTACCAAGTCTCCCAAAGTGGTACAATAAAGATGAATAGGCGTGGAACGAGGCAATAAGGCAAAAGGTCGTTCCGATATTAAGATTGGAACGACAGGTTGATTGGAAGGTTCACAGGAATTATGAAGTATGATGGACACATATTGCACGTCCGGAAGACGATTTCTCACAACAGATCACCGGCTAAAAAGGGTCGGATCAAACTAAAGGTTGGAATAAAAGGGAGAGATGAGAAACTATCTGTGGAAAGAGCATCATCCCTAGCAAGCGTCAACGTCGCCCCCAAAAGTTCGATGGAGGCCAAGCAGCTGAAAGAGAAAAGGAAAATGGCCCCCAACAAGAGTGGCACGACCACTCACTGCGTTTTGAAACTAACAATTTTTCTTTGATTTAAAGCAGGAAAAGATGGTCGTCGGCGGAAAAGCATGCCGCGTAGAAGGTCATCAAACTAGGGCAGAAAATTTTCTCCCATTGCGAAAATTTTCTTGAAAACAAATACCCAGTGGATAAGGATAACGAAATCTCGCGAAATACCAATTCTGAGCAGGATAGTTTTGAGAGAGGCCAGACAACACGAGGGGGTGATCTCTGAGCCTGGGATCATCCCCAGCAGTTGTTGGGAAAATGAAACACTAACTCCGAGATTCCCCCAGCAGCATTATATCCCATAAGTTTTTCAAGGAAGCAGAAGCGTGAGTCCCGGAGGAGGTCTGGGAAGAAGGAAAAGGAAAAGGGGTCCCCCCAGGGTAATCCTCAGTTAATGACATTTCAATCCCCGGCGAGTCTGAGAGAGAACGAAGGGTGAAAGAAATAGAAAAAGAGGAAATAAAGAATATTTCCCCAGCAGCATCATCCCCAGCAGGTGAGTAAACAGTTCCGAAGATATCTCCAGCAGACCAAAGGAAAAGTAACACGACCCCGTGGGAAAGAAATTCCAAGACAAGGTAATTCAGAAGAAAAGGGTGGCCTAAGAGACGATGCAGGAAGAAGAAAATGGTACAGGAAAACAAAGGAAGGCGATAAGGATGGGTTGAAACTAGTGAAGTTGTAGTTGAAGTCAGGGAGCCCGCCTGAAGAATGGAGTGACGATTTTAGTTTTGAAGTTGTAATTGAAGTCAGGAAGCCCGCCTGAAGAATGGAGTGGCGATTTTAGTTTTGAAGTTGTAATTGAAGTCAGGGAGCCCGCCTGAAGAATGGAGTGGCGATTTAGTTTTGAAGTTGTAGTTGAAGTCGGGGAGCCCGCCCGAAGAATGGAGTGGCGATTTAGTTTTGAAGTTGTAGTTGAAGTCGGGAGCCCGCCTGAAGAATGGAGTGGCGATTTTATTCCGAAGTTGTAGTTGAAGTCAGGGAGCCCCTGAAGAATGGAGTGGCGATTCTATTTTGAAGTTGTAGTTAAAGTCAGGGAGCCCGCCCGAAGAATGGAGTGGCGATTTTATTTTGAAGTTATAGTTGAAGTCGGGGAGCCCGCCTGAAGAATGGTGTGGCGATTTTATTTCGAAGTTGTAGTTGAAGTCGGGGAGCCCGCCTGAAGAATGGAGTGGCGATTCTATTTTGAAGTTGTAGTTGAAGTCAGGAAGCCCGCCCGAAGAATGGAGTGGCGATTCTATTTTGAAGTTGTAGTTTAAGTTAGGAAGCCCGCCTGAAGAATGGACTGGCGATTTTATTTTGAAGTTGTAATTGAAGTCAGGAAGCCCGCCTGAAGAATGGAGTGGCGATTCTATTTTGAAGTTGTAGTTGAAGTCAGGGAGCCCGCCCGAAGAATGGAGTGGCGATTTTATTTTGAAGTTATAGTTGAAGTCGGGGAGCCCGCTCTGAAGAATGGAGTGGCAATTTTATTTCGAAGTTGTAGTTGAAGTCGGGGAGCCCGCTTGAAGAATGGAGTGGCGATTCTATTTTGAAGTTGTAGTTGAAGTCAGCGAGCCCGCCTGAAGAATGGAGTGGCGATTCTATTTTGAAGTTGTAGTTGAAGTCAGGGAAGCCCGCCTAAAGAATGGAGTGGCGATTTTATTTTGAAGTTGTAGTTGAAGTCAGGGGAGCCCGTCTGAAGAATGGAGTGGCGATTTTATTTTGAAGTTATAGTTGAAGTCGGGGAGCCCGCTGAAGAATGGAGTGGCGATTTAGTTTTGAAGTTGTAGTTGAAGTCGGGGAGCCCGCCCGAAGAATGGAGTGGCGATTTTATTTTGAAGTTGTAGTTGAAGTCAGGGAGCCCGCCTGAAGAATGGAGTGGCGATTTTATTTTGAAGTTATAGTTGAAGTCAGGGAGCCCGCCTGAAGAATGGAGTGGCGATTTTATTTCGAAGTTGTAGTTGAAGTCAGGAAGCCCGCCTGAAGAATGGAGCGGTGATTTATTTTTAAGTTACAGTTGAAGTCAGGGAGCCCGCCTGAAGAATGGAGTGGCGATTTATTTTTGAATTTGGTTGAGGAAAGCGTTTGAGTGCAACGGAAATCCCCAGCGTGAATCTAAGTTCATAATCAAAAGGAAGGCAACAAGGATCAGAAAGATAGGTTCAAACTTCGAAAGAGAATAGTTCGAAGATTACAAAGAAGGGACCAATGGTCGGAGTTCGGCAATCAAGACAGGCCGAAATAACAATTGTCAGAAGAGAAGAAGCATGCGAAGAAACAGCAGGACGGCAAGGAACATGACAAGATCAAGTGGAAAAGATAGATAAGAATTTGCAACACTGTAACTTAGTCTAGCTTCTTATTTTTGTTTAGCACGGTGTAATAAGGAGATCAGTTAAGCAGTGGCAACAGCAGCAACAGCAGTAACAACAAAATCACAGCAGTCATGGTAGTCCCAGCTACCAAAACTTCCCGAACTACATTGACCTGATTCCTGTTTAGCCCAGGATATGTAGGAGGCCTCCTGAAGTAAAGGCTCGGTCAAGATCTTTTTAAAAAATGCTTCACACGGAGTGCTCAAATGGGCGAAAATCGCTCGTATTTGCTCACTATCTTTGCACAAAAACTCTTCATGTTTCTGCGCAAAGAGGGGCAGCTGTGAGCACGTGATTTTTGCCTCACACGAATTACTCCTAAAAGATTCAAAAATAAAAGAGTTTTGCGTTGTTTGCAATATTTGTGGGTTTTGATATTAATTTTCTTATTATTTGTATTTGTGTGTGCATGCTTATGTGATTAAATTAATAAAAATACAAAAAATATATGTAATAGCATTTAAAACTTAATTATAAAATTTTTGAGTTGATTGGTAAATTACTTATTTTACGAAATGGAAAAATCAAAAATATATAATAATATACATATTTTCATTCTATTTTTGTTGTCATTATATGATTTTATGTTTATTTGTTAATTGTGTATTGATTGTTGTTAAGTATTAATATCCCTATAGTTTTATTTTAATGGTTACAAGTTAATTAGAATTTTGTGTTGATTATAAAGAAGGAAAAGAAAAAGGACTTAGGCCCCTAAATCCGGAACCCAAACAAAACAACCAGCCTAAAACCATTACCCATTCCGGGTAACCCGATCTACGCCTGGACCGGCCCAGTCTCTAAAATAATACTACACGACGTCGTTTCGTTTAAGTGAAGAGATCCTGGTCGTTGATCGTAAATGATCCAACGATCAGGATTGAATCTCCTATTTCATATATAAGTTCAATCTCATACCCAGCCCCCCTAGCCAAACCCCTGCCTCTATCGTCTCTTCAGAGACCGGGCCTCTCTCCCCCACCGTCCCCCGTCGTGCACCACTGCCGAAAATTGCCTTACGGCGGTGGTCAGTCACCAAAGCCCCCCATTTTTACACCCTAAGACCATCTCAACTCCCCCATTCCAAATCCACGGTCCGTTAACCTCGAATCATCCCCAAACGTCTCGAATCTTCAATCGAAGATTCGAATTAAAACCCAAACCACGCCAAACCACCCCAAATTCACACCAGTGACTCCTCACACCTCCCTCACACCCCTACTAACCTCGGCTTAGCTCGAATCTTGCCAGAATTGTAAAAGCCCTAAAGTCGAGTCCCAAAAATCCTAGTTTTTGAAGAAGCCCAATTCGAGCCGGATTAATTGTAATTGAAGTCCAAGGGACTTTAGTCTAGGTGTTCTCAATCGAGAATATCTCGATTAAAGCCCATTTGGCTTCAACGATTCAAGTCCGAGGTCAAGCCTGGTTCTTTGGTGATTTCAGAGGTACTCCTCCATTTTTTGTTGGCTCCGCATTGATTTCTCTGTGTGTGTGTGATTCTTGTTGGTTTACAAATTTCCTAGCATTCCTTCTTTCTATCCCAGTACTCTCTATTTGATCAATTGCTGTCTACTCTTGAAGACCTTTTATTTGGTCGATTCCTTCTGTTTTCAGTAGTTAAAATGAATCGTATATTCAGTTTGATTAAGGTCGTCAAACATTTAATTCGTATTTGATTGGTTCCTTGATTCTGCCTGAAATATATTGAATCAAACTGTAGGTCGCTCATTTGTTATCAATTATGTATGTTGTCATCGACTAATCAATGTGGTCGATTAGTTTCGTAGGTCTTGTTTATTAGCATTGATTGAATAGCCGTTAGGAGTTAAATTGGTTGGTTGATTGATTGGTCATTATGAAATAGGAACTGAATTGGTTTGATTGTTTGAATTAAAAAGAAAATAGGACAGTGAATCATATTCCTGGTATTGTTCTGCAAAGCATTAAGCTGATGAGCCTGTTGTGAACTAAGTAAAATAATAGCTTAATGAGGACAGATGACTGTGTAAAACACTGGCATTTGAGTAAGAATCACATGGGTACCATATCACTAAGGGAGGGCATGCCTGAATGTTAATTTCATGACTGCCAGTGCACTGATTGATTAAATAATGGTATAAGGCACTTGTTAGTGGGCTGCTCTAAGTAGTTAATGAAAAATACAATTTTCTAATAATTTGAGTGGTAAAACAGATCAGGGTATGGGCTGGCCAGAGGGGAAAACAATTCTGAAGATAGGCTGGCCAGTTGGGAATTTGAATATATAGAGGGGAATACAGATAGACAGTGGGGGGTGAAAAAAAATACAGTGAGAGGGAACATTAGAGAGCATTCTGAAAGAGAAAAAAACATTGAAAATATTAGAAATACACACTAACACTCACAGAGATTAGACTCAGACAGAGAACACTGTGTATACACATTCACAGCATAGATACTCACATACACTCATACAAATACACATAAGTATTCACTGCCTGCCTGTGGTTCTCCTGCTGTGGCTTTTGTTATTCTGTTGTTGCTGTTGTTCTGCTGCTGTTTCTTCTGTTATGATGTTGTTGTTGTGCTGTTGTTGTTGAGGCTGTTGTTGTCGAGGCTGTTGTTGTTGAGGCTGTTGTTGTTGTGGTGGTTGTTGTTGTTCTGTTGTTCTGTTGCTGTTTGTTCTGTTGCTGTTGTCGAGGCTGTTGTTGTTGAGGCTGTTGTTGTTGTGGTGGTTGTTGTTGTTCTGTTGTCCTGTTGCTGTTGTTGTTCTGTTGCTGTGGTTATTGTGTCTTACTGCTGCTTGCAACTGACCTCCCTTCATTGTAATTGCCAGGTACATATTTCGAACCTAGGTTGATATATCAACTCTTGCCAAAGATATGAATAAAAAATGGAAGTTGTTTTTTTAATTGATGTTATCCTATGTTAAAAGCTTATACATTTCATTATGTAGACTTGTTATGATTTGATTGTACCGCAATTGAACTAAGGATTACTCTTAACTAAGTATTCTTGTATGAGTTATTTTCTGTTACACCTTAGATTATCTTATGTAATTGAAATGTTAATTTATTATTCGAGTTAATATAGGTACTAGGGGATTATGAATTACAGTAAGAACTTAATTTGATCTTTCCTTATTGATTATCTTTGATTAGTCTTTATTATTGGCATATTTCAACGGTTAGCTAGTGTTAACAATAAACAAGATATGTCGCGAATTAGTCTCCCATCTTGGCTCATAATCACAGAAATTTATGTTTCAATCCTTAATGCTAAGTTTAGTCTAGATTACTTGAATTGATATCCTATCATTAAGAAATGACTACTGTCAATTGTCATCTTGAAGTCATATTTAGCAACATTTAGAAGGATTATTAAAATCTAGCTTCGAACTCATGTAAGTTGGAATCGATAGGTTTAACATATTCGAAGTGCGAATCAATATAATAAGGTCAAGAATATTAATCCAACGGGTTTGAAACATGCTAGTTGAGTTCACGTCAAAGTTTAGTGAACTTTCGAATAAGTATTAGTAATTAAGGTAAGCTTTAGTTTCCAATAGTTGCAATTAATTAATCCCAATGGTTTATTCTTCTAACGATATGGGTTCAAGTTAGTTACAAGATAATTAGCTCCTCTTTAAAAATACTACCCGTCAATTCTGTATTCTTATTTATAATTTCAATTTCAGTAGTATTCTTTTCGGTAACAATGGTCTTAAGTTGGTAATTAATGAATGAATTTTTTAGTATATAATTAATCAAGATTTTTTTTTACTTTATTTTTAGAGATAAATTTAAACGGAAAAATGTAGTCTTCATAGGATTTTCTTTAAAAAATAAGACAAGCCCTGCTAAATAACGTATAAACCATGGAGCCCTCAATTAATTGTAATGAAAACCTTAGACTCGGAAGGACCGTTTAGTGAATTTCACGGTCCTTTCCCCAAAGTTAAACGACACGATAAACTCTTTAGGCATGACTTTAACAAAATATTTTCCTAAATACGGGTGCGCATTTATGTGACCCAAATCTTACTCTCGGCGAAACTGAAATATATTAAAGTCGCAGGCGTACTGGTTGCGGTGTGACTCGAAATGTATTTTCGTGATGTTGCAATTCTTCCAAAAATTAAAAAGCGGAATATAAGAGCACATAAATAAAAAATATATAAAGAAATCAGATAGAAACAAAAATTTGCAGTTGAGCGACCATGATAAAACCATGGAATCCGGGAGTGCCTAACACCTTCTCCCGGGTTAACAGAATTCCTTATCCAGGTTTCTAATTTCGCAGACTGTAATACAAAGTCATAAAATTCCTCGGTTCGGGATTAAAACTGGTGACTTGGAACACCATTACTTTCCCAAGTGGCGACTCTGAACTAAATAAATAAATCCCGTTTCGATTGTCCTTTAATTGGAAAAACTCCTACGCGCTCTCGCGAGTAAGCGCCAAAAGGAGGTGTGACAAGTATGTCAATTAAACATAAAGGAGGCATAATCAAAACTTTCTCATGTCAAAGACTAATGAAAATCCTAATCATGCTCAGGTATATTTGATTAAGCATAATAGGCAGAATTATCAAAGAGACATGCTTTTAAGAGAGAAACATAACTAAAATAAAGATTATTTCAAGGAATGAAACTAATCTAAACATGCAATTAGCTAAACAAATAAAAAGAAAAAGAAATCAGACAAAAAAGCATGCTAAAACATAAAAAATATGAAGATGAATCATGTAAACAGAAGATAACAAGAAAAAACATAAAAATGTGAAAACAGAGAATGAAAGGAAGGGGACTTAGCTTTGCAGGATTTGTCTCCTGTGCTATCTCCCCTTTTATCTTTTTCTTTTTCTTGTTATTTTTCCTTTTCTTTTCTTTCTTTTTTCCAGTTTTTCTCTCAGACTTCAAGTTGAAGTCTTTTTATTGTTTTTACTAGCAGAGACGGGTTCAGGGTGTTAGAGGGGAGGGATTTGTTTTGGAGTTTGGTTTTGGGTCGACCGGAGTTAGGGTTTCGGCGATCTATTTGTGAAGATTCAAGCAAATGGAGTGATATTCGAGAGAAAAGGTTTGCGAGGGGTGATAGATCAGGGGATGAGGGTTAGATGGTGTTAATCTGAGATCGGTTCTCATAAGTTTTGGTCACCGGAGAAGAACTCCGATGATCGGAATTTCAAGAAGCTAAGTTTTTTTGGGGTTTCTTGGGGTTTTCATGGTGGTTCATGGTGGACAAATAGGGAGAGAAAGGTTTGGGGGTGATCAATGGCCGGAGACGGCCATGAAAATGGGCCAGTCTCCATTGCCGGGGAAGTTTCGAGAAGAAGAAGACGATGAGGTTAGAGAGAAGGGCGGCTAGGGTTGAGTGTAATGGAATGGCCGATCTCTTTGAGACCAGGCTTATATACGCGTTACATTTGACTGATTCCTGGCTGTTAGATCAAGTGAGATCAACGGTCAGGATTGTTTTACCCCAAACAATGTTGTCTCGTTAAATGAGAGACGTATTGTCATCCGTTGGATCTTAAGGCACGGACGGTCCAGATTTGATCGAAGACCTTATTATTTTGATTAATTCCGGATAAATCCTCAACCGTTGGATTTAAAGGGATGAACGGCTGAGATTGTTTATTGCATAGAGACTGGACCGGATCTTTTAATTGGTTTAGGCCAAATGTGTATTGGGCTAGTATTTGGCCCAATTATATATTTTTTTTAATATTTTCTTTGTATTTTAATTATTTTTTGATATTTTCTCTTTGTATTTCATTTCCTATTTTTATATTCTTTTCAATTATTTAATTTCCTATCCTCTCTAATTTGTTTTGACATTTTTCTGCTATTTCTCTCTAATTTCTGTCATTATTGCATTTTTGTTAATTTTTCTTTTTTAAATCCTTTAATTGTAATACTTGTACTCAACCTATTTTTTTAATTTTCTAATTTTAATTTCTAATTGTTTACACACACAAATACATCTTATTTAAAATAGACATGTAATTGCACACACAAATATTATTCATTTTAATTTTGGAATTTTATTGCTTAGGGCAAAAATCACGTGCTCACACTCGCCGTGACCGTTCCTCATTTATTGGCGTTTAAGGCCATAAAATGAGAATTCAGCCCGATTCTCAAATATTCATGTGTCGTAGCCCGAACCATCTGCATGTTTCTGGATGAACGGGCCCGAATAAACTAAACTTTTGGTAGCCCATCAAATATGTCCTAAGGAACAATAGTTCCTCATTTATTAGCGTTTTAGGGCTGTTGTGCCCCCTTTTTTTCCTCCTCGCATCGGGAGAATCGGGTTAATAACATTTTGGGTATAGGACAACTTATTCCTTTTGGGAATTGGATTTTTGGATTTTTGAAGAGTCGCCACCTAATGAATTATGTTGCATTAGGACACCTTCAAGGTTTATTTCTAAGTTCGATTGATAACCAAAGAAAGGGTAAGGGATTGAAATTATCCTAAGGAAAAAGTATTAGGCACCCCTCAGGATCCACTAGTGTGGTTTTAGCCAGACAATTCTTTGTCAATTTGGTGCAATTAACATGTAAGCAGATAAGGCTGAAACAAGAGGGGGTTTTAATACACAAATATTTGAAAGTAATCAAGGTTTGAAAGAGCAATTATTAAATGACTGATTTTTTTAAAAGAAGTCTCAATACTTTCAAAGAAAAGAAAGAGAGGGGTCCTAGGTTTATTTATAATATGAATCACATCAATACAATACCCGATAATCACTCCTCAAAGAGGGGCTACACGTGGTATTAGCGCACCGGTCATCATATCCATATCTACCCTTTCCACCCCGTTAAGGTACTAAAGCGTGGATTGGTCTCGATCACTATTGCATGCTATTATCCATCACATTCCTATCAGTACCGAAGGTACTTAGGACTACTATTCCGAAAGGGGATGGATATTAAGCTGACTTGGAGTTTCAAAGGTAAAAAATCTAAGCCGACATACAAAACATATAGGGCAGCACAATAACAAGGGAAGCACAAAAACAATAAAGTCTCATATATACCTCCTCAAATAAAGCAATCAAATAGCATGACTCAAACAACAAGTAGGTTCTCAAAATACTAAGACAAAAAGGAGTTTAAGTTATTGAAGTAGACCAATTTATTACATAACTCAGATAAGAAGTCAGAATCAGGCCTGCCTGCTGGTTGTAGCAATTATTAATTATCAGAAACGGGCTCAATATTATTTATTGTAATTACCTAAGGTTTGCCTAAGTGTTTGGGGCAGAATCCTATGAGCATGGTATCTATTACTGATTCAGAATGTGGCAAAGCAGTAACAAACTCAAAAAAGAGCGGTTTGAAATGTTATAGGAATGCTTGCTAAACTGTGTTAAATAGGTGATTAAAATATTTAAAACTGGTTCGGAATAGATTAATTTTTAATTAGACTAGTCTCAGATTCTGCAGATGTTGGCATCCATTATTTCTGGTTTTAACTCCTATAGACATGATATCTAGTGTTGTTGATTTTAATTCATATAGACATAATATCTAGTTGAAACGAGAAAGAAACAGGCAGGTTTTCACTTGGGAATTCCTATAGGCATGATCTCTATGCGTTATACTGATTTTAACCTTATAAACATGATACTCATTTATAGTCGTTTAGATCCTAGAGCACGATGTCTCAATGGTAAAACGTGCAGAATAAAGTCCTATAGGCAGGGTATCTAGGTGTGAAGTTGAACATGCAGAATTTTAATTGAACCCTATAGACATGGTATCTAAAATGCAGAATTGAACATGCAGGATGTAAAACAGTCTTATATGCATGCTTTCTAAATGCAGAATTCAATCATTCAAAACACAAATCCTATAGGCATGTTTCTACCCTTGAGCATGCATAATTACCCATCCCTTTTTCACTAGCCAACCCCAAGTGTTCATTACAAATTGTTACAGACCAGTTGCTGAATTACATCAAGAAAATACATAAAAAGGGAAATTACAACCATAGAAAGCCTGATTCCAAATTTCTCTCTAATTTATGGAACAAAACGCCTCAAATACCACTTGTTTAAAGCCTTTCTCGGACCTAGGTGTGTCAGAGTTCCCTAAAGGTCTCAAGGAACCCCAGTAAGTGCTTACACCCAGGTTCATAGAACTAGATAGAGATGAGTACAGTGTGGAAGGGCCATCCCTTATGTCTCCAAGTTCAGAGAGAGCTCATGGATCCCAAGGCAAGGCTCGCATAAGGGCATAACTTAAGTCTAAGAAGATAGTCGAAGTGCAGGAATGGAGTTTTAAAACTAAGGAGATAAGGAGAGGGGTAAAAGGTGATTAGGGAAACAGTAATTAGTTAAACACATAATTGATAACTTCATACAAATGGGGGTCAGGGGTTGAGAATCCATTAGGAAGAGCCTATGTACTTAGGCATGGGTCAGCTTTGGGCATGAACAACAATAAAAGGTGCTGGCATGCCTATAAGCCAACTAGAACATACAAAAACTAGAGGAAACATGGAGGTTATCATCCCAGGGGGATCAAGTTTGGGTCATGCACAACAATATTCAATGTTGTCATGCCCCAAACCAACCACAGATACCAAACACATTGGGGATAGGGATTTAAGGTTCACAAGTCATAATAAGTAATTAACAGAAACATTAACTCATAGCAGAAAAGGCAAACTACAGCATGCTTAATAATGGAACTTGGTTAAATACACATAGGAGACAAACACGAATGAAAGAAACAACAAAAAAATATGTTGTTGTTGATGCTGAAAATTAGTTAGAACATACCAGCCAAGATGCAAATGCAGAGACAAAAAACGAGCAAGTTTCCTACAGCCTAGCCTTGGCTTTCAGCCGGCTGGCAGCAATACAAGTAGCAACGGAGAAAAGAGAGAGATTTTAGTGAGGTGTGTGTCTGAACTCAAGTATTTTATGCCTTGTGTTCGTTTGTTTGAAAGAAGAGAAGGTGGATATATATATATATATATATAAACAGATATGTAAAGAATTAATAACTGATGATTTTTCAATTGTGTGTGCAAGCACGTAATTTTTACCCTATGAGAATTACTTCCAAAAAATTTAAAATAAAATAATTTTTTAGTTTGTTTACAATTGTTGTGAATTTAGTGTCATTTTAAAAAAATTGACTATATATATATATATATATATATATATATATATATATATATATATATATATATATATATATATATATATATATATATCGCATTTGCATTTAGGATTTAATTCTACAATTAGGAGTAATTAATTTTATCTTACAAAAAATGAAAATCACAAAAATAGGTATCTTTTGCATTTTAGTCTTTAATGTCCAAATTGTGTGATTGTATTTTAATTACCATTTAAATTTAGGTGACAATTATTATTATGAGTTAATTAGTATTTCAAGATAATTTTAGTTTTTATAAATTAATCTTAGTATTTTGGGCTTTATTAATTAGGAAGTTGAATAATGGAGAAGAACAAAATAGAAAAAATTTGGATTGGGCCACCTTGCAAATTAAGTTACAAGCCCAATCCTAAGCACCCTTACCCAACCCAAAACCCCTTGGCCCAAAAGAAAAATTTTAGAATTTTTTTAGCCAAAAAATAATCATAATCACATAAAATAAAGTAGTGGGAGGCAAGGAAATCAAGGAAGAAAACACGGATTAGTAGATTTTCTTTAGATTAAAAAATATATTCTTTTTAATAAAAAAATCTGAAAATTTTTGAAATTCTTGCCTATAAATAGAAGAGAAGATTTATGAAAAATATGTGGAAAAAAGAGAGAACAAAATAGGAAGAGAAGAAAAAATAAGGAAAAAAAGAGTAGTATACACACGATATACACTCTGGATACAGGAGTATATACGGACAAAAATTCAATTTTTGAGAGTTTCTTTTGATAATTGAGAAGATTTCAAAGCTAGAAAGACAAAACAAAGAAAAAATCTGGAATATATTTTTTTTTCTATTTTTTTACTGTTTTTTTTTCTCTCCGTATTGCTGGGATTTTCGGGATTGAGGTGTTGAAGCTACTGCTGGTTGTTACTGTCGTTGTTGCTGTATTTTCACCGCCCTGTTGATTTGCCATCTTCCCATTCCTTTGAATACCAGGTACACATCCATGTTCGAAGCTATGTAACTTTGAAGCTTGATGAAATGAAGACTCAGAAATTTGTTTAAAAGCATTTTATTATCTCTCCATTTTTTCTTTTCTAATTAGTTTAGTATTAATTTAGATTTGTAATTCATTAGGATAGCATTGTATGTATAAGTGAAAACTCGAACAAAACAATGTAATAAGTAGTAAATAGTAGTAATATAGTTATAGTAGCTAAATCACCTAGTTTAATAGGTTAAAATCATGAAACAAGGTTAATTAATCCTAACATGAATTAGTCCTTGAGAATAAAGTAAAAATAGTCTTGTCAATTAAGTTTTCTGCATGTTCGACTTTCATGATCCAGATTCAATATTGTTAGTTTCTGTATAGAATTTATCTCTTAATAAATAAAATATAGTTCGAATTCATTTCTCTTTTGTTTTCGAGTTTCTACTTTTATCATGAGTTCTCATTTTTGTTTTCATTACTACTGCTTCGTCTCTGGTCTGGGCCTGATGTGTGACTTAGGCCTGGAATATATTCAAGAATTAACTGGGCTATCGAACGAAAGCCCAAATCATGTCTGGGTCACTAAGATCCAGATAGATGTAATAATCTGTTAACTACTAATCCAGAAGTCCAGGCCCAATAACAATGGAAACAGCAAAGGCATGGGCTCAATTCTGGAAATATATATATATATAGTTAAATTGATTAAGGGAAAAAACATTGATAGAAAATATAGTGACACTATAAGTATGGACTTTAAAAGATACACGGGACGAGCCTCACATAATAGCAAAAATAGTGGGGCCCCCTTTTAAGTAATTGATAAAATATATAATAGATTCGGGAAGGTTAATAGCGAATTCCATAACCTCTCCCAAAAGATTTAAAGCCGTTAGACACTTATTATGCACGATTTAATAAATATACCTTCCTTAATACGAGTATGCACTTGGTGCAACTCAAATCACAAATCTCGGCGAAGCCGAAATGTATGAAAAGTCACTGGCGTACTGGTTGCGGTGTGACTCGAAATACGTTTTCGCAACGTCACAATTCTTTAAAAATATTAAAGTTGGAAACACATACATATTGTTAAAAAGCGTATAACAAGTCATGTAAAATTGAGAACGGCGGTTGAGCGACCGTGCTGAAACCACGGAATCTGGGAGTGCCTAACACCTTCTCCCGGGTTAACAGAATTCCTTATCCAGGTTTCTGTTTTGCGGACTGTAATACAGAGTCAACTTCCTCGGATTCGGGATTAACCGGTGACTTGGGACACCATTATCTTCCCAAGTGGCAACTCTGAAAATTAAATAAAATCCCGGACCGATTGTCCTTTATTTGGAAAAACTCCTTCATCTTTGTTATTATATCCTTCTCGGGTATTTGAACATTGAGGTATACCCAACGTATCTTTTAAAAAGGGATCGTAAAGGGGTAGTAACAAGGGAGGTGTGACAATCGTCACAACCAATCATCACTTCGTTAGCTTTTCCCCCAAATAAAGCTACCCCTTGGATAACTGAATCCCCCTAATATTAAGAGCATTAATACTTTTTTACCGACTCCAAAGTTCTAAATGATGACTAAATGAGCCTATAAATACTCAAGTATAAGTGATTCCTTGTCCTCAAAAGTGAAAACCAACAGTAATTTGTGGTAACAACACATTATCCAACTCTTTAAATGCAGTGACACTTATCAACAGAGAGAAGCTTAAGCAATCATTTCCACTGACAGACCTCGCATAATCTTTATAGTGAAAACTTTGAACATGTTATTGGCCTTAACTGAATTGTTAACCTGAACACAAATTCAACTATCTTATCACCATCTCACTAAAAAGCAAAATACTTGAAGCTTATTGGCTACAAACTGACAATTTCTATAACTCATTTAAGCTGGAGATTGAAACCTCATACCTCAATCTAGATTGCTGCTAAAGCTAAGTACTGTCTCACAAAACTGCTAAAAATTCTTCATTCAATCATCATTTTCTTATAACAACGGTGTCCTGTAGATTCACACGGAACTTGCTACTTCCGTCACAGGTACCGGGTAACTTTGCCCACCAACGGGCAAATCATCAAAAATGCCCAAACAGAAATGATGATGAACACTACATTGATTAAACAACCTTTAGTCACGCCGAACATGTCTGTGTTTGATGTCCCATCTCAATCAGTGGAGTCGTTTGGTGAGTTTGAGTTATCAACTGGAAACAATAAAGAACTCATACATGCGAATATGAGAGAGTTGGTCATTAAATCTAAACTGTGGGATCAACAGCGAGAGGAAGATGATGAAGAGGACTTCGGTGCTGGATTTGCAGGATATTCGTCTGAAGAATGCGAGAAGGAAGATTTTCAGGATAGTGCAGGAGAGGAGATTGATTCTCCAGTGAAGCAAAAACTACATGGTGAAATTTCATCCAGTCCCACGACTTGGAACATCCATGCTCCAGCCTTTAATCCCAGAAAGTCTCCAATTGCAGTCAATCCAAATGCAGCAGTTGGAACTTTGATTCACGCTATAGAAACCAAGCAGAATACAACAAATGGTCCTAATGTGCAGCAGCAGCAAATAAGCAATAATCCAAACACGGGGCAGCAGCAACTTATTACAACCACTCCAGTCAATTCGTTAGAGGATAGGAAGCTACTGGATGCAATGATGAGTTCCAATCCAATAACCTCCTTAACTGTTGGTAGTACTGGAAAAATGAGCAGAAGCAGAAACACAATGCAAAGCAGAGAACAACAACAAACCAATACAATTGTGGCAATTTCTCATGAAGGAAACACTTTGGTGACACAAGATATAGGGCAAGACATGCCAAATCCAGTAGTTGTAGGCAGAGATTCATATGAAATAGGTGAGGAAGATGATACTCTAAATCAACTACGGGCAGCAGCAAGGAAAGGCGATTTGTCACCAATGCATAGCGGAAAACATATGAAATCTAGAACAAGAGATAGAAGTTGGGATGGTAGGCAAGACAGTGACATTGCCCTTAGGATACCACCAATGAGAAATGCAAAGCAAAAGGCAAGTTTACCTATCACCTCCGCAAGGTCAAATAAATCAAAAAAGAATTGATAAAGTTTGAAGAATATTTGAAGAAATCGAAAGAAGAAGCGAAAGAGCTACAAATTGAAGAATACACAAGTTTCAACAAAGACGTCAAAGACTCAATTTTCTACATTTTATTTTACCATTTTGTAAGTATCATCATCCTATTGAGATTATTTATGCCTCAATAGGATGTCTACCATAAGGTTAGCCCGGTATATGTCATATGGGTAACAATACCAGTGCTACTGTCCCTCTTATTTGTAGTTTTTCCTAATTGTTGTAAGTTCTTTTATTTCTTTATTAATAAAAAACTAGCCCTAGGCTCTGCGTAGCGGATTGCCAAAAAAAAAATCACAATAAAGCCAGCAAATTGAACATGAAATATCTCAACCATACAAATATCCAAGAGAAATCAAGAATTCACATACTCGTAATCAAGAAGATAGCAAACTCTACATCCAAAACCAATAGTCAGAATATCACTTCTAAACATAAGAATTCTATGGAATAATAGGAATTCACATATATCCAAATCCAGAGTAATTGTCTAGCAAAAGAAATACTCTGTACAAGAAAGATCATAGATTCATACTAAACGACCTATAGTTCTATATAATACGCGACAGAAACCAAAAGAACATAATCTGTTGTTCCTCAGGATGGGATGGATCAAGGGTAACGCTTCCAAGCATTGTCCTCTCTGTTGTTCCTGAAAGCACAACATCCGATAGAGTAGACAACGATGAGGAAGACGAGGAAAATGATGTTGAGTACAGCAACCCTTTTCCAGTCACTCTTGAGGTTGTCTAGTAGCCCGGCTTTGCAAGATTGGCAGCCATAGCACAAGACTTTCGGGTCATTGCTCCATGTAGTACAGTCTGGATTGGTAAGGGATGAGCTCGGTGTCCTAGTCCAGTTTGTTGGGCTCACGTACTCGAAGTTGCAGTCGTTTGATGGCTTGCAGCAACCAGACTACAAGATATTTAATCAGAGTAAGAGATATGGTAAGACTATACGAATCCTCACTCTTCATATCAATCCAATTAAGCCAACTCAGTTTGAAATATAACAAATATACTATCTGAAACAAATTCAAAGGGAAGAAAAGGCAAATAACATGTGCAAGTTGAACACTAGATTCAATCACAGGGAAGAAAAGGCAAATAACAAGTGCAAGTTGAACACTAGATTCAATCACAGAATTATTGATACAATAAGAGCAACTACTACTAGTAGACACTAGCAAAAGAAATTACTACTGCTATAAGAGCCCATCCACAAGAAAAGACAAAAGGATTGGACAGTGGCGAAGGCAGAAATTCTAACAAACAGATTCAAAAAGATATATAGATGCCACACCTCAGATTTGAACATTTACTTCTCCAATGTCAAGAGTATTCAAAAATTTATATACATGTACAACAAAAGTACTCCTTTTTCCTCTATTTGCACAGAACATTCAAAATGTTGACACACCCGTGTGTGTGTCAGATAGAACTTTCCAAAATGTGGCAGCCTAAATAGATGAATGCTTTAAGGTGTTTATTTTTAAACAAAAAGCCCCAAACTTTTAGACAATAATATCTTCAAGTTTTATTTTGAGGAAACAAAAAGGAACAACTCTTTAACTCAACAACCACATCTAGAACTGAACATTTAAAGGTATGTATACCTTTTTATACATAAAGAACCAACTTTAGAGTCATATAAAGCACTGTTTGGAAGAATAAAAGGGCTTATCAACATTAAGTGATTTTATAGGTGTAACCTTTTAGACAAAAAGTGCAATTATAGCCATTACCAATAGAGTCAAAGTCCTAACACCTTTTAACTTTACATAAAGTTAAACAAAAAAATTCATCACTAACTAGAGATAATTATATGTTTTCCTATAGATCATTAATCAACACAGCAAGTATAGGTCAACTACCAAAAAGTAAGTCCTAACACAAACCCTTAATTTCTTAAGCAAAACTCAAACTCAGCCAAGTAGAGGTCACTTACCAAAAAGTAAGTCCTTCAATAGTCAATCAAAAAAACAAGCAATTGTGAAATTTTGGAAAAAGCATGAACAATTCCTTTAGTAAAGTGGCACAGACACAACTTTTATTAAGGGGTTCGACATCTATGCTCAAACTCTCAAAACCAGATTCTCCATTCACTAATTTTGGACGATGTGACACGTAGCTAGAAATATTTTTGAAGAGTTCAAATAACATAAAACCTATATTGCTCGAACTATCTAAACAATTACCGGACCCACCTCCAAAAATACACTAATTTTGAACGATAACCCGAAAGTTTTTTTTGAGGAGTTCAAGCAACATAACCTCTTCTATCCAGATCTAGAACAAAAATCAAGTATATACACAAACATATACACACACATAAAAACTGACTATTTGGATTAAAAAAATCAAGTGTAAACACAAAGAACCAGATTAAATTAAAAATCAAAAAATTAAAGTAAATATACCTGAAGAGCAGAAAGATGTTTCTTGAAAAAATCATCAGCTTTTGTGTTCGATCCCTCAATCAATGTTTGACAAATCTTACTATCCTGTAAGCAACTATGAATTCTACTCCAATGATTATCAACTCTTTTCTGCAACCAATTAGAATAATCCCCAAATCTATACTCCTTATATCCTTTACCCGAAATTACTTCACCAGCACCTTTATTAGTAACAACAAACGCAAATATCGTAAAGCAAAAAAGCAACAAAATCAACAAAAACATAACGAGTAGATAAACCCAAAGTAACCACGAAACCCTAAAACAAGAGCCGATTATACCGGCGAGTGAAACTAAGAGTATAAAAACTCCTAATGCTATTATGGGTTTTTCAAGAAATCTTTCGCACTCTGTGTTTGCTTGACGTGAAAGCCATACTCCTCCTGCTATAATTGGGATTGATATTAGAAATGTTACTATGTTTAGAATTCCGACTAAATTGTTGCTACAACGCACCATTTTTTGAACTAAATTAAGATAAGACCCAGATGAGAAGCAGAAAATATCAATGGAAGTAGAAAATGGATGTGAAATGTGGTGAAGTTGAAGGAGTATATATATATATATATATAGAACGCGTTGGTTACAGAGAGGAAGGAAGCTGGAAGTTTTACGAAGACGTGTGGAGCGTGGAGTAAACGTATTGGTAATATGGGAGTGGGTTAAAGTTTTGAGTTTATTTGTAAAGACGTAACGGTCAACTCTTCTTGATATTACTCGGTCGTTTGATAGTGATGTTTTCTGACACGTGTATAGATCTATGGTGACACGTTATTTGTTTAGTAAGTATTTAAATGATCGTTAAGGTCAACTTGAAGAGTATCAATTCATTGAATCTTAGTATAAGTTGAAAATTTGACTTTGAAATTGAAAATCCAAAACATTGAGAAGAGAGAGAAGGAGAAGAACAAAATATGAAAAATGAATTTCTTATTTATGAGTATTATCTACAATATTCAAGTATATACAATTGATACACTTAAAATAAAAAGTGGGCCAGATATACACAAAGGCCCAAAACTAAGTATAAAACTATATGGCCCAATAGGTACTACACTTAGCTACTGATAAGAGGCTCAATATTGTCAACACACCCCCCCTCAAGCTAGAGGGTGTAACACTCTAAGCTTGCCTAGAAAATGAGGGTGTAGAGGACCATGAAGAGCCTTAGTTAGCATGTCACCAAGTTGAGCAGAGCTAGGAACAAACTGAAGAGATATCAACCCAGGGTGTAAACTGCCTCGAACATACTGGCAATCGACTTCAATATGTTTGGTGCATTCATGAAACACGGGGTTCTTAGCAATGTGCATAGCTGTCTGGCTGTCACAAAATACAGAGACATGGGCAGAGATAATAAGATCCAAATCACCAAGTAAACGAGTGAGCCAAGAAACTTCAGTCGCAACCATTCTTAATGCTCTATATTTAGCCTCAACTGAAGAAAGAGAGATAGTGGGTTGTTTCTTACTCTTCCAAGAAATGGACTACCCCCAAGGGTGATGTAGAACCCAGTTACGGACTTACTTGAAATGGCACGTGCAAGCCAGTCAGAGTCTGAGTAGTCCAGGAGTGAAAAATTAGAACTAGTTGTAAGAAGAATACCCTGGGTAGGGGCATTCATCAAGTATCGAAGCAGATGTAGGGCTGCCATCATATGAAGAGTATGGGGGACCTGTAAAAACTAGCTGAGATGTTGTACTGAAAAAAGATATCAGGCCTGGTGTGCTGCAAGAAGTTGAGCTTGCCAACCAGCCGCCTGAAAATGGTAGGATCAGGCATAGGATCATTCATGTCAGGAACCAACTTCACACTAGGGTCCAAATGGGTGGTAACAGGTGTGAAGTGGTCATAGTGAAATTCAGAAAGGAGATCAGAGGAGTATTTATGTTGAGTCATAAGGTAACCTTTGTCATAAGGAGTAACTTCTAAATCCAAGAAGTAATGTACTCACCCCAAATTATTAATTTTAAATTGGGCATCCAGGAAAGCTTTCAAAGCATTCAACTCCTCAAGGTCATCACTAGCTAACAAAATGTCATTCATATATACAGCCAAAACCACTAAAGAAGAGCCAGAAGACTTTATGAACAAAGAGTAGTCATTTTTTCTAGATATGTAGCCCTGGACAACAAGGATTCAGATAGCTTGGCATGACAACCATTGTCTGGATGCTTGTTTGAGGCCATAAAGTGATTTCTGAAGCTTGCACGCCAATGGAGGAGAGGTAGAAGAAGAAAGAGAGACTTCCAAACCATGAGGGACCTTCATGTAGACCTCTTCATGGAGATCACCATGTAAAAAGGCATTATTGACATCTAATTGAAAACAGTCCAACCTCTCTTCACAGCTAGAGTTAGAAGGCATCTGATAGTAGTGAGTTTAACAACAGGGGAAAAAGTCTCAGTGTAGACTATACCTTCTCTTTGTGTGTCCCCTCTTATGACAAGTCAAACCTTGTATCTTTCAATGGAACCATCAGATTTCTGTTTAATCTTATACATTCATTTACTCGGAATAGCTTTCTTATAAGGAGGGAGGGGAACAATAACCCAAGTGTGGTTAGCTTCAAGATCTTGAAATTCCTTTAGCATGGCCTCTTGGCAAGCAGGATTTGAAACAACCTATCGGTAAAATTGAGGTTCAAGCATGTGTAGTTTATCACTATGGACCTGAGGAGACCTAGAAGTAGAAAAAGAAGAAGGAATAATAGAAGAGCAAACATAATCTTTTAGGTAGGTGGGAACCTGAACAGGCCTACCGGACCTCCTAAGTTCAGGAATTGGAACTGGAGGAGGAAGAGGGAGAGAAACAGGAACATGAATGAGAGAAGTAGGAGGTGCAGGAACATGAGAAGTAGAGGGTGTAGTAGAAGGGAAACCTCAACAGGAACAAGAGAAGAGACCTCAACATAATCAGGAGGAGGGGGGAAAGTAGGAGAAGGGGAAGAGGAATGATAAGGAAAAATATGTTTATAAAAATAACATCTCTAGAGAAAAAAATAGAAAAAGATGACAAGTTAAGTAGTTCATACCCCTTTTTCCCACAGGGGTACCCCGAAATAACAGCAGAGAGAGATCTAGGTTGGAACTTGTCCCTCCCAAGCTTAATTCTGGCTGCATGACAGAGACAACCAAAAGATTTAATATGATCATAAGAGGGCGCATGGCCATGCAATTTCTCAAAAGGTGATATGTTGTGTAGGACTGTGAAGGGGATTCTATTAATGATATAAGTAGCAGTGAGGAAACATTCACCCCAGTACTTGAGAGGGGGTTTTGATTGGAATAAAAGAGTCCTAGAGACTTCTAAGAGATTTTTGTATTTTCTTTCAACAATACCATTTTGTTGTGGAGTGTGTGGAATAGTGATCTAATGGAGTATGCCATTGTTAGAAAAAAATTATTGGAGTTGAGAACTACCCCCCAATTCATAGGCATTATCAGATCTAAAGTATTTAACAGAATAATGAAATTGAAATTTCACCACTTGAATGAAAGCTTTAAGAATTGAAATTGCATTGCTCTTGCAAGATAGAAGATGTGTCCATATCACTCTAGTAAAATCATCAACTAAAGTGAGAAAATATCTAAAACCATTATAAGTTTGGGTGTTGTAAGGTCCCCAAATATCAATGTGAACAAGTTGGGAAATGGAAATCTATGTTGTCTAACCATTGGGCAAACATTGCATAAAATGGATTATTGAGATGACACCTTATTGGACAGAAATGAAATAGATCTCATCTTGGCAAAGGGAATGTAACCTAATCTTTGATTCCAAAACAAATCATCTTTATTACCAACAACATATGGATTACAAGGTGAACTATGAGGTACAACATGAGCAACAGAATGTGAAACAACATTATTGCTAGGAGAAGAACAAAATATCTAAGAAGAGGAAAATGAATTTCTTATTTATGCGTATTGTGTAGAATGTTCGAGTATATACAATTGATACACTTAAAATAAAAAGTGGGCCAGATATACACAAAGGCCCACAACTAAGTATAAAACTACATGTCCCTATAGGTATCACGCTTAGCTACTGATAAGAGGCCCAATATTGTCAACAAATGGGCGGTGTATGGATTTTGCCTTGTTATTCCTGAGAGCAAGATAGCAGCGAAATTTGATCTACACATGAAGTACATATGGTTTGGTCACTCCTTTTGTGAAAAATAAGCGATGTGTCCCGGAGAAGCACTTCAAATGTAGTTGATTATTATGTATGTACATGTATATTGAAATGTAAATTGTCGTTTTCTGGTTATTATAGAGTTCAATAAACTAACTTAAGAGTGCACAATATATTTGTCATTTGAATAAAGCAAAGTTAAATTCGACAATATAAAGTCTTTGAGGAAATTCAACTTTAATCACTAATTCTTGCAAAGTCTTCATACATTTGGTGCAACGAATGCATTAAAAGTGGGATATTGTAATACTTTTAAAATTTAGACAAGCTACCTAATTTACGTTTTTCAATTTACTATACTTTTTTTTATTAACGATTGTATTATTTAATGGTTTTTTCTCCAATTCAGAAAGCAGCTAAATGCCAATTATTTCATAAATAATTCACCAATGAAGAATGAGTAACTTAACTAAAATGATTTGGGAGATTTTGGATCATCTGACGGACTGAGGGATAATTTTTAAAAAATTGCTGATTGTAGGGGTAAATTTGGTCAGATAGTATAACGATAGGGATAAATTTAACCGAATAATGTAACGGGTTAAATATAGACAATATCTTAAATTAGAGGGATATATTTGGCTATTTCCCCCAACAACACTATTAGTTTGATTCTACAATTTATTCAATTGAACTTCGATTCGAACTTATTGCATTGCTAGTGACTTGGTTAAAAATAAATTTAATTACTTGTCCTAAAACTATTGTTGGATTAAACATCAACCATTCTAGATGGTGCTACAAATTAGTAGGCGTTGGGACATAAATATTAGTATAATTTTTGGGGAAAAAAAGTATTTGGAGTTAAATTTAAAAATGATAATTAAAATTATATTTGAACATATATTTTACTTGAAAAAATATTGCAGTTTTATGAATGAAGCAAAAATTTCTGAAAATTTTGAAAAATTGGTCCTTATATTTCGGGAAAAAAATCAAAGAATTATAAAATTTCATGGATAACAACGTTTTTGAAAAAAAAAAATTTGTAAACAAACGGGTCCTTACATCCAAATGTGAAAAGATTTTACTTTACACCGGTGCCCTTTTTCTAGTGGGGAAAAACACTTGAAAGTTCCAAACTATCATTTTCAGTACACGTAATTTTTACTTATTACATAAATTACTTGAAGACATTTTTTTAAATTTTATATGATTATTAAAAAAAATCCATAGAGTACACGTAGACATAGTCAATTCGAATATTTATCAAGTTTAAGTTGACCTGATTTGGTATAGTCCGTGTAACGTCTAAAATGTGATATTTTATGTGTATTTGGATAGGATATGAATAAAGAATCTGATGAACTTGCTTGGAATATCAGTCTTTCAATTATGGAATATCTTCCTTTTCTCATTTGATTTTGATTCATTCTCCTATATTTGATTTGATTAAGGGAAAAAAATAATATTTTTTTTTTGTTAAATTAGAATTATATTCCTATTTAATTATTAAAATTTTAAAAAATATAAAACTATTAATATATTGTTATCATGTGTAAGTAGTTACTCCCACTGTCTTAATTTATGTGTCATAGTTCAAATTTTGAACGGCAAATTTTTAGTTTTTTATCACAACGGATATAAAATCTTTAAACTTCTTAAAATAAAATTTTACATATTTAAAAACTTCGTAAAAAATATTATAATTCGCAATAATTCAAAATTTAAAATTTTTAAAAGAAGTAAGAATCGCATTATTGACTTTCGAAATTCAAACATCATTGTGTAAATTGAAATGGATGAATTAGCAGAGGCATGTCACATGGACAACACAGCCTAGATAAGAATCCGGAACCAAAGTGTTGTTAAATTAAAAAACAAGAACGTTTTTATGCGTTTTAAAAAAAATGTAACATATGTATATACAACGCCACTTTATGTGGCGTTGTATATTAACGATAACGTCTCCGTTATTATACAACGCCACAATAGGTGGCGTTGTGTATATGAGTTTATGTACAACGCCACCTATTCAGGCGTTGTACAGTCTGGAACAGTACAACGCCTGAATAGGTGGCGTTGTATTACCTCTTGGCCTAAATTCTCCAGCATTTCTCACCACTCGGGCCTAAATTCTACAGCATTTCTCACCACCCCGAGCGAATTATAAGAACTTATTTATATTGCCCGCTAAGTATCATATTAAATAACAATTACTTAAATAATTTAAGTGATTAGAACGTATAGTAAATGGAAGTGTGGAATAAATAATTTCTACTATGTGTTTAGTTCATTTGTATATTTTTTATTCTTATTAAGTTATGTTTATGTTTGTGTTTGTGTTCTAATAATTTAAGTTTAAGTTAAATATTATGTATTAATAGACGAAATAATTAAATACTAAACAATAAACGAAATAATAAAATAAATGATGAACTAAAAAACGAAATAATAAAACAAATGATGAACTAAAAATTTAATATATATATTTAATTAAAAATTGTTTTTACAAAAATATTATTTACAACATATACAAGATATAAAGTAACTATCTTGTATGTGTCCCGCAATGTGTGTGCTTCAAAGCAGCCGTCGGCCTCAGGCGCATCCCCGCCCGTCCAGGTACGCTATCAGGATCATCATCATCGAATTTCCTCCTAATAGGTGGATGTGGTTCAGGATGACATGCAGCAGTCGTGCTGTCAGGTCCAGCAGAATACTACATAATAAAGTAAAAATTAGTTTATAAAAGCACATAATAATTTATAATTAATAGTTTTATTATCTTACCATCATAGCGTCTGGATCCTGTATGTAGTCATCTGCCGCATCGTCAACTGAAGCCCGAACAAGGAGATTATTATAATGTAATAAATAAAATAAGTTATAGTTAAAAGAAATTTCATGTTCAGAAGTAATAAACTCATACCTGACCATGCGAAGAGCTCCCAAAACTCAGCCGGCGGCCACTGGATATATCCCTGGTCGGTGCACCCTCAGATGTGGTAGATGGGCCAGGGTAGTATGCACCCCAATCCGCTGCTTGAAAATCAGAGCCCGTGATCATTAATGGACCATGTGGGGTCATCTGTGAAGGGCCTGCAGTGTCGTATATACCAAGGCTGTAAGACGGAATGTCCGTCTCATCACCGGGAGCATCACCGGCCTCATCGGGAGCATCCTGCTGGACACCACGTCCTCGGGCAGCACGAGGTCGCCGGGCAGCACCTGGTCGTCGGGCAGCAGGTCGTTTGGCACCAGCAGGTCGTGGAATACCACGACCTCGCTGGTATGTGGCTGGATCAACATAATCAGCCTCATGTGCCAAGTGCTGATCCGATCTGGCACGCTCTAGTGTCTCGGCAGCCACCGCCATGAATCGACGACCATAATCTATAATGGCCGCTGGATCGTGCGCATAATCGTGCATCTCCCGCCCCATACGGTGGACGGTATGCAATCTAATGGCCTGCACAAAAGTAAATAATGTAAAATAGGTTTAACTCACAACATTATATGTACATTATTAAATATAACATAAAACTTACCAGAGCCTCGTGTCTCCCGGCGTATGAGACGTACCGCCCATCTACCCGATGCACTGGGTTGCCGACAAATAGACGGGACACTGTACGATACCATGCTAGATACCCTGCAATAGGATAGTGCTATGGAGGTGGGATCAAATCACCTCGGCTATCCCAAATGCCCAGCTGAGTCTGGAGCCAGCCTAAAAGGTGTCGTCCACCCTGCTACGATCATCCCTCTCATAATGTGTAGGATGCCATGAAGGATGAGGCGGTATAGGCTGCAGCATGCCAAACTGACGATAAACTCGCTCTGAGGCATGATGCTCCACTATATCTAGGCATGTGAGAGAGACAGAAGACCTCCAAATAGCCCGGCCTAGAGTACAGTATCCTGGGAGGGTAGCTAGCAACTCCTCACTATAGGGTGTCCAGATGAACTATCAAATAACAACACAAATGGTTAGTATTCGTAACACTAATTTAAACAATAACTGGTACGTTTAGTTAGATTTTTACATGTGCATCCTCTAGGAAGTCTAACACATCCCTGACTGTTGGAAGATTATTATGGGTATCAAATCCCCGCGTATATCCACGCCGCATGACCCACCCGGCAGCTAAAGGAAGGTCTGGTAATGCGACGTCAGCTGGTATCAGTGGAAAAGGTGGGCTGAGCTGCACAAATCGCTCCCAAACCCAAATCTAACATAGAAAGTTGATGTATACTGTGAGATAAACTATATTTAGGTAGATTTAACTAGGGGCACATATTTTCATTGAATATGTTCTCACCTATAGAAGGGGTAGGAAGCCGCAGATATCTCTCTGTGTGCCCATAGAAGCCCGACACATCTGCCTGTACAGGAATGCGAGGACAGCAGCACCCCAGCTGTATGTAGCTGTATCCTCGAACTGTGTAATGTGGTGTAGAAACCGGAGGCTAACAAGATTATCCGAAGTGTTCGGGAACAAGACACCCCCAAATAAAAGGAGTAGCAGCAACCTAGTTGTGACGACCCGGCCCGTCGTCACGGTAATTACCACCTCGTTATGTTGAAATTGTATGTTTTATGCTTTTATATCACTGTTAAAGTCTATCGGGTGATTTAGGAGTGATTTGGATTGAAAATGAGGCATATAGCCTTTTTGAAGGAGACTTGAATAAGGAAAGTCAACCCGGAGTTTACTATTTGGTTAGAGGGCTCGGAATCGGATTCTGATGATTCGGTTAGTTCCGGGAGGTGATTTGTGACTTAGGGGAGCGATCGGAATTGAATTTGGAGGCCCGGTGTAGAAATAGGCTTGAATTGGCTAAGGTTGAATTTTGGCGAAATCCGAACGGTAGGTGAGATTTTGATCCGGGGGTCGGAATGGAATTCCGACAGTTGCAGTAGCTCCGTTAGGTGATTTTGGATGTGCCTGCAAAATTTCGGGTCATTCGGACGTTGTTTAGTCGGGTTTTTGATTGATTGTGTAATTCGGAATGTTTTAAGGAATTTAGGCTTGAATTCGATGCGAATTATGGGTTTTGACGTTGTTAGACGTGTTTTGAGGATTTGAGGAAGTTTGAATAAGGTATTAAGATGTGTTGGTGTGTTTGGATGAGGTCCCGGGGGCCTCGGGGTATTTTCGGATGGTTAAACGGGAGAAAATGTGGAAAATTGCAGGTTTTGACTCTGGTTCTGTTGTTTTCGCTCCTGCGGAAATGGGGGCGCAGGAGCGAGTCCGCAGGAGCGGACGAGGGGGCGCAGGAGCGCTTGGCTTCGCAGAAGCGGGAAGCTTCTCCGCTGAAGCGGCATCGCAGGAGCGTAGAGGAGACCGCAGAATCGGTCAAGTGGCGAGATGGGAAGTCCGCAGAAGCGGAAGGTCGATCGCATAGGCGAGTTCGCAGAAGCGGACTCTTGATCGCAGAGGCGGAAAGGACCGCAGTGGTGGAAAAATTTCCGCAGAAGCGGACCCGCAGGAGCGGTCTGTGTATCGCAGGAGTGGGATTGGCCAAATAGGCCTGGGTTCGCAGAAGCGACCAATTGGTCGCAGAAGCGGTTCCGCAGGGGCGGAAAATGGTCCGCAGAAGCGAAAATCGCAGTGAGTTAAGTGTATCAGAAGTTAGAAAATTTCAGAAAACATTTCACACATTTGGGTCTCGGCTTTAGAGGCGATTTGGGCGATTTTGAAGAGAAACTCAAGGGAAACCATCAGGTAATCAACTATGGACTTAAACTATGATTAGTATTGATAATATTATGCAATTATATCATGAAAATGGAGGAATTTGGGGTGATTCATGGAAGATTTAACCCTAGGCTTGAACTTTAGAAAATCAAGGTTTTGAATGGGCAAATGGAGTCCGAATTTGGTAAAATTGATATGCTTAGACTCGTATTGAGATGAGGGTTCCGAATATGTGACTTTTGTAATTTTTCGACAAGCGTACCGAAAGTCGGGTTTTGACAAATTTGGGAATTTTGATGTAAATTGAGTTGTATTGATTGGGTGTCGTCCCATTGGCCTAATTTGTTGTATTTCTACTGTATTTGATCAGATTCTACACGTGCGGAGCTTGATTCTCGTGGCAAGGGCATTGCGGAGTAGTCGTCGCGCCGTATTGAGGTGAGTAATAGATGTGGGTGATGACCAGCGGGTTCGAAACCCCGGTATACCACTTTGTGACGCTGTATAGCGGCGAGACACGTACTCTCTTGTGAGTGCGGGGTCGATTGTGATTGGGGACTATGACTTAGTCCGACTTGTTGATATTGTATTATGATATTAGGCTATTCTTGAGCCGTCAAACCTCCTTCTCGGATGGTTGCATATTATATATTGTGATATTGGCCACTCTTGAGCCGAGGAACCCCCTTCTTGGGCGGTTGAGTATACTTGTGGGCCATGAGCCAGTTATTGGATCCCGCGAGGATCGTTATCATTGTCTTATCATATTGATATGCTAGTTTACTACTAGTCCGCAGCTATTTCTGTTATCGTGTTATTTCCAAATCTCTGGAACTTGATATTTCTGTTTTCAACTGAAAAATGATAAAAGATGTTTCAAACTACTTTTGAGCCTGCGAGGCTGTGATTGCATATTAGCTGACTAGTAGTGGATCGGGCTGCGCGCCGCAGCAGTACATATGTCGGATCGGACTGCACGCCGCAGTGATATTGTGCTTGGGCTGTAGGAGCCCCTCCGGAGTCTGAACCCCCACAGTGAGCACGTGTACCCAAATTGGATCGGGCTACGCGTCGTTGCGGTCATATCATGCATTTCATTGCATTTAGCTACATCTGCTAGCTGTTATACTATTTTGCTGGTACTTGTTGGTACAGGTACAGTTGATATTGATTCTGTGACAGGGTATTTGATTACAGCTTTACATAGTGCTTTATTGCGGATCTCTTACCTGCGCTGTCTTACCCTTGTTTATTACCACTGAGTCTGGCAGTACTCATTTTACTCCCTGCACCTTGTGTGCGGATCCAGGTACCTCTCAGCAGTGATCCAGTAGCTGTGCGAGGCGACATTTGTGGATATTCGAGGTAGCTGCAGAGTCCGCAGGACCCGATATCCCTTCTTACTGTCTCTTGATTTTGTATTAACTTTTCTTTCCGCACTTGGTATCTTGTAAACCCTTATACCCTCATGTCCAATAGAGGCTCATGACTCTTGACCCTTCGGTCTATGGGAGTTGATGTATTATGGGACTTGGTTTCCCGTTTTCGTTATTTGTATCGCTATTGCTTCGTGATTTAATATGCTTAAATGGGCTAAAGAGAGCTTCCAGCTCCGTTATTGTTATTGATTGGTCAGGCTGGCTTAGCAATGTGCTGGGCGCCATCACGACCGGATTTGGGGTCGTGACAAGTTGGTATCAGAGCCTAGGTTTACTAGGCCTCATGAGTCTTGAGCCGGTTAGTAGAGTCTTGTGGATCGGTACGGGGATGCCCGTACTTATCCTCGGGAGGCTGCGAACCTTTAGGAAACACTTCACTTTTCTTGAACTCTGTTGTGCGATCTTGTTGTTTTGAGAACTGAACTTCTATATTCTATTCTCTCGCGGATGGCGAGAACGCGAGCATCGGGACGAGGTGGACGACCTCCATTGCCACCTGTTAGAGGTCGTGGGCGCGGTCGTACTAGAGGTAGAGGTAGGGCGGGCCGAGGCGAGCGCCGACCGACCCGCTCGTTGTACCGGTTCGGGAGCGGCCCCCGGTGGTAGATGCTCCGGCGGCCCCGGTTCGAGGGCCGGACCGTATCTATTGATATTCCCGGTCTTCGGGAGACTCTTGCTCGGATATTATCGGTGTGTTCCGGTTTGGCTCGGGTAGTTTCGGCTACCGCTACCGTAGCGACATCTCGGTCGGGGGTGGTCGGCGGACCCCGCACGCTCGCACACCCGAGCGAGGTTGTTCGGGGACTTCGCACGCCGAGGCGGTCCCCGCTCGGTGGTTGCACCGGTTATTCCTCCGGCAGCACCAGCAGCTCCGGCTCCGGAGCATATGGTTTGAGGCTATGCCCGACGACGAGCGGCGTCGTCTCGAGAGATTCGGTAGACTTCGGCCACCCCATTTCGGTGGCGCCGAGGGCGAGAATGCCCGGGGTTTCTTGGATAAGTGTCAAAAGATGCTGCGGACGACTGGTATTCTCGAGTCCATCGGAGTTTCATTTACTACCTTTCAGTTCACCGGTCCCGCATTTGATTGGTGGGAAGAGTTTGAGAGGCGTAGGCTTGCAGGAGCAGCACCTCTCACATGGCAGCAGTTTCTCTACTCTCTTTCTAGAGAAATATGTACCTCGGTCTCGTCGCGAGGAGCTACGTCGCCGGTTCGAGTGGTTGGTTCGGGGCGACATGTCTGTGACCCAGTATGAGCTTAGATTCACACGGTTGGCTAGGCATGCCACATGGATGATCCCTAATGATAGGGAGAGGATCGGGAGGTTCATTGATGGCCTCAACTACTCTATCCGTATTCTTATGACCAGCGAGCGAGTTTTGTCATCATCATTTGAGCAGGTTGTTGATATGGCACGCTCCATCGAGGCGGATCGTCGCCGAGAGAGAGAGGAGCGGGAGGCCAAGAGGCCTCGTGGTTCTGGTAGTTTCAGTGGTGCTCCATCTAGAGGGCATTCCCAGCAGAGCAGAGGTCGCTCATCTAGACCTTCTCATTCAGGCCGCCCAGAGCAGAGCGGAGGTTCTTATGGTCATGGTCGACAGGGGTTTCAGCAGGGTCAGTCATTGCTTAATGCCCTTCCAGCCTAGGGTGCAACACCTACTTCATCAGCCCACGGTTTTTCTGCAGCGAGGGGTTCCCTTCAGTCCCTTTCTCCAGCACCAGGTGCATGTTATGAGTGTGGTGAGTTTGGCCACATGAGGAGACAGTGCCCTCGACTCCGTAGGGATAGGACTCGGCAGAGGGATCAACCCTCATCTTCAGCACCATCTCAATCTAGTAGAGGTGGAGGTCAGTCTTCTCGTGGTCGCCCCAGGGGCGAGGAGAGATCTGGTGGAGGCCAGGCACGGTTCTATGCACTTCCTGACAGGCGTGATGCAGTTGCCTCCGATGCTGTGATTACAGGTATCATTTCTGTCTGTCACAGAGATGCCTCTGTTCTATTTGATCCGGGGTCCACATATTCTTACGTGTCCTCTTATTTTGCACATTATTTGGGTGCGACTCGTGGTAGTCTTGATTTACCTATTCATGTATCCACCCCCGTGGGTGATACGATCGTTGTGGATCATGTCTATAGATCCTGTGTTATATCTATTGGGGGTCTGGAGACCCAGGCCGATTTGTTATTGTTGGGGATGGTGGACTTTGATGTTATATTGGGTATGGACTGGTTGTCTCCGTACCATGCTATATTGGACTGTCATGCTAAGACAGTTACGTTGGCCATTCCTGGTATTTCTCAGATTGAGTGGCGGGGTTCGACCGATTTCGTCCCTAGCCGTGTTATTTCGTTTTTAAAAGCTCAAAAGATGGTTGAAAAAGGGTGTTTATCGTACTTAGCTTTTGTGAGAGATGTGGGAGTTGAGTCTCCTATCATTGATTCTGTACCTGTTGTGAGGGACTTTCCAGATGTATTTCCCTTCGACCTGCCGGGCATGCCGCCGGACAGGGATATTGATTTTGGCATTGACTTGGTGCCGGGCACTCAGCCCATATCCGTTCCTCCTTATCGGATGGCACCAGCTGAGTTGAAAGAACTGAAAGAGCAACTTCAAGAGCTTCTGGATAAGGGTTTCATCCGCCCTAGTGTGTCTCCGTGGGTGCGCCGGTATTATTTGTTAAAAAGAAAGATGGTTCCATGCGAATGTGTATTGATTATCGACAATTGAACAAAGTGACGGTGAAGAACAAGTACCCTTTACCGCGCATAGATGATTTGTTTGATCAGTTACAGGGTGCGAGGGTGCTTTCTAAGATCGATCTTCGTTCAGGCTATCATCAGCTGAAGATCAGGGACTCGGATATTATGAAGACTGCATTCGGGACCCGATATGGTCATTATGAGTTTCTTGTGATGTCGTTTGGGCTGACCAACGCCCCAGCAGCATTTATGCATCTGATGAACAGTGTGTTCAGGCCTTATTTGGATTCATTTGTGATTGTGTTCATTGATGACATTCTAGTCTACTCCCGTAGTCGGGAGGAGCATGCTCAACATTTGAGTATTGTGTTGCAGAGATTGAGGGAGGAGAAGCTATATGCTAAATTCTCCAAGTGCGAGTTTTGGCTCGAGTCCGTAGCATTTCTGGGACATGTGGTGTCTCGTGATGGTATTCAGGTTGATCAGAAAAAGATAGAGGCGGTGCATAGTTGGCCTAGACCGACCTCAACTACAGAGATTATGCGTTTTCTTGTCTTGGCGGGATATTATCGCCGGTTTGTTCAGGGATTTTCATCCATTGCTTCTTCATTGACTAAATTGACCCAGAAGGGTGCACCATTCGTGTGGTCGGATGAGTGCGAGGAGAGCTTTCGGAAGCTCAAGACAGCTTTGACCACAGCTCCAGTGTTAGTATTGCCATCAGCTTCAGGTTCATATACCGTTTATTGTGATGCCTCGAGAGTGGGGATAGGTTGTGTGTTTATGCAGGAGGGTAAGGTGATTGCTTATGCTTCTCGGCAGTTGAAGCCACATGAGAAGAACTATCATGTTCATGATTTGGAGTTAGCTGCCATTGTTCATGCATTGAAAATTTGGAGGCACTATTTGTACGGTGTGTCTTGTGAGGTGTATACCGACCATCGTAGTCTCCAGCACTTGTTCAAACAGAAAGACCTTAATTTGAGACAACGGAGATGGCTGGAGTTGCTGAAGGATTATGACATTACTATATTATATCATCCGGGGAAGGCCAATGTGGTGGCCGATGCTTTGAGCCGGAAGGCGGTCAGTATGGGGAGCTTGGCATATATTCCAGCTGAGGAGAGACCATTTGCTCATGATGTTCAAGTGCTGGCCAATCGGCTAGTGAGGTTAGATATTTCGGAGCCCAACCGGGTATTGGCTTGTGTTGTATCTCGGTCATCTCTATATGATCGTATTCGTGAGCGCCAGTATGATGATCCACATTTGGCTGTCCTTAGGGACAGAGTTCAGCATGATGATGCTAGAGATGTCACCATTGATAGTGACGGCGTATTAGGATGCAGGGCCGGATATGTGTGCCCAATGTTGATGGCCTTCGTGAGTTGATTCTGGAGGAGGCCCATAGCTCGCGGTATTCTATCCATCCGGGAGCCGCGAAGATGTATCAAGATTTGAAACAGCACTATTGGTGGAGAAAGATGAAAATGGACATTGTCGGACATGTATCACGGTGCCTCAACTGTCAGTAGGTTAAGTACGAGCATCAGAGGCCCGGTGGTGTATTTCAGCGCATTGATATTCCCGAGTGGAAATGGGAGAGGATCACTATGGACTTTGTTACTGGACTCCCTCGGATAGCGAGGAAGTTTGATTCTGTTTGGGTGATTGTGGATAGACTGACCAAGTCAGCTCACTTCATTCCAGTTAGTACTACCTACTCATCTGAGTGGTTGGCAGTGGTCTTTATTCGGGAGATTGTCCGGTTGCATGGGGTCCCAGTGTCTATCATATCCGACAGGGGTACTCAGTTCACTTCTCAGTTTTGGAGAGCATTCCAGCGAGAGATGGGTACGCGGATTGAGTTGAGTACTGCATTTCACCCCCAGACAGATGGGCTGTCTGAGCGTACTATTCAGATTCTGGAGGATATATTGCGAGCATGTGTGATTGACTTTGGTGGTTCGTGGGATGAGTTCCTACCACTTGCTGAGTTTGCCTACAACAACAGTTATCAGTCGAGTATTCAGATGGCCCCGTATGAGGCATTGTATGGCGGGCGGTGTAGATCCCCCGTGGGATGGTTTGAGCCTGGTGAGGTTAGATTGATAGGGACTGAGTTAGTCCAGGATGCTCTGGATAGAGCAAAGTTGATCCAGGAGAGGCTTCGTACAGCACAGTCTCGCCAGAAGAGTTATGCGGACCGTAGAGTTCGAGAGTTGTCTTTCATGGTTGGTGACAGAGTATTGTTGAAGGTTTCACCTATGAAGGGTGTCATGAGGTTTGGGAAGAAAGGAAAGTTGAGTCCTAGGTACATTGGTCCTTTTGAGATACTTAAGAGAGTTGGAGAGGTGGCATATGAGTTGGCCTTGCCGCCCAGCTTATCCAGCGTCCATCCGGTATTCCATGTGTCTATGCTCCGGAAGTACATTGGAGATCCGTCTCATGTATTAGACTTCAGCACCATTCAGCTTGATGGTGATCTATCCTATGATGTGGAGCCTATTGCTATTTTGGGACGTCAGGTGAGAAAATTGAGGTCTAAGGAGATTGCATCAGTTAAGGTTTAGTGGAGAGGTCGACCCGTGGAGGAGGCCACTTGGGAGGTCGAGCGGGAGATGCGGAGCAGATATCCTCACTTGTTTGAGACTTCAGGTATGTTTCTTGACCCGCTCGAGGACGAGCGTTTGCTTAAGAGAGGGAGAATGTGACGACCCGGCCCGTCGTCACGGGAATTACCACCCCGTTATGTTGAAATTGTATGTTTTATGCTTTTATATCAGGTGTTAAAGTCTATCGGGTGATTTAGGAGTGATTTGGATTGAAAATGAGGCATATAGCCTTTTTGAAGGAGACTTGAATAAGAAAAGTCAACCCGGAGTTGACTATTTGGTTAGAGGGCTCGGAATCGGATTCTGATGATTCGGTTAGTTCCGGGAGGTGATTTGTGACTTAGGGGAGCGATCGGAATTGAATTTGGAGGCCCGGTGTAGAAATAGGCTTGAATTGGCTAAGGTTGAATTTTGGCGAAATCCGAACGGTAGTTGAGATTTTGATCCGGGGGTCGAAATGGAATTCCGACAGTTTCAGTAGCTCCGTTAGGTGATTTTGGATGTGCATGCAAAATTTCAGGTCATTCGGACGTTGTTTAGTCGGGTTTTTGATTGATTGTGTAATTCGGAATGTTTTAAGGAATTTAGGCTTGAATTCGATGCGAATTATGGGTTTTGACGTTGTTAGACGTGTTTTGAGGATTTGAGAAAGTTTGAATAAGGTATTACGATGTGTTGGTGTGTTTGGATGAGGTCCCGGTGGCCTCGGGGTGTTTTCGGATGGTTAAACGGGAGAAAATGTGGAAAATTGCAGGTTTTGACTCTGGTTCTGTTATTTTCGCTCCTGCGGAAATGGGGGCGCAGGAGCGGACGAGGGGGCGAGAAGCGGGGGAGACCGCTGAAGCGGAGCTTGGCTCGCAGGGGCGGCTTCGCTGGTGCGAGAGGGATATCGCGGAAGCGGTCTAGAGGCGTGATGGAGAAGACCGCAGAAGCGGATTGTGGATCGCATAGGCGAGTCCGCAGGAGCGGACTCTTGATCGTAGAGGCGGAAAGGACCGCAGGGGCGGAAGAATTTCCGCAGAAGCGGACCCGGAGGAGCGGTCCGTGTATCGCAGGAGCGGAAATGGCCAAATAGGCCTGGGTTCGCAGAAGCGTCCAATTGGTCGCAGAAGCGGTTCCGCAGGGGCGAAAAATGGTCCGCAGAAGCTAAAATCGCAGTGAGTTAAGTGTATCAGAAGTTAGAAAATTTCAGAAAACATTTCACACATTTGGGTCTCGGCTTTAGAGGCGATTTGGGCGATTTTGAAGAGAAACTCAAGGGAAATCATCGGGTAATCAACTATGGACTTAAACTATGATTAGTATTGATAATATTATGCAATTATATCATGAAAATGGAGGAATTTGGGGTGATTCATGGAAGATTTAACCCTAGGCTTGAACTTTAGAAAATCAAGGTTTTGAATGGGCAAATGGAGTCCGAATTTGGTAAAATTGATATGCTTAGACTCGTATTGAGATGAGGGTTCCGAATATGTGACATTTGTAATTTTTCGACAAGCGTACCAAAAGTCGGGTTTTGACAACTTTGGGAATTTTGATGTAAATTGAGTTGTGTGAGCACGTGATTTTTGCCCTACATGAGAATTACTCCCAAAAGATTCAAAATAAAATAGTTTTGTGTTACATCTGATTTTTTGTCGACTTCGAGCATTAGCATTGGTATGGGTGTGTTTGTTTAGCTAGAAAATACAAAACATATAGGTATATATAAATACGCATTGCATATTCGGGGATTAATTGAGCGTTCATAAGAATAAAGTGGTCATAGGAATTAATCGTAAGAAAATCACGGAAGATGTGCATTTTTGTTTCTTGGTCATCATGTGATTTCGTTTGAATGTGTAAGTTGTGTTTAGTTGTTAAGTGTTAACTAATAAGGTGTAATCCCATTTCCTTTAATTTGATTTGTTTGAGTTGGCTTTGTAGTTAATTGGGGGTTATTTTAATAAAGTTGAGAGGTGGCTGAAAATGCATAGGAAATCAGGCCCAAATCGACCATTGGCCCATGTCTGGAGACCTGGCCTCAGAAGCGTCCGAACGACGTCGTCCCAGGCTTTCCATCGGGACCGTTGATCAAACAGATCTAACGGTCAAGCTCATCGCCAGCATCGTGGACACGACACCGTCTCAGGTGTTTAATCTGAGCCGTCCATTTTCCTTTGATCGGACGATCCTAGGCTACCCTCATTAACCCGGTCCGTTTCGATCTGGGGCGATCCATCGTCCAAACGGTGCCGTCTCTCTTAAGTGAGAGATCCAGGCCATCGATTTTGTTTGATCGGACGGTCGAGATTAAATCACCCCTTTTCATATATAAGCCTAATATCCTACCCAGCCCCCCTAAGCCAAACCCTCACCGATCTCTCTCTAACCTAGAGACCCCTGTAACGCCACCACACTCCGCCGCCCTCCGCCTACCGGAAATCGCCTCACGGCGGTTCCGGTAGGCCAAACCACCCCAAATTTACACCAGCCCTTCTTCTCACCCCCCTCTCCTCGAATCCGGCCTTCGTTAGTCTCGAATCTGTCTCAAACGCGTCGAATATTGGATCGAAGGTCGCCGGGATTTGAAATTCTATCCCAAACCACCCCAAACTCACCCCAAGCCCTCCCATGACCTCCCTCACACCCCTACTAACCCTGGCTTAGCTCGAATATCACCAGAAATGTCAAAGCCCTAAAGTCGAGCCTCAAGAACCCTAGAACCCAAAATTAGGGATTTCGCCGAGTCAATGTTAATTGAAGGCAATGGACCTTAATTGGAGTGTTTTTCGTTTGAAAAACACTTCAATTAAAGTCCGTTTACTTCAAAGGAGTGCAAATTCGAAGCCTTTGGAGCCGAGTCCGTCCAATTTTGATCCCTCTTCTTGAGGTATCTCATTTTTCATCTTGTTTCTTCTGTTTTATTGTTGTGTTCGCCGTATTGATGTAGTTGTTCGTTTGTAATTGATTTTAAGCTTCTCTGCTTCTACCTCGAAAGGCCTTTATTTGGTCATTCTTATTTCTGTTTGTATGTCAGAGTGTATTAAGATATAGAAATGCGAATTGGTTGTAATCGATACTCAAGTAGCTAAGTTCTGCATTTTTTTTGTTGTTGTTTTGTTTGCCTGGGCATTTCGAATCACTGAGTTAAGGATTGATTGTTGTTGTTTATATGAGTCATACGAACATTGTCGATTAGCTTCGTAAGTCTGTTTATTAGCTTTTATGGACGAAATTGATTGCATATGGAACCACTGTTGGATTGTGTTTACTAGGGATTGTTTGGATATAGCTGTAAGATAACTAATCAGAGGTGGCTGTTAGCATCAGTGAGTAATCAGAGGTGGCATATTTTAAGATTAAGATACCCTGCACAGCCTAGTGGAACCTGCTGTTACAGCAGGGCACTCCACCAGGTTTCCCACTTAGCATTTAAATTGATTTAAGCCCACACTTGACAGGACTTAGTGGCTAAACACAGAGCATATAATGGGCTGGCAGAGAAGAGTATGGGCAGGGGTGGGTCTTCTGATTATTGTATCTTAGGGTGTCATTGGTTTCTCAAGTATAAATAGAAGGTTGAAGAGAATAGGCAGGGTCTTTCTTTTCCCTTTCAAAAAAACAGCATACATTAGGGAGGGAATTGTAAGAGGGGGAAGCTTTCTGAACATTCTGAAATACAAATAACATAGTTAAGACATACAGGAGGGTCTTTTAGTTTGAGTGGAGGTTTCAGTTAACTCTAAAGCTGAAAGATAGTTGGTTCTCTGTTTTTCTGTTACATACTTGGATTTAAGTAGTAGGTAGAATTTTGGGTATTTGGATTGTTGTTTGAAGTCAATTATGGTTCAAACATTTGGGTGCACAAGTCCCCCGGGGTATTTCATAAGTATAGGGGTCTGTTTTGATTTGGAAGTCTTGGTTGTTGGTCTCTTTGAAGTGGTGGAGTCTTTGGTCATTGATTTCTATCTCTGGAGTCTGTTTGCTGGGACACTTTGGTTGCTGTTTGGTTACTGCTATATTGCTGACTCCTTTGTCACTGCTTATTCTTCCTTCTTTTCTTCCATATTCCAGGTACACATCCCTGTTATTATAGTTTTCTTGGTTTGAAGAGGAAATGAAGCTTGAAGCTCCCTGTTGAATCTGTCAAATACATGTAGTGTCCAAAGTTCTTGTGTTTGTAATGAGTACACATAATTGAATCTATCATACTGGTTTGGGTTATAATAAATGCATTTAGATCAAAACACAACTGTCATTGGACATGCGGAACTTGAGTTATTCCTGTTGCATCTATGCTTAAATCTCCTCCATTCATGGTGTGTAATTTCCAAATCTATTAATATTAGATCTTATGTTAAAATTGAGATTAGCTATTTGTTTAAGTAGAAGGTTTAAGGTAATTTGAACACCTGTGAGGAATGATATCTTGAACTTGCAAAAAAAATATATGATAGTAGCTCTTTGGGGATTATTTGAATTCAAAGTAAGTTCTTTCCATATAATTGTCCACCATAGACTCGAATCTACTCACTTAGTTAACTAATAGTATGTTTGCTCGAATTGGTTACAGTTGAGTAGAATTTTGTCATACTGTAGGAATTGGTGCGTTATTACTCAACTAAACGACGTAATTAGATTAAAGGAATCGGGGTGCATTTCATGTGACCCGACTCCAATTTTGAACAAGATTAAATAAAGTGTGTCAGGAACCACAGGCGCATTTCATGTAGTGTGGCTCGTAACATGTTTTAAATAATTTGGAATCAATTCCTAAATAAATATAGCGGGATGTGGTTCGCTTTAAATTTGAATTAGAGGTGCGCTTCGCCTAACAGTTACACAAATCGCAGGGGCCCTCATAAGTGTATATATAAAGCGCTTAGATTTCGAGATGTGTTGTTTCTTAGCAAATATCATGGCCTTCTCAAAAGTGTAAATAAGTAATCGCTCTAGGCGCGTGTTTTAATAATTTTACCTTCTTAAGTACGGGTGTGCATTTCATGCGACCCAAATCCAAATCCCAAAATGTTGAATAAGAATGTGTCGAGAATCCGGGTGCATTTCATGTGACGTGATTCGAAACATATTTTTAGGCAACATTCTTTTCGCAAAATCATAATAATAATAAAAGCGGTAATGGGATATTAATTTACATTAAGTATATAACTGTAAAAAATCAGATAAATAAGCCGAATATGACAGTTGAGCGACCGTGCTAGAACCACGGAATTCGGGAATGCCTAACACCTTCTCCCGGGTTAACAGAATTCCTTATCCGGATTTCTGGTTCGCCGACCATTAAATAGAGTCAAACCTTTCCTCAATTCGGGTTTCAAACCGGTGACTTGGGACACCATAAATCTCCCAAGTGGCGACTCCGAATCTCAATAAATGAACCCCGTTTTGGTTGTCCTTTAATTGGAAAAACTCTCTTTTATATCTTGCGCCCACGCGGGTCAGCGTAAAAAAGAGGTGTGACAGCTCTGGCGACTCTGCTGGGGATTTCTTTTTTTTAGAATTCGAGCTCGGAATAATTGTTGTATTTGGCTTATTTATTATCTGATTTTATTACATGTTTGTATTAATGTGCTAAATATTGTTTTTACTGCTTTGATATTTTGTGAGTTGTACATATAAATTGTGCCGAAACCAATCTCCTCTCTGAGTCTTCTAAATCATGAAGAAGGGTGCACTTCGTGTGACTTCTTTTCTGTATAGTGTCTAATTCCCACTTTAGAATGAGGTTTGGATAAGTTGCAAAACCGGTGAAGCTTATGTATTCCCGGGTTGCTGCCTCCTCCTCGGCTCGAGCTGTCCGCTCGGGTAAGCCAGGTCTAGAACAATAAATCCAGGTTTTTGAACCTAGAATAACAAAGCTTCATGCCGGATCCCTAGTAGGAACGTTTATTTGCATCATGTTGCATTTGGCTTAGGGGACTCAACACAGGGGTTGGGTCCGTCTAGGACAGGTGACCCGAAATGAAAAGACTATCCTGCTGCATCCTGTTTGTCTTACGCATTTATCTGTTATAGACTTGCATGCTGACCGGCTTTAGATAAGGAAAATTAAAAAAAAAAAATTATATATATATAGCCATTGTCTTTTTTAATGAATAAATAAATAATGTAGTTTGTTTCATTAAAACCGAACTACGTGGGTTTGATTCTCATTGGTTGTGAGATACGTAGGCAGCCTTTATCGGGTCCAACTTCACCTTTTGAAAAAAAAGCCAAAATATCAAAACTAACTTTTGTACTAAATAAGTCGGTGACGCTGTTTTCAAAAATAGCCGAATGTTCCCGAAAGGGACGCCGGAAGGCTGATTTCGTATAAACGGCCACCTTTGGGTCAATTTTTGATTTCGATCAATTTACCCCACAGCCTTAAAAACCTTCGTCCCCGAGACGTTGAAAGGCCGTGATTGAAAACTGATTTTTTATTATATTTTAGCAAAACAAAGTTGTTTTTCTTATTTAAATCACCTTAATAAATGTGCAGGATGAGCACGAATCAGAATAAGTCATTTTCAATCTTTAGCGAGGTCCCTCAGCAGCTCCATATGTGGTGGAACGATTTGGAAGACAATAGCAAAAAGATAGTGGAGAGAATTTTGGGAGGTTTGGTTAATCCGTTGAATATCGAGCCAAGGAAAGACATTATCGAGGCACTGATATCTTTTTGGGATCCGACCCGCAATGTGTTCCGTTTTGTTGACTTTGAACTGACACCCACGTTAGAGGAGATTGCCGGGCTATGCAGGACTAAATGGGAAATTAAGAGGGCAATACCTGCTCTCACCAAGACCGGTATCTCCACATGGGTTTCTGGATTTGTTGAGCATTAGTCGGAAGGTGAAAAATGATGATTTGCTGGAAGGATGTTGCGATCTCCAATTCTTATACCAACGGTACGGCACTCCTCGGGGTTTTGAAGAGTCAAACCTTGGACTAACTCACGCAGGGAATAGAACCAAGTGGGAGGCCAGACGAATTCTAGCATTCATAACGACATTCTTGGGGATTGTGATTTGTTCACGCGAAGATAAGAAAATAGAGATAAGTCTGGTAGGAATAGCCGATGTTGCAATCAAAAAGGCTACCAGCACGGTGGTCCCTTTGGTTTTGTCCGAAATCTATCGAGCCTTGACTGTATGCCGAGAAGGGGCAATTTCTTCCAAGGATGCAATCTGTTACTCCAATTGTGGATGCAAGAACACCTCCATCACCGGACACGATACATGAACCATGGGTTGATCGGGAAAAACTGTATCAGGGGTTTTGAAGAACGGATGATGGGTGCTGTATTCCCTGAAGGCGTCGAAGCATGGCTTGCACGACTAAGCTCAATAGAAGCCGATCAGGTTGAATGGGCGTTCGGGTGGTTACCCGATACCGAAGTAATATATATGGCAGCCGAGGAGTGTTATATTCTTCTGATGGGGATCCGCAGTGTCCAACCATATGTTCCTCATCGTGTATTACGTCAACTAGGAAGGTTTCGGGTTATTCCTACCGATCAAGATCTGAGGAAGTACGCCATTGAGTTGAGCCCAGGAGTCGTATTCCCCGAAGAGAAGATTAGAAAGTTGTGGCATGAATGTAGATTCCTTGAGCCTAAAACCATGGTCCGGGAACTAGCTAAGGGTGAGGTGGACCCAAAGTACAATGTGTGGTTCGGGAAAAGATTTCAGATTCGTCGGAAATGTTCTAAAAGAGCCCATGTCCAACAGTTCACGAAAGATTCACAGGAGCAATGGAATTGGCTAGCAAAGGAGGAGGGGTACAGGACGAAGATTGGTAGGATAGAACAGCAGGTCCGGGACCTTCAATTCGAGAAGAACATGCAAGCTGCCGCCGACGAAGGAGACAAAAAGAAGTTGGCACAAGAAAATGACTTCTTGAGAGCTCAAATCCAGCAAATGAAAAGGGATGCTGACAGACAGTTGAGGAGTCGGGCCGACGAAAAATTGATAAAGGGTTTGAGAAGCCAAGTCACCGATGTCCAAAGAGAATTGGACGAGTCGAAGGCCCAAACAATGAGGATCCGTGCTAGCTGGAGGAAGGAGGCACATCAACATGCACTTCACCTACAACGGGTGGATGAAGATTACACTGAGACCATCACTAGTCTAAGGGAGGCAAATGTTATCCTCAGGGAGCGGGTTTTCAAGCAAGCCCGAGATGCTAGAACAGACCTCGACCGTTGCCACAATTTGATGGCCCGACTGCAAGAACAAATAGACAGGCTCCTAGACCAAGTCACCAACAACGCTCAAAGATTGGGGGCTAAAAACCAGCAGATAGAACGGCTACTCAGAGAAAGGGACATGATCAAAGACAGAATTGGGGAAATCGGGTATTATGTCACCATGAAGTGCTTAGCTTGTGAACAAATGCCTCGCACCGACCTTTTTGCTTCGGTTATGGGTTATGTTCATCGGATCATGAGAGAGTTAAGGGGACTGCACAAGGACCTCACACCAAGGCCCGCGGCAAGGCCGAATGATGCCTCGCGGGCCCCCAGGAATTTTAGAGCATTAGATTTTTGATTAAAAATGTATTTTTGAAATGTTGGGTCAAGCTAGTTGGCATTTTTATCTTTACTTTCCCGAGTCAAGCATTTCTTTTATTTTGTTGATTGTTGTAAGACGTGTTTTGTAACTGCAAGGTTTTATTTGATATAAAAGTTACTGAATTTTGCCACAATCTTGTTACCAGAACTACGCTCGGTCTGATTCACGCGGGGACGTGATACGTAGGCAATCCACATAAGATTCGACCACCACTAAAAAGAAAGGAAAAGGATACGAAGGTTAATAACAATAAGGCTTTCAAGGATAGTTGAAAAAGAAAAGAAAAAGAAAAGAAAAAGAAGAAAAAGAAAAAGAGAAAAAGAGAAAAGCTGGAATGACGCATGTTACGAGTACATGTAGAAAGGGTTATTTGGTTAGGTGCATTACATCCAACGTGCTATAACATATCTGTTAAACTCGGTAAACTAACAAGTTTGTTGCATTTCCAGAAAAGTTTAGCAGTTGGTTTGACAGAATATACTGGCCAGCCACCATTACCGTACTAGATCTAAAGGGCCAATTACAGCCAGCATGTCTAGTTCCGGTAAAAGTCTCGAGGAAGAGAAATCGGAGATGCAAATCATGAAAGAGGAGGTAGAACGGTTGAGACATCAGATAACAGAGATGCACCTAGCCTGGGCTAGGGGACAGTCCTCACCAAACCTCCCTACTCTCGCCTCAGCTCCAGAACATCCACCCATCGATCCTTCGACAAGCGCCCCGATCTATCCATACTTTCAGGGGGAAAACCCTTATGCCACCCACACTCCACCAGCCAAACCAAATCCTCCTCCAGTCACCCCTGTTTTTGTGGCACCTCCACCTGCTACTCTACAAAGGCCGTCCGGCGAGCCGCATGTTCAGATCCATGACAACTCTTACTATCCTCCGGAGCCTACTTTTAGGGCTCCTGAACCGCAATCACACACCCCTCACTGGGATAATCCGGCAGAACCGGAAAAGCACTTCCAAGGTGCGGAACATGAGGAAGTTATTAGAAAAGTTAAAAGCCTGGAGCAGTCCTTCAGGAACATGCACGGTTTGGGCAATCAGGTCAGTGTCGCTTACAAGGATCTGTGTCCGTTCCCCGATGTCCGGTTGCCGGCCGGGTTCAAAATGCCCAAATTTGACCTATACGAGGGGCATGGTGATCCCGTAGCCCACCTCCGAGGGTTTTGTAGTAAAATGCGAGGAGCCGGAGGACGGGACGAGATTCTGATAGCTTACTTCGGTCAGAGTCTGGGAGGATCTGCGCTGGAGTGGTACACTAGACAGGACCCCAGCAGATGGTTTACGTGGGATGATTTGGCTCAAGCTTTTATCGGTCAGTTCCAGTACAATCTTGAAATAATCCCCGACCGCTTATCATTGCTAAAATTAGAGAAGAAACCCGCTGAAAGTTTCAGAGAATTCGGTTTCCGCTGGAGGGAACAGGCAGCAAGGGTAGATCCGCCTATGAGAGAGAGCGAGATGGTGGATTACTTCTTGCAGACACTAGAGCCAACCTATTTCGGACATCTGGTGACGTCCGTGGGCAAATCATTCACTGAGGTGATAAAAATGGGGGCTATGATCGAGGAAGGTTTGAAAGCCAACAAGATCATGAGCTACTCGGCATTGAAAGCCACCACGCAGGCTATCCAAAGTGGTACTGGAGGAGTACTCGGGAAAAAGAGGAAAGAGGAAGTCGCGGCAGTCGAGTCTGGGACATGGTTCAGAAACAGAGGCCCCGCACCCCAATATAGCCCGCCCCAGCCTCACCACCAAAATTACTTCCACAATCCATATAACCACCCGCAACATTACTATCCCGCACCTGATCCCCATTTTACTGTCCACCACGCACAGTCCTATCCTGCACCTCCCGTCCATGCACCGTGGCGAGCACCAAACCCGCAAAACAATTATCCACCCCCAAGAGCTTACAGAAACCCCTCGGGCGCGAGTTTTCGTCCGAACCAAGCATTCAAGAGCGACAGGGCGCCAAGGCCAAAGACTTTCACTCCCTTGGGGGAGTCTTACACCAGTCTATTCCACCGGTTGAAGCAAGTAGGGTTGCTAAATCCGGTTGAAGCTAAGCTACCAAACACTCTTCCAAAGAACCTCGACCATTCAGTAAATTGTGCATACTGCTCAGGATGTCCGGGACACGACACGGAAAAGTGTTGGAGGTTGAAAACGGCCATCCAGGAGCTCATCGATACTCGGAGGATTGAGGTCCAGACTCCAACAGAGCCTAACATCAACCAAAACCCACTTCCAACTCACCATGAGACCAACATGATCGAGTTGGTACGGGTAGAAGAAGGAAAGGAGAAAGCCTCTCAGACTGTAATGATGATCAAGTATAGCGGGGTAGGAATGGGAAAAGGGTCGAGCCTTGATGAGTCATCTATTTGCAAGAAGGACATACCAGGAGGGTCAGAAGCAAGAAAGGGAAGTGTGAGCGGAGTACCGGTGAGGCCGGGGGAAGCAAAAATAGTTGTACCAGGGGCCGCAACCAAGCCCGTCTTGATGGTAGCAGGCGTTCGAATGGATCCTTTCATCATCAAGCCAGCAATACAGTTGCCAATAACTGATAGCAGAGCTATTCCATGGAATTATGCTCGGATCACAACAACCTACAAAGGAAAGGAAGTGAAAGAGGAAGTTTGCGAAGCGCAAGGTTTGACCCGCTCGGGGAGATGTTTTGCCCCTGCGGAATTGAGGAAGATCACTCCGGCAACATTGAAAAAGCCGATAACTGACGAAGAGGCAGAAGAATTCCTGAAAAAGATGAAGCTGCATGATTATTCTATCTTAGAACAGCTGAAGAAAGACTCCTGCACAAATCTCATTGCTGTCCTTGCTAATACATTCTGAAGAACATCGGCAAACTTTGATAAAAGTTCTGAATGAGGCCCACGTACTCGATAAAATCTCGGTGAGTCATTTGGAGAAGATCACCAATAGGATCTTCGAAGCGAATCAGATCACTTTCACCGATGATGAATTACCCGAGGAAGGCACCGAGCACAACAAGGCTTTATATCTTACGGTAAAGTGTGAGGATTCGGTGGTTACCAAAGTCCTTGTCGATAATGGATCCAGTGCTAACATTTGTCCTCTCTACACTGGACAAGTTGAAAGTGGACATCGGCAGGATACGCAAGAACATCATATGCGTTCGAGGGTTTGATGGAGGAGGCAAGGCGTCGGTCGGGGACATAGTATTAATCTTGACAATTGGGCCAGTGGAGTTCCAGGTGCTGGACATGGTAGTATCATATAACCTTCTGATAGGGCGACCATGGATCCATGCCGCAAGAGCAGTTCCATCCAGCTTACACCAACTCATCAAGTTTGAGTGGGACCAACAGAGGAGATCGTCGTCCATGGAGAGAATGATCTACAACCAGGCACCATCGTCCCCTTTGTTGAGACAGAAGAAGATGTTGGGCCATGGGTATACCGGATCTGCGATGTGGTATCCGCCAACCGAGTTCCAGAAGGGGAATGCATTCCCGATGACAGAATCATTACTGCCGACGTCATGGTGGCTCATGAAATGTTGGGACATGGTTTCATACCCGGCAAAGGTCTAGGTGCATCTCTGCAAGGAATCATACAACCGGTATCCGTGGTCGAAAACGTGGGAACCTTCGGTTTGGGATTCAAGCCAACATCAGAGGACATCCAGCGAGCCAAGAGGAATAAGCAGAAGACATGGGTGCTCCCGAAGCCTGTTCCACGCCTTTCCCGATCTTTTGTCAAGTCCGGAGTAAGAGGACATCCGACGACAAAGGTTCCCAGTCCTATGGTTAGGCCGGACGAAGAGTTCTTAAGAAAGTTCGAGGACCTATTCGCAGATGTATGCATGCTCGAGGATGGCGAAGGATCCAGCCATGCCGAGATACAGTTTGTGGGATCGAAAGCAAAATTGAATAATTGGAAGGCTACTCCTCTCCCTGTCCGGAAGGAGTCTTGGTAGTTTGTTTTGGATTGTGTTCTTTCGAAATTTTGTGTTGGGGGTTGTCCCCGGAGTAAAATCCGTTTGTTTTAGTTCATTTCGATTTAAGTTTGCAAGTTTGTTTTTCCTTGTACTGTTCCCATTAATGAAATTTTGTTCCCTTCGCGTCTAATTTTGTTTATTTTCCTTCTTTTTACTTTTATGAACAGCCTTCTTTCAACTGATCTTAATGATATGGCGTGCTTAAAGATTAATCAACCCAATCTAGAAAGTCAATCGGGTTTGGAAATAATAACGCATGAAATAAGAAGTGACGAGAGTGAATCGGAATACGGCGATGATGAATCCATAGAAGAAATTGGTGAAGAATTAAGTCACTTCGAGGAAAAACCCAAACCGAATTTAAATGATACCGAGGCCGTTAATCTGGGGAACGCGGATGACGTCAAAGAAACCCGGATAAGTGTCCATATTGAACCCAATCTGAGAGAAGAACTGATCAAAACACTCATGGAGTTTAAAGACATTTTCGCATGGTCATACGACGACATGCCGGGACTCAGCACTGATCTAGTGGTTCATAGATTACCCACTGATCCGGCATATCCTCCCGTCAAGCAAAAACTGCGGAAATTCAAGACGGAGATGAGTGTGAAGATTAAGGAGGAAGTAACCAAGCAGTTGCAGGCGAAAGTCATTCGCGTCACTCGATACCCTGAATGGTTGGCTAACGTAGTACCGGTGCCAAAGAAAGACGGAAAGATCAGAGTATGCGTAGACTACCGCAATCTCAACAAGGCAAGTCCTAAGGACAATTTCCCGCTTCCCAATATCCATATCCTGATTGATAATTGCGCTGGACGTGAAATCGGGTCCTTTGTGGACTGTTATGCGGGATATCATCAGATCTTGATGGATGAAGAGGACGCAGAAAAGACGGCTTTTATCACACCGTGGGGGACTTATTGCTACCGGGTGATGCCATTCGGTTTGAAGAACGCAGGGGCAACATACATGAGGGCGATGACTACGGTATTCCATGACATGATACACAAGGAGATTGAAGTGTACGTGGATGATGTGATCATAAAATCTAGACGTCGAGAAGACCACGTTGCCGACCTCAGGAAGTTCTTTCAAAGACTTCGAAGATATGACATCAAGCTCAATCCGGCCAAGTGTGCATTCGGAGTTCCATCAGGAAAGTTGCTAGGATTCATCGTCAGCCGAAGGGGCATTGAGTTGGATCCATCCAAAATCAAGTCCATTCAGGAGTTACCCCCGCCGAAGAATAAAACAGAGGTAATGAGTATGTTGGGAAGGTTGAATTACATCAGTAGGTTTATTGCCCAGCTTACGGCAACCTGTGAACCCATATTCCGTCTATTGAAGAAAGACGCTGCGATAGAATGGACGACAGAATGTCAGGAAGCGTTTGACCAAATCAAAGGGTATCTGTCAAACCCACCCGTACTAGTTCCGCTCGAACCGGGTAGACCCCTGATTCTTTATCTGACGGTTTTGGAAAATTCGTTCGGCTGCGTACTGGGGCAGCATGATCTTACTGGCAGGAAGGAACGGGCCATCTACTACCTCAGTAAGAAATTCACAGTCCACGAGGTCAAGTACACTCATCTGGAAAAGACATGTTGCGCTTTGACCTGGGTAGCCCAAAAGCTGAAACATTATTTGTCTTCTTACACCATTTATCTCATTTCGCGTTTGGATCCGTTGAAGTATATTTTCCAGAAACCTATGCCTACAGGGAGGTTGGCAAAATGGCAAATATTACTTACAGAGTTCGACATCATATATGTGACAAGGACGGCTATGAAAGCTCAAGCCCTAGCCGATCACTTAGCCGAGAATCCTGTCGATGACGGATACGAACCTTTGAGGACGTATTTTCCGGACGAAGAAGTATTGCAAATTGATGGGTTGGAATTAACTGAGGATCCGGGGTGGAAGCTTTGCTTCGACGGAGCGGCGAACGCAAAAGGAGTCGGAGTAGGGGCTGTGCTTATCTCTGAAACAGGACATCATTATCCTGTTACTGCTCAACTACGTTTTCATTGTACCAATAATATGGCTGAGTACGAGGCATGTATCTTGGGGTTGCGATTAGCGGTGGACATGGATGTACGGGACGTCTTGGTCTTGGGGGACTCGGACCTTCTGGTACATCAGATTCAGGGAGAATGGGAAACCAGAGATTTAAAGCTTATCCCGTATCGTCAGTGTTTGCATGATCTGACCAAGCGCTTTCGATCAGTAGAATTCAGGCACATCCCAAGGATGCATAATGAGGTTGTCGACGCTCTAGCTACTTTAGCGTCAATGCTACATCACCCGGACAAGGTTCGTGTCGATCCGTTACATATCCAGGTTCGGAATCAACATGCTTATTGTAATGTGATAGAAGAAGAGATGGATGGTGAGCCATGGTTTCATGATGTCAAAGAGTACCTCAGGTTAGGAATATACCCAGAGCAGGCAACCGGAGATCAAAAGAGAGCTATTCGGCGGTTGGCGAATGGATTTTTCCTTAGTGGAGGGGTGCTGTACAAAAGGACCCCAGACTTGGGATTGTTAAGATGCATAGATGCAAGTCAAGCCACAACAGTGATGACGGATATACACTCGGGAGTTTGTGGACCACACATGAGCGGGTATGTATTGGCAAAGAAGATTCTTCGAGCAGGGATATTACTGGCTCACTATGGAGCGTGATTGTATAAGTTTCGTGCGAAGATGCCATCGGTGTCAGATACACGGAGATTTGATTCATTCTCCACCGACCGAATTGCATACAATGTCGGCACCATGGCCGTTTGTTGCGTGGGGTATGGATGTTATCGGACCTATAGAACCTGCGGCTTCCAATGGTCATAGGTTCATTCTGGTAACGATCGATTATTTTACCAAGTGGGTGGAGGCCAAAACCTTCAAATCAGTGACCAAGAAGGCGGTGGTGGACTTCGTACATTCCCACATCATCTGCAGGTTTGGAATTCCAAAGATAATCATCACGGATAACGGTGCCAATCTTAACAGCGGATTGATGAAGGAGGTATGTCAACAGTTCAAGATTACACACCGAAATTCCACACCATATCGTCCCAAAGCAAATGGTGCGGTTGAGGCAGCAAACAAGAATATAAAGAAGATATTGAGGAAGATGGTAGAAGGGTCTAGGCAATGGCATGAAAAGTTACCATTTGCACTGTTGGGTTATCGCACTACCGTCCGGACCTCGGTAGGTGCAACTCCTTACTTGTTGGTATACGGGACCGAAGCAGTAATACCCGCAGAAGTTGAAATTCCATCCCTCCGAATTGTCGCTGAAGCTGAGATCGACGATGATGAATGGGTCAAAACCCGATTAGAGCAATTGAGCTTGATCGACGAAAAGAGATTGACAGCAGTATGTCATGGCCAATTGTATCAAAAGAGAATGGCAAGAGCATATAACAAGAAGGTACGTCCCCGGAAATTCGAGGTGGGACAACATGTGCGGAAGAGAATTCTACCACATCAGGCCGAAGCGAAAGGCAAGTTCGCTCCAAATTGGCGGGGACCATTTGTTGTGACTAGGGTATTATCCAACGGCGCGCTATGTCTAACTGATATTGAGGGAAGATGCACTGATATGGCTATCAATTCCGATGCGGTCAAGAGATATTATGTGTAATTCTTTAATGTATTTGTCAACGATTGGTTTCGTTTGTGTGTATTTTGGCATTTTTCGAAGAATGAAATGACAGAGGCAATTTTTCTACTACCCAAACACTTTAACCTTTGTTTTCCCCTTTGAGCCTTAATAATTCTTTCATATACCCTCTTTCGGAATCATCAAGGAAGATGTGTAACAAAATAGAAAAAGAAACAAAGAAAAGACACAAGAAAAAGTGAACTACGTTCGACCTGATTCCTCAAGAAGGATACGTAGGCGCCACGCGGCTCGGTCATAATAAAATAAAAATCAAAGATTCCCCAAGTAACAAAACTGGGGCAGAAGTCATTGTTTCGTTTGAAAAGATAGTGTGGATTCCGAAAGTTGTAATGAGCTAACCGTTGAGGTTAAACCCCTTTTCTTTAGCCTCACGCACAAAAAACCACATTAATGACCGAAAAAGACCTCTCGATCGGTATTTGAGAAATGCCAAGTCATGCGAATGAAAGCCAAGAGTGACACTCCGATCCTCGATTGAATCCAGGATGCACAAGCCGAATGGGATAATGCTTTAGAGGGAAATTCCATGGATAATACCCTAGCCCACCGCATGGAAAGAAAGCGAAATGAGAGAGTTTTAACGGTGAAAACCCTCGCGGGCACCTTAAGGCGAAGAAAGTTGAGAGAAATAAAATGAGAGAGTCTTACGGTGAAAACCTTTACGGGCACCCTAAGGCGACGGGAGATCGAGAGAAATGAGAGAATCTCATTAGTGAAAACCCTTTGAAGGGCACTATGAGGTGACGAGGCAAGATGATTACAAGATGTCTGCATGAGACAAGGTTTGGACATTCGTTTATTCCTAGCAAAAATGCGGCCATCAGAAAGCGATTGACATGAATAGACCGGGTAGATTAATCTCAAAGGCGCGGCATAACCGTTGAATTAGTCACACATTCAGATAAGTTTTCCTATTTTTGAGTTCAGAAAAGTTTTCCTTTTCTTTTGTCATTTGCGGTCAGCATTCTTTTTCTTTTCTTTCATTTTCGAAAATTGATTTTTTCAAAGCTTACTACTAAGTCTCCCAAAGCAGTATAATGAAAATGAATAGGCGTGGAACGAGGCAATAAGGCAGAAGTCGTTCCGATAGTGAGATTGGAACGACAGGTTGATTGGAAGGTTCGCAGGAATTATGGAGTATGATGGACACATGTGGCACGTCCGGAAGATGATTTCACGCAACGGATCACCGGCTAAAAAGATTCGGATCAAACTAAAGATTAGAATGAAAGGGAGAGATGAGAAACCATCTGTGGAAAGAGCATCATCCCCAGCAAGCGCTAACATCGTCCCCAAAGTTCGAGGGAGGCCAAGCAGCTGAAAGAGAAAAGAAAATGGCCCCAACAAGAGTGGCACGACCACTCACTGCGTTTTGAAACTAACAATTTTTCTTTGATTTAAAGTAGGAAAGGAGGGTTCGTCGGCGGAAAAGCATACCACCTAGAAGTGTGTCAAACTGGGGCAGAAAATTTTCTCCCGTTGCGAAAATTTTCTTGAGAGCAGATACCCAGTAGATAAGGATAGAAAGCAATACAAGATTTAGGGAAATACCCGTTCCGAGCAGAATTATATCCCATAAGTTTTCAAAGAAGCAGAGGCGTGAGTCCCAGAGGAGGAATGGGAAGGAGGCCAAAGCATAGTCCCAGAGGAGGTCTGGGAAGAAGGAAGAGGAAAAGGGTTCCCCGGCCAAGGTAATCCACAGTTAGTGACATTTCAACCCCCGGCGAGTCCGAGAGAGAATGAGGGGTGAAGGAAATAAAGAATACTTCCCCAGCAGCATCATCACTAGCAGGTAAATAGGCAGTTCCGAAGATATCTCCAACAGCCAAAGGAAAAGTAGCACGGCTCGAGGGGAAGGCAATTCCAAGACAAGATAATTCAGAAGAGAAGGTGGCCCAGTAGGCGATGCAGGGAGAAGAAAATGGTACAAAAGGCAAAGGAAGGTGATCAGGATAGGATGAAATTAGTGAGTTGTAGTTGAAGTCGGGGAGCCCGCCTGGAGAATGGAGTGGCGATTTTATTTTGAAGTTAGTAGTTGAAGTCAGGGAGCCCGCCCGGAGAATGGAGTGGCGATTTTATTTTGAAATAGTAGTTGAAGTCAGGGAGCCCGCCTGGAGAATGGAGTGGCGATTTATTTTGAAGTTAGTAGTTGAAGTCAGGGAGCCCGCCTGGGAGAATGGAGTGGCGATTTTATTTTGAAGTAGTAGTTGAAGTCGGGGAGCCCGCACCGGAGAATGGAGTGGCGATTTTATTTTAAGTAGTTGAAGTCGGTCTGAAGAGTGCGTTTATTTTGAGTAGCAGTCGCGAGCCCGGAGAATGGAGTGGCGATTTTATTTTGAAGTAGTAGTTGAAGTCGGGGAGCCCGCCCGAAGAATGGAGTGGCGATTTTATTTTGAAGTTGTAGTTGAAGTCGGGGAGCCCGCCCGAAGAATGGAGTGGCGATTTTATTTTGAAGTTATAGTTGAAGTCAGGGAGCCTGCCTGAAGAATGGAGTGGCGACTTATTTGTGAAGTTATAGTTGAAGTCAGGGAGCCCGCCTGAAGAATGGAGTACGATTTATTTTAATTTGGTTGAGGAAAGCGGTTGAATGTAACAGAAATCCTCGGCATGAATCCAAGTTCGTAAGCAGAAGGAGGCAACAAGGATCAGAAAAGATAGATTCAGATTGCAAAGGAGAATAGTTCGAAGATCACAAAGAAGGAACCAATGGTCGGAGTTCGGCAATCAAGATAGGCCGAAATAATAATTGGCAGAAGAGAAGAAGCATCAGAGGAAACATCAGAGCCAGCAGGATGGCAAGGAGCATGACAAGATCAAGTTAAAAAGGATAGATAAGAATTTGTAGTACTGTAACTTAGTCTAGCTTCTTATTTTTGTTTAGCACGATGTAATAAGGAGATCAGTTAAGCAGTGGCAACAGCAGCAACAACAGTAACAGCAAGATCACGGCAGTCATGGTAGTCCCAGCTACCAAAACTTCCCGAACTACATTGACCTGATTCCCTTTTAGCCAGGGATATGTAGGAGACCTTCTGAAGCAAAGGTTCGGTCAAACTTTTCCAAAAAATGCTCATACGGAGTGCTCAAACGGGCAAAAATCGCTCGTGTTTGCTCAATATCTTTGCACAAAAACTCTTCGTGTTTACGCGCAAAGAGGGGCAGCTGTGAGCACGTGATTTTTGCCCTACATGAGAATTACTCCCAAAAGATTCAAAATAAAATAGTTTTGTGTTACATCTGATTTTTTGTCGACTTCGAGCATTAGCATTGGTATGGGTGTGTTTGTTTAGCTAGAAAATACAAAACATATAGGTATATATAAATACGCATTGCATATTCGGGGATTAATTGAGCGTTCATAAGAATAAAGTGGTCATAGGAATTAATCGTAAGAAAATCACGGAAGATGTGCATTTTTGTTTCTTGGTCATCATGTGATTTCGTTTGAATGTGTAAGTTGTGTTTAGTTGTTAAGTGTTAACTAATAAGGTGTAATCCCATTTCCTTTAATTTGATTTGTTTGAGTTGGCTTTGTAGTTAATTGGGGGTTATTTAATAAAGTTGAGAGGTGGCTGAAAATGCATAGGAAATCAGGCCCAAATCGACCATTGGCCCATGTCTGGAGACCTGGCCTCAGAAGCGTCCGAACGACGTCGTCCCAGGCTTTCCATCGGGACCGTTGATCAAACAGATCTAACGGTCAAGCTCATCGCCAGCATCGTGGACACGACACCGTCTCAGGTGTTTAATCTGAGCCGTCCATTTTCCTTTGATCGGACGATCCTAGGCTACCCTCATTAACCCGGTCCGTTTCGATCTGGGGCGATCCATCGTCCAAACGGTGCCGTCTCTCTTAAGTGAGAGATCCAGGCCATCGATTTTGTTTGATCGGACGGTCGAGATTAAATCACCCCTTTTCATATATAAGCCTAATATCCTACCCAGCCCCCCCTAAGCCAAACCCTCACCGATCTCTCTCTAACCTAGAGACCCCTGTAACGCCACCACACTCCGCCGCCCTCCGCCTACCGGAAATCGCCTCACGGCGGTTCCGGTAGGCCAAACCACCCCAAATTTACACCAGCCCTTCTTCTCACCCCCCTCTCCTCGAATCCGGCCTTCGTTAGTCTCGAATCTGTCTCAAACGCGTCGAATATTGGATCGAAGGTCGCCGGGATTTGAAATTCTATCCCAAACCACCCCAAACTCACCCCAAGCCCTCCCATGACCTCCCTCACACCCCTACTAACCCCGGCTTAGCTCGAATCTCACCAGAAATGTCAAAGCCCTAAAGTCGAGCCTCAAGAACCCTAGAACCCAAAATTAGGGATTTCGCCGAGTCAATGTTAATTGAAGGCAATGGACCTTAATTGGAGTGTTTTTCGTTTGAAAAACACTTCAATTAAAGTCCGTTTACTTCAAAGGAGTGCAAATTCGAAGCCTTTGGAGCCGAGTCCGTCCAATTTTGATCCCTCTTCTTGAGGTATCTCATTTTTCATCTTTTTTCTTCTGTTTTATTGTTGTGTTCGCCGTATTGATGTAGTTGTTCGTTTGTAATTGATTTTAAGCTTCTCTGCTTCTACCTCGAAAGGCCTTTATTTGGTCATTCTTATTTCTGTTGTATGTCAGAGTGTATTAAGATATAGAAATGCGAATTGGTTGTAATCGATACTCAAGTAGCTAAGTTCTGCATTTTTTTTGTTGTTGTTTTGTTTGCCTGGGCATTTCGAATCACTGAGTTAAGGATTGATTGTTGTTGTTTATATGAGTCATACGAACATTGTCGATTAGCTTCGTAAGTCTGTTTATTAGCTTTTATGGACGAAATTGATTGCATATGGAACCACTTGTTGGATTGTGTTTACTAGGGATTGTTTGGATATAGCTGTAAGATAACTAATCAGAGGTGGCTGTTAGCATCAGTGAGTAATCAGAGGTGGCATATTTTAAGATTAAGATACCCTGCACAGCCTAGTGGAACCTGCTGTTACAGCAGGGCACTCCACAAGTTTCCACTTAGCATTTAAATTGATTTAAGCCCACACTTGACAGGACTTAGTGGCTAAACACGAAACATATAATGGGCTGGCAGAGAAGAGTATGGGAAGGGGTGGGTCTTCTGATTATTGTATCTTAGGGTGTCATTGGTTTCTCAAGTATAAATAGAAGGTTGAAGAGAATAGGTAGGCAGGGACTTCTTTTCCCTTTCAAAAAAACAGCATACATTAGGGAGGGAATTGTAAGAGGGGGAAGCTTTCTGAACATTCTGAAATACAAATAACATAGTTAAGACATACAGGAGGGTCTTTTAGTTTGAGTGGAGGTTTCAGTTAACTCTAAAGCTGAAAGATAGTTGGTTCTCTGTTTTTCTGTTACATACTTGGATTTAAGTAATAGGTAGAATTTTGGGTATTTGGATTGTTGTTTGAAGTCAATTGTGGTTCAAACATTTGGGTGCACGAGTCCCCTGGGGTATTTCATAAGTATAGGGGTCTGTTTTGATTTGGAAGTCTTGGTTGTTGGTCTCTTTGAAGTGGTGGAGTCTTTGGTCATTGATTTCTATCTCTGGAGTCTGTTTGCTGGGACACTTTGGTTGCTGTTTGGTTACTGCTGTATTGCTGACTGCCACCCTTTGTCACTGCTTATTCTTCCTTCTTTTCTTCCATATTCCAGGTACACATCCCTGTTATTATAGTTTTCTTGGTTTGAAGAGGAAATGAAGCTTGAAGCTCCCTGTTGAATCTGTCAAATACATGTAGTGTCCAAAGTTCTTGTGTTTGTAATGAGTACACATAATTGAATCTATCATACTGGTTTGGGTTATAAGAAATGCATTTAGATCCAAACACACTGTCATTGGACATGCATAGGAACTTGAGTTATTCCTGCTACATCTATGCTTAAATCTCCTCCATTCATGGTGTGTAATTTCCAAATCTATTAATATTAGATCTTATGTTAAAATTGAGATTAGCTATTTGTTTAAGTAGAAGGTTTAAGGTAATTTGAACACCTGTGAGGAATGATATCTTGAACTTGCAAAAAATATATGATAGTGGCTCTTTGAGGATTATTTGAATTCAAAGTAAGTTCTTTCCATATAATTGTCCACCATAGACTCGAATCTACTCACTTAGTTAACTAATAACACGTTTGCTCGAATTGGTTACAGTTGAGTAGAATTTTGTCATATTGTAGGAATTGGTGCGTTATTACTCAACTAAACGACGTAATTAGATTAAAGGAATCGGGGGTGCATTTCATGTGACCCGACTCCAATTTTGAACAAGATTAAATAAAGCGTGTCAGGAACCACAGGCGCATTTCATGTAGTGTGGCTCGTAACATGTTTTAAATAATTTGGAATCAATTCCTAAATAAATATAGCGGGATGTGGTTCGCTTTAAATTTGAATTAGAGGTGCGCTTCGCCTAACAGTTACACAAATCGCAGGGGCCCTCATAAGTGTATATATAAAGCGCTTAGATTTCGAGATGTGTTGTTTCTTAGCAAATATCATGGCCTTCTCAAAAGTGTAAATAAGTAATCGCTCTAGGCGCGTGTTTTAATAATTTTACCTTCTTAAGTACGGGTGTGCATTTCATGCGACCCAAATCCAAATCCCAAAATGTTGAATAAGAATGTGTCGAGAATCCGGGTGCATTTCATGTGACGTGATTCGAAACGTATTTTTAGGTAACATTCTTTTCGCAAAATCATAATAATAATAAAAGCGGTAATGGGATATTAATTAAGTATATATATAACCGTAAAAAATCAGATAAATAAGCCGAATATGACAGTTGAGCGACCGTGCTAGAACCACGGAATTCGGGAATGCCTAACACCTTCTCCGGGTTAACAGAATTCCTTATCCGGATTTCTGGTTCGCCGACCATTAAATAGAGTCAAACCTTTCCTCAATTCGGGTTTCAAACCGGTGACTTGGGACACCATAAATCTCCCAAGTGGCGACTCCGAATCTCAATAAATGAACCCCGTTTTGGTTGTCCTTTAATTGGAAAAACTCTCTTTTATATCTTGCGCCCACGCGGGTCAGCGTAAAAAAGAGGTGTGACAAGTTGTATTGATTGGGTGTCGTCCCATTGGCCTAATTTGTTGTATTTCTACTGTATTTGATCAGATTCTACGCATGCAGAGCTTGATTCTCGTGGCAAGGGCATCGCTGACTAGTCGTCGAGCTGTATTGAGGTGAGTAATAGATGTGGGTGATGACCAGCGGGTTCGAAACCCCGTATACCACTTTGTGACGCTGTATAGCGGCGAGACACGTACTCTCTTGTGAGTGCGGGGTCGATTGTGATATGAGGACTATGGCTTAGTCCGACATTGTTGATACTGTATTATGATATTAGGCTATTCTCGAGCCGTCGAACCTCCTTCTCGGATGGTTGCATATTATATATTGTGATAATGGCCACTCTTGAGCCGAGGAACCCCCTTCTTGGGCGGTTGAGTATACTTGTGGGCCATGAGCCAGTTATTGGATCCCGCGAGGATCGTTATCATTGTCTTATCATATTGATATGCTAGTTTACTACTAGTCCGCAGCTATTTCTGTTATCGTGTTATTTCCAAATCTCTGGAACTTGATATTTCTGTTTTCAACTGAAAAATGATAAAAGATGTTTCAAACTACTTTTGAGCCTGCGAGGCTGTGATTGCATATTAGCTGACTAGTAGTGGATCGGGCTGCGCGCCGCAGCAGTACATATGTCGGATCGGATTGCACGCCGCAGTGATATTGTGCTTGGGCTGTAGGAGCCCCTCCGGAGTCTGAACCCCCACAGTGAGCACGGGTACCCAAATTGGATCGGGCTACGCGCCGTAGCGGTCATATCATGCATTGCATTGCATTTAGCTACATCCGCTAGTTGTTATACTGTGTTGCTGGTACTTGTTGGTACAGGTACAGTCGATATTGATTCTGTGACAGGGTATTTGATTACATCTTTACATAGTGCTTTATTGCGGATTTCTTATCTGCGCTGTCTTACCCTTGTTTATTACCACTGAGTCTGGCAGTACTCATTTTACTCCCTGCACCTTGTGTGCAGATCTAGGTACCTCTCAGCAGTGATCCAGTAGCTGTGCGAGGCGACATTTGTGGATATTCGAGGTAGCTGCAGAGTCCGCAGGACCCGATATCCCTTCTTACTGTCTCTTGATTTTGTATTAACTTTTATTTCCGCACTTGGTATCTTGTAAACCCTTATACCCTCATGTCCAATAGAGGCTCATGACTCTTGACCCTTCGGTCTATGGGAGTTGATGTATTATGGGACTTGGTTTCCCGTTTTCGTTATTTGTATCGCTATTGCTTCGTGATTTAATATGCTTAAATGGGCTAAAGAGAGCTTCTAGCTCCGTTATTGTTATTGATTGGTCAGGCTGGCTTAGCAATGTGCTGGGCGCCATCACGACCGGATTTGGGGTCGTGACACTAGTGTAGTGGCTCACAACCTCCTCCTCTGAGTCATCTGTAATATGAGGGTGGAGCTGCTCCAGACGCTGTCTAATAGGGGTTAACGGTACCCGACAGATCCCAGCCCTATGATCAACGGCCTCCGGCCTCAAACATGTCAGCATCTCTAGCAAATCCCAATACATCTCGCGGGGGAAATTCCTTATGCCCGAATAAAAAAGAACAGGTAACCCATCGGCTGGCATGCCGTATAAAACCTCTACGTCCTGCAACGTAATAGTGGCCTCGCCAATGGGAAGGTGGAAGGTGTGCGTCTCCGGTCGCCACCGCTCAATGAGGGCCGTGATCAATGAGTAATTCAGCTGTATCCGGCCAATCCGAATAATCTTGTAGAATCCCATCACCTCCAAGTGATGGAGGACTCTGGGATGTAAATCTCGGGCACTAAGGAAATCCCACATTATATCGATCCGCCGACCCCGGAGTGTGTCGGTCAATAACTGTCCGTCACATATATACTCAGATCGGTGCTGCGGCTGTAGACCTAATAGCTCTAAGCTCCTAGGGCCAGGATGTATGGGCGCATCCATGTCGTCGACTGTAAAATTAAAAAATTTAATAACTTGTAAAAGTTACACATTTAATAATTTAATTGTATAAATTGCTGATAATAGCTATGTATTTTTTTTATAATTTAAAGTTATATTTTTAAATATTTTATTGTGTAAATTAAATATTTTTAAGCTCCCGGGCTCGATGTTTTTGAGCTCCCGTATTCGATAATTTTTAATAACTTAATTTTAAAGCCCAGCGGCACCAAACTATTATTAATAGCTATGTGTATGCATATAATTGTTAAATACATTTAGAATAATTGAATTGTCTAAATTAAATATTTTTGAGCTCCCGGGATCGATATTTTTGAGCTTCTCGATTCGATAATTTTTAATAACTTAATTTTAAGGCCCAGCGACACCAAACTATTATTAATAGCTATGTTACGCATATAATTATAAAATACATTTAGAATAATTAAATTATTTAAATTAAATATTTTTGAGCTCCCGGGCTCGATGTTTTTGAGCTCCCCGGTTCGATAATTTTTTAACTCCCGGGTTCAATAATTTTTGAGCTCCCGGGTTCGATAATTTTTAATAACTTAATTTTGTGTATCAAAATTATAAGCTAAATACTACACATTAATTTTGTGGATTCGATAATTTTTAATAACTCAATTTTAAGGCCCAACGACACCAAACTATTATTAATAGCTATGTTACGCATATAATTATAAAATACATTTAGAATAATGAAATTGTTTAAATTAAATATTTTTGAGCTCCCGGGCTCGATGTTTTTGAGCTCCGAGGTTCAATAATTTTTTAGCTCCCGGGTTTAATAATTTTTGAGCTCCCGGGTTCGATAATTTTTAATAATTAATTTTGTGTATCAAAATTACAAGCTAAATACTACACATTACTACGCTACAAGGCTCTAGAATTTCCTATCCTAAAAAGAGTCTATGTTTTACTACGCTAAAAAGGTCTCTATTTTACAACTAACAACTAATATAAATTACACAAATATGAATAAACAACTAAAATTTCTAACAAGTAATCTAAAATATAAACTAGTTCGAAAAATAACATAAAATAACTAAAACTAACTAAAATTAAAACTAACAAGTAATATAACAAGTTCGGAAACTAACAAGTAATCTAACAAGTTCGGAAACTAACAAGTAATCTAAAATACAAACTAGTTCGGAAACTAAAAAATAGTAGTATAAACATATCTTTTTACGGATGAAATATATTAATATAAAGCTTCCAAATTCGTCTACCCACGAAGTCAATAGCGTAAAACTATAACGGGACTTATATGTATAACCCGGGGGGACCAAAAAAATTTTTTTTTTTGTTTTTCGTCGCTGTCGCGTGGGGGAGAGGGGGGACCGAGGGTTTTTTAATTTGAAGAAGAAGATGAAGTGTGAGGAAGAAGACGGGAGTAGGGTTTTAATAATGGGTTCAACGCCACCTACTATGGCGTTGAACCTGACAGATTAGTTCAACGCCATAGTATATGGCGTTGAACATAAACGTCCGTTATGTTCAACGCCATCTACTATGGCGTTGTATATACTTATGTTTTTGTTTTTTTTTTAACCTATTTTCGATATAATTTTTTTTTTAACAATACTTTGTTCCGGATTCCCTAGATAAAACCTAATTCCTTGTTCTTTTTCTCATAGCCTTTGACCTGGATTTGGTTTGGATTAAAGGACAAAAGTACACTTGTATATTATTCTTTAAATATTCATTTATTGACACCAAGGAGAAGAAGTATGCTAGTGTACACAATACTCAATTAGACCTAAGTTAAGACCTACTTAATTAAACAAAAACGTGAATATAAGTAAGGAATGTATCAAGAAATACCTTATTTAAAAGATTAGGACAATAGATTAATCCTAGAATTACGTATTCTTTTCGGTTCACTTTAATTGATTTTTTTAGAAGAATTCACCTTTTAACATTAATCAATAATGAAATTTACTGTATTAAACTTAATTTATTCACTGACATTATAATAACTACTCATAGGCTCTTATTCCAACGACAACTTTGAAAAAAAAAAGGTTAATATCTGAAAAAGATTAAATATCTTGGATCACGAAAAAAAGGCAAAAAGTCAATTAAAATGGACTAAAGTGAGTATCGATTCTTTTAAACATTGAATACTCAAAAACCGGACATTGCAAAAGAATACATTTTTATATTAGGGAATCTTACACAAATGACCAAAATAATTTCTAATTTACCAATTCCTAGTTATTGATCATAGATTTACTAAAACTAGTCAAGCACATATAAACATTGAAAACCCAAATAGTATGCTTGAAATTCGTTGAAAACATATGGATGAGTCAGTATACAAAATTTGAGGAAGATTGGAGGTGATTTGGACTGTTTTGGTATCAAAATTCGTAATTAAAATCGAGTTCAAAAAATTCTTCTGCAACACATGTATCACACACACAGGTGTACATCTAATATACATGTGATATAAATATGATAAATATGTAATAGACAATTGATACGCAATGTGATATACATATCATTTTTTCATGTTTATCTTCTACTTCGAATTTTTAATTCAAACCATCTCAAAACTCCATCAAAACATCGCAAAATGAGATTCAAACTCTTTACTAATCTATTCTTATGAAGCCCACTCAAAAGAAAGCAAAAAATTGATATTATTTTGGCTACAAATAGCTAATCAGCTAATATTGATAACATTAGGCTAATATTAATAATATTTTATGAATTGGCCAATTTTTATAATAAGCTACTTATAAATGGACATACCTGATAATTTCTCTTTATATTAATTGGACTTGTAATATCTTTGAAGTTTGAACTCCTATATATCAATGGAAAATTACCAACTATGACCATTTATAAGTAGCTCATTACAAAAATTAGCTAATTGATAAAATATTACTAATATTAGTCAATTAGCTATTTATAGAAAAAATCAAATTTTTGCTTTGTTTTGAGTGGGTGTTATTAGAATAGATTAGGCACAACTTAAGAAGCTTGAATCTCGATTTTGGGATGAGTTGGTGAAGTTTTGAGGTGATTTGAATTGAAAATTCGAATTAAAAGCATATATGTGTGTGTGAGATACATGTTTTATACATGTGTCGCAGAAGACTTTTATGAAGTCGATTTAATTACGAATTTTGATACAAAATCAGTCCAAATCACCTTCAATCTTCCTCAAATTTTATATATTGACTTATTTATATATTTTTAATGTATTTCAACTATACCCATTGAGAAAGTTCCTTTTTTGTTTAGATTTTTGGAATATTGTATAAATTTTTGTATTTCATCACCTTATTTTCTACCCCGTCCATGAAATTTCCTTTCCGTCTAGTATCTAGTATTGTTAATCACGCTTAAAAATATGGAACGTAATTTTTTCATGTGATTTTTTGAGAGAAAGAACTCTATTATTTGATTTTCAGTTTTTGTTGGCTAGTTTTGGTAAGTATATGACTAATGACTAGAGATTGATAAGTTAAAATTTATTTGGGGATATTAGTGTAAGTTTTCCTATATCAATTTCTTTCAACAAATGAAAAGAAAATTCATATGGTTGTTTTCCAAGTTTTCCCTCTTTGACATGTTTAGTGCAGCCTAGTAGACTAATGTAGTCTAGGATTATTGAAGAGAGACTTGTTTGTTACAACTAGACTATCAAATTTATCCTAAGCCCAAATAATCAGCCCAATTTATCCAAAGTCACGCTAATTATTGACCCGCCTATTTATTAAACATAGTCCATCTTGACTCAATACACTTCAACTCATTTAAACTTGGGCTACTTTTTAGTGCATCCCTGAGTAACTTTGCATAATATCTTAGAATTTTATTTTATTTTTAGAAATTTATATATGACCATAACAAAAGAAAAAAAATCTTATTTAGTAATTAATTCATGAAAAAACAACACATATTATGTAAAATTTAATAAGAGTTGGGCGAGTTCAGGACCTTATGAAAATTTAGAAATTCGACGTTTTGACAGATTAAAAGATCATGAATGGAATAATTTTGAATATCGATTTATTAGTAAAACCTTCTCCAACTTTTGAATTATCGAAACAAGAACTTTATGTGAGAGTTGAAGCCCCAAAAGGAGAATTGGAAATTTTACTTATAGGAGATCAGAGTGATTTTTATTGGAGATAAATTCGTCCACCAGATTTTATTGATTTGTAAATTCTTCCTCATTTAGTTAAAGAATGAAATTGGTTGATATTATGACAATACTAGGTAGCATCGATATCATCATGGGAGAAGTTGATCATTGAAATGATAATTGATACAACAGAAATAGAAACTAACAATTCTTTTTCCAAATTGGAATCCTTAAAAGAAGTTTATGGGATCACGTGGATGGTTTTGCCTAGTTTGAGCCTTGTATTAGGAATCACAATAGGTGTACTAGTAATTGTTTGGTTAGAAAGATAAATATATGCAGGAATACAACAACGTATCGGACCTGAATGTGCTGGCACTTGAGGAATTCTTCAAGCTCTAGCAGATGGAACAAAACTACTTTTAAAAGAGAACCTTATTCCATCTGCATAGATACTCGTTTATTCAGTATCAGACCATCCATAGCAGTAATATCCATCTTTCTAAGTTATTCAGTAATTCCTTTTGGTGATCACCTTGTTCTAGCCGATCTTAGTATTTGTGTTTTTTTTTTCTGAATTGCCATTTCAAGTATTGCTCCCGTTGGACTTCTTATGTCGGGATATGGATCAAAGAAAATTAAGGTGCAACGGCCTCTCTGCTCCTAGTCACTAAGAAGTGCTATTCTGTCCTCCGTGGGACTGGACTCCACCAAGTAATTTCGCTCGTCCCTTTTATTTTCATATTGGATGAAGCTTCTTTTTTTTAGTCTAGCAAGGTGGTAAATATAAAATAAAAAGCAGAAAGAAAAATGAGACTTTTATTTTGATCGAATTTTCTAGATTTTTATTTTGATCAGAAAGAGGTTTTCTTTGTTCTTCTTGATATTCTTGACTCTTTTGAGCCCTTCCTTTACTTTAGATAAAGAAATAAAGGAAATTGATGATAAAAGTTCTGATTAAAGAGTCGACGAAGGGGATGAGCTGAACAGGGAGTTTACTGGACGCATTTCAACTAGCGGAGACTCTTGGAAAAGATGGAGTAAGAAGTCTCCAAGTGAGCGTCTTGTGGTAGGCCGTCAAGCACATGCGTCAAGGATCAAGGGAGATCTCGTTGTTGCATAGCTCAGGTCGGAGTAAGGTGCTGATTTTCATGTAATTTTGCCTGTCCCTTTCATTTTCGTATTGGAGGAAGCTTCTTCTTTTTTTTTTAGTCCAGCAACGTGGAAAACATGAAACAAAAAAAGCAAAAAGAGAAATGAGACTTTTATTTTGATCGAATTTCTATTTTTTATATTTTATTTCTTTTACAAAAAATTTAAATAAAATGGGAATTTCTTCTTGTTTCTTGAATATTAACTATTCATTTAAAATGCAATATTACAATTATAATAGACCTTTTGGTTTTTAAATTCAAATTTGTTGGAACAAAAGAGGCCCGGTTGGGTACTGACCAAACCATGCCATGAGAATAAAAGGGTCATTTCGAACAAAATCAAAACAAAGAAAAGAGATCTTCTTAATTTTTCTTAATATTATTGGCTCTTCTGAGCCCTTCCTTTACTTTAGATAAGGAAATAAAGGAAATTGATGATAAAAGTTCCGATCAAAGAGTCGACGAAGGGGATGAGCTGAACAAGGAGTCTACTGGACGTAGTGCAACTAGCGGAGACTCTTGCAAAAGATGGAGTAAGAAGTCCCCAAGTGAGCGTCTTGTGTGGGGCCATCAAGCACACACGGTAAGGATCAAGGGAGATCTCGTTGTTGTATAGCTCAGGTCGGAGCAAGGTGTTGGTACTCACGTAATTTTGCTTGCACTGTTCATTTCCGTATTGGAGGAAGCTTCTTTTTTTTTTTAGTCTAGCAAGGTGGTAACATGAAATAAAAAAGTAAAAAGAGAAATAGGACTTTTATTTTGATCGAATTTTTTATTTTTTATATTTTATTTTGCAAAAAAATTAAATAAAATGGGAATTTCTTCTTGTTGCTTGAATATTAACAATTCAATTAAAATAAAATATTACAATTATAATAGGCTTTTTGATTTTCAAATGTATATTTGTTGGAACAAAAGAGGCTCGACTGGGTACCGGCCAAACCAGACCATGAGAATAAGAGGGTCATTTTGAACAAAATCAAAACAAAGAAAAGAGGTCTTCGTTATTTTTCTTGATATTCTTGCCTCTTCTCATCCCTTCCTTTACTTTAGATAAAGAAATAAAGGAAATTAATGATAAAAGTTCTGATCAAAGAGTCGAGAAGGGGATGAGCTGAACAAGGAGTCGACTAGACGCAATTCAACTAGCGGAGACTCTTGGAAAAGATGGAGTAAGAAGTCCCCAAGTGAGCGTCTTGTGGGGGGTCGTCAAGCACATACAGCAAGGATCAAGGGAGATCTCGTTGTTGCATAGCATATCGGAGCAAGGTACTGGTACTTACGTAATTTCGCGTGCCCCTTTCATTTCCGTATTGGAGAAAGCTTCTTTTTTTTAGTCCAGCAAGGTGGTAAACATAAAATAAAAAAGCAGAAAGAAAAATGAGACTTATATTTTGATCGAGTTTTCTATATTTTATATTTTATTTTACTTTTACAAGAAATTTAAATAAAATGGGAATTTCTTCTTGTTGCTTGAACATTAACTATTCAATTAAAATAAAATATTATAATTATTATAGGCTTTTTGGTTTTCAAATTCAAATTTGTTGGAACAGAAGAGGCCCGACTGGGTACTGACCAAATCAGGCCATGAGAATAAGAGAGTCATTTCGAACAAAATCAAAACAAAGAAAAGAGATCTTCTTTAGTTTTCTTGATATTCTTGGATCTTCTAAGTCCTTTCTTTACTTCAGATAAAGAAATAAAGGAAATTGATGATAAAAGTTTCGATCAAAGAGTCGAGGAAGGGGATGAGCTGAACAAAGAGTCTACTTGACGCAGTTCAACTAGAGGAGACTCTTGAAAAAGATGGAGTAAGAAGTCCTCAAGTGAGCGTCTTGTGGGGGACCGTCAAGCACATACGGCAAGGATCAAGGGAGATCTCGTTGTTGCATAGCTCAGGTTGGAGCAAGCTCCTGGTTCTCACGTATTTTCGCCCGCCCCTTTTATTTCCGTATTGGAGGGAGCTTCTCTTTATTAGTCCAGCAAGGTGGTAAACACGTAATAAAAAAGCACAAAGAGAAATGAGACTTTTATTTTGATTGGATTTTTTATTTTTTATTTTTATTTTACTTTTACAAAAAATTTAATAAAGTAAGAATTTCTTCTTGTTGCTTGAATATCAACTATTCAATTAAAATGAAATATTAAATATAATCGGCTTTTTGGTTTTCAAATATATATTTGTTTGAACAAAAGGGGCCCAGCTAGGTACTGACCAAGCCAGACCATGAGAATAAGAGAGTCATTTCGAACAAAATCAAAACAAAAAAAAAGAGGTCTTCTTTATTTTTCTTGATATTCTTGGCTCTTCTGAGCCCTTCCTTTACTTTAGATAAGGAAATAAAGGAAATTGATGATAAAAGTTTCGATAAAAGAGTCAACGAAGGGGATGAGCTAAATAAAGAGTCTACTGGACGCAGTTCAACTAGCGGAGACTCTTGGAAAACATGGAGTAAGAAGTCCCCAAGTGAGAGTCGTGAGGGGGGCCGTAAGCACATACGGCAAAGATCAAGGGATATCTCGTTGTTGCATAGCTTAGGTTGGAACAAGGTGCTGGTTCTCACGTAATTTCGCCTTCCCCCTTCATTTTCGTATTGGAGGAAGCTTCTTTTTTTAGTTCAGCAAGGTGGTAAACATAAAATAAAAAAGCAGAAAGAGATATGAGACTTTTATTTTGATCTAATTTTCTGTTTTTTATATTTTATTTTACTTTGACAAAAAAATTTAAATAAAATGGGAATTTTTTCTTGTTGCTTGAATACTAACTATTCAATTAAAATGAAATATTACAATTATAATAGGCTTTTTGGTTTTCAAATTCAAATTTGTTGGAACAAAAGAGGTCCGGCCGGGTACTGACCAAACCACGCCATTTCTAACAAAATCAAAACAAAGAAAAGAGGTCTTCTTTATTTTTCTTGATATTCTTGGCTCTTTTGAGCCCTTCCATTACTTTAGATAAAGAAATAAAGGAAATTGACGATAAAAGTTCCGATGAAAGAGGCGACGAAGGGGATGAGCTGAACAAGGAGTCTACTGGACGCAGTTCAACTAGTGGAGACTCCTGAAAAAGATGGAGTAAGAAGTCCCCAAGTGAGCGTCTCGTGGGGGGCCGTCAAGCACATACGGCAAAGATCAAGGGAGATCTCGTTGTTGCATAGCTCAGGTCGGAGCAAGGTGTTGGTTCTCACGTAATTTCAACCGCCCCTTTCATTTTCGTATTGGAGGAAGCTTCTTTTTTTTAGTCTAGCAAGGTGGTAAACATAAAATAAAAAAGCAGAAAGAGAAATGAGACTTTTATTTTCATCGAATTTTCTATTTTTTATACTTCATTTTACTTTTACAAAAAAATTAAATAAAATGGGAATTTCTTCTTGTTGCTTGAATATTAGCTATTCAATTAAAATAAAATATTACAATTATAATAGGATTTTTGGTTTTCAAATTCAAATTTGTTGGAACAAAAGAGGCCTGGCTGGGTACTGACCAAACCAGGCAATGAAAATAAGAGGTCTTCTTAATTTTTCTTGATATTCTTGGCTCTTTTGAGCGCTTCCTTTACTTTAGATAAATAAATAAAGAAAATTGATGATAAAAGTTCCGATCAACGAGTCGACGAAGGGGATGAGCTGAACAAGGAGTCTACTAGACGCAGTTCAACTAGTGGAGACTCTTGGAAAAGATGGAGAAGGAAGTCCCCAAGTGAGCATCTTGTGGGGGGGGGGGGGCGTCAAGCACCTACGGCAAAGATCAAGGGAGATCTCATTGTTGCATAGCTCAAGTCGGAGCAAGGTGCTGGTTCTCACGTAATTCCGCCCGCCCCTTTCATTTCCGTATTGGAGGAAGCTTCTTTTTTTTAGTTCATCAAGGTGGTAAACATAAAATAAAAAAGCTGAAAGAGAAATGAGACTTTTATTTTGATCGAATTTTCTATTTTTATATTATATTACTTTTACAAAAAAATTAAATAAAATGGAAATTTCTTCTTGTTGCTTGAATATTAACTATTCAATTAAAATGAAATATTACAATTATAATAGGATTTTTGGTTTTCAAATTCAAACTTGTTGGAACAAAAGAGGCTCGGTTGGGTACTGACCAAACCAGGCCAAGAGAATAAGAGGATCATTTCGAATGAAATCAAAACAAAGAAAAGAGGTCTTCTTTATTTTTCTTTATATTCTTGGCTCTTCTGAGCCCTTTCTTTTGTTTAGATAAAGAAATAAAGGAAATTAACGATAAAAGTTCTGATCAAAGAGTCGACGAAGGGGATGAGTTGAATAAGGAGTCTACTGGACGCAGTTCAACTAGCGGAGACTCTTGGAAAAGATGGAGTAAGAAGTCCCCAAGTGAGCGTCTTGTGGGGGGTCGTCAAGAACATATGGCAAGGATCAAGGGAGATCTTGTTGTTGCATAGCTCAGGTCGGAGCAAGGTGCTGGTTCTCACGTAATTTTGCCCGTCCCTTTCATTTCCGCATTGGAGGAAGCTTCTTTTTTTTAGTCCAGCAAGGTGGTAAACATAAAATAAAAAAGCATAAAGAGAAATGAGACTTTTATTTTGATCGAATTTTCTATTTTTTATATTTTATTTTAATATTACAAAAAAAATGCTTGTTGCTTGAATATTTACTATTTAATTACAATGAAATATTACAATTTTAATAGGCTTTTTGGTTTTCAAATTCAAATTTGTTGGAACAAAAAAGGCTCGTCTGGGTACTGATCAAACTAGAACATGAGAATAAGAGGGTCATTTCGAACAAAATCAAAACAAAGAAAAGATGTCTTCTTTATTTTACTTGATATTCTTGGCCCTTCTGAGCCCTTCCTTTACTTTAGATAAAGAAATAAAGGAAATTAATGATAAAATTTCCGATCAAAGAGTCGACGAAGAGGATGAGCTGAACAAAGAGTCTACTGGACGCAGTTAAACTAGCGAGACTCTTGGAAAAGATGGAGGAAGAAGTCCTCAAGTGAGCGTATTGTCCGGGGCCGTCAAGCATATACGGCAAGGATCAAGGGAAATCTCGTTGTTGCATAGCTCAGGTCGGAGCAAAGTGCTATCGGATGTTCAACAGGTAGTCTCATGATTGGGCTTATGGGGTAAGGATCGAGAAAGGGGAAAAATCGAAGACTGCACATGGTACTTTTATCAATCTGGTTTATTTCGTAGCTTTCATTCAATAAAAAAATGGGTCAAATTCTATAGGATCAAACCTATGAGACTAACCTTAATATAAAGATGGAAGGAAGACCCGAATGGACTTAATTAGGAGCATGGGCAACCCTTTGCGCACGAGAAAGCAATGACAAGAGATTGTCCAAGTCACTTTTTTTTGTCCAAATTTGATTTTCTTTTTGTCTCACTCACTTCCTTTTTTCTGTGTGAGCTCCAGAAATATCCCCATTCAGCTATGATACAAATTTTAGCACATTTTGACCCAGCTCATCTCAGCCCAAGTAACTATTCGATGGGTCATTGGACAATCTCATTATTGACTCAACCTATTTTAACCCGCCCAAGATCGATCCAGTCCTCCCCTTTTAACACCCCTGGTCACAATTTTGTTATCAGCAGGTATCTTCTTTGCCAATAAAAGAAATAAGACTGATTCCCAACATGAGAAGAAAACCAAAGCAGAAAGAAGCGCACACAAAAAAACCATGTCTTTAACCTTTGAATAAACGATTATAAAACCAAGGAATAAAAACAGAGAAACTGTATAAAGCTCCAGGGCTTTTCAAGTGATAACAAGTAGGAAGAAGTTCCTTATTTGATGATCCCTTGACAATTCAAAAGGAAATAAGGTTTTACCCTTTCAAACAAATAACACTAAAATGGAAACCAATGTTTCATAAACAATGGGTTGCTGCAATCTGATGTTTCAGATTAAAGAGGGCCTGGGAAAGTCCCGTTCTCCCTCTGCTCGTTCCACCTCTCAACCTGCAGAAACAGGCAAATTAAGATAAAGTTATTACTAGTTATGGTGAAAGATAAAGGAATTCATTGTATCGACATAGGAAAGATGGAACAATATTACACAACCAGCCGTAAGATGTTAGCTTAGTTATACGTTCACAGCATCGATCACAACACAGGAATTCAGAAGACAGGTATATGGAGACTGAATCAACTGCAAGTATCAAGGACTAGTAAAAGCATATGCTATGAGATGTCTAGTTGTGACAAACTAAAAGAGAAATTAAATCATCACATCTTGAAGCCTTTGACTTTGCTAGAAACAGAGTAATACAAACAAGGGATCCAGATTGGTGATACCAAATTGTTGGGATTAGTCACGTCACTGTTCTTTTTAATTTAGTTAGATGCTTGTCCACGACTCCACATAGGGAAAATGTCAGACATAGAGAATCCCTTTATCAAAAAAATTTAAAAAAAGAGAGGGAATCTCTAGCTTTAGAGTATCCATAATTTGCATAGTACCGATTATTTTGGTGGCGTTTGGTCAAAATTTGAAAGAAGAGTTTTATGCAAAAGAAGAAAAGCTTTTACAAATTGCATAGGTAAGGTTTGGTTACTAATGATTCTTTTTCTTTTTATTTTTGATAATTGTGGTGTCTGGCCAGCTCACGTGCACCTCAACTAATTCTACGGGATAGATGCTACCTTCCACCAACAACAAGTACATCAAGGCTTGGACAGGTAGGAACAAATCACCTAAAGTTTTTGTTTCCGATGGGATTTGAAACTGAGACAGCATGGTTCTCAACCCACTTCATCAACCACTAGGCCACAACCTTAGATGCTTTGGTTACTAATGATTTTTTATAACCAAACCCAACCTTTTTTTGGGTTTAAGAGGCTGTTGATTGATTTAGAGCACCTTTGAACCAACTCCCCAAACCCCTTCATTTAGTCATGACATGTCCCTGCTATAACCATGTCAGATATATTTGTCACCCTAAATACATAAAAACTTGTGGAAATCATATATAACCGTGTTTGATAGATGATCTTATCATCATGTCAGAGTCAAGACCATGAACTTGTTTGCTAAAAATGATATATCGCTGAGATAAAGTAATTATCTATTCTAGAAGAAGTGTTAGAAGAATAAAAAATCAAATATGGAGATCACTGAACTTTTATTTTCCCTAGCCCAAGTTTGTTGCTCTAATCCTTTTGGTGCACCGAAATGTCTCAAGTTTACCTAATAGATGCTTTTTGGTGCTCAATGCTTCAACTCTTTTCTGGTACCTTACTACCAAGGAAAATATAGGACCGATTCATGTACTAGCAAATATTCGGGGGAAAAAAATTACCAAGAATTATTTTTTAAACAAAAATTCAAAATTAAAGAGATTGGAGCTACAAACTGATCTCCACTTCAAAACTCTTACATTAACACATTTAAATAAAAGAAAGAAAATTCATTTTTAAAAATTTCTTTAAAGAAAAAGTTCAACACTTCTTTTTATATGAATGCACAATCAATCAAAATTACACTTGAAATGGCACCCAGGAGTATGGCCTAACAACTGATGAAGTTTGGAAAGAAGATTACGGGAGACTAGTGGTTGGATCTCAATAGACGAAGAAAAACAAATAACTATGTGATTTCTTCATTTCTGCTTAACCTTGGTGCGCAACTTACCCGATGCCTATACTAGTGGAAGATGCAGGTACTCGGTAGAATAGACATGGCGCACACGAGCTGGTCCACATACCACTCTTTAAAAAATGACACTTCAAATGTGATATTATGACATGTTTATCTATGGAGTTTCTATTATTTTATAGTCATGCAATGACTAAGGAAACAATCACAGCTCCAGACGGTTGATTATCATGTGGCTAACAATTGTTGACTCCAAATTAGGAGGCAAAGGCATATGAATCCAACTGTGTGTTTTATGAAGCAAAAGGAAAGGGAAGTGGGAGCTTAAAATGACTGATAATTCTTATGGAGCAATCACCATTCAGATATGTCTTTACGGATAAGGTTAGCTCCGACTCACATACATATGTGCTGAGTGAACAAAATATTTAATTGTTGGCCCATCCATATACCAACTCGAAAGCAATAATGCTTCATTCGGCGTAGTTATTACGGAGGACATGCCGGTTTCTATAAGCCCTATGGTGAAAACATATCCTGATGTGCTCTATTTGAAGAGTTAAGGAGAAGTGCTTCGGTGGGGCAGAGCATCCCGACACAAGGATCATACTAGGCAAATTCACAAAATACAGTGTCTATTTTGACCCTGTCTATGTGGGATTATAATGGGTATATTGTTGTATTAGTGTCTATATTTTGAGAACTGCAAAGTACATGGTCTATATTGAAATCCCCTATCATATCAAATTATGGCATAAACTTCTGTAAGGTATTCAAAGGCAAGTAAAGCTCCAATAAACAAGCTTGATCAATTGAAAACAAAAATAATTCAAGGAGAGGAAGGGAGAAGAATTAATGAGAAAAGGCAAAGCGGTGAACTATGACACTGCAAATTACAAGATACCTTACAACTTGAAACACACTGAAATACAAGTTAGTAAGCATTACTCACCCATTCACCGGGGCAAAGTGCACGGTAGTATTTCGCAAATTTACCACATTCAGCAGCCTCGTCACCCTTTGCAGCAACACACCTGAAGTTTGTGAACAAGAGTTAGTAAACAACCACGAAAATGGTCAAGCATCAAAACAACAGCTCCAGATAATCGACACATTACAAGAACAATTCAAGGTTGACCAGCTCACAAGGTTAGAAAGCGGTCCATCTGGAATAAACAGTATTATCTTTTGGAGGAATATTGTGAGATGAAATGGATGGGATCCCAACCAGCCTAATGTCTCTATTCCCTAAGCCATCAGCAATTGAGAGGAAAATTAACATACTGTCAGTTTTGGGAAGGTAAATCAGAAAAGACAAAAAAAGTATCTGGTTAAATGGCAAGTGACTATGAGGAATAAAGAAGCTAGAGGTGTAGAAGTGAGAAACCTGAAACTCCATAATAAAAGACGTCTACTGTAAAAGGAGTGGATTAGCTATATGCAGCAGGTGATTATTTTATGAGAAAAATCAAGCATCTCCAAACCATCTATTACTCCCTTGCAAATATGATGGACAGATTTGGACCTCTTTTTTACACATTTGCAGATAATCGGTTATGACTTACAGCGTAAGAGGTCTTTTGGAAGTTTGGCAAAGTCAGAAAGTGGGCAAAAGAATGAAGATCTGGTTCCCTTCTCTGCATCAGGTGACCATTTGTTTGGAAAGGGATAGGAGATGTTTTGAGGGCGAAAGTAGTCATATTTCCAATATAAAGAATAGATGTTTGCAGAATTTATAATGTTGGTGCAAAGAAAGTGTAGTTGAAAACTTATTTAAGTATTTGGAAGTCATGAATAGGCTGAGCTGATTATGTAACAGCTATCGCAAAATCTCTTTGCTTGTCCTTTACAGTACCTCCTTGATACCTTTTTTCCGATTAAAATGTAACCTTTTTTCTTCATAAAAAAAACAGTATCAAGTGTACGATATATTGAAAGCAGATTATACTAGACCCACAATTTTATTTTCTTTTTTCAGAAGATTGGACACATAACTTAATAGACTTTATCAGATCTCGGACCAATTCCACGCTGTGCTAGACACTAAATCCACCATATCGTCTTCTTTAAACAAATTCTTTTGGTTGGTGGGTGAGGGGGATGATATGTGTCTACACAACTTATTATTTTTTCATTTTTGAATCAGTAAAGAGCATCTACACAATGTGTTACATTCATGAAATTTAACTATATTGTTTCACTGGAGAAAAGGCATGCATTAAGCAGAACTTCAAACTGTCTGTAGCAGCTTTTCACTATTGAGAGTTCAGCCCCGAGTTTTGCAGATGATTTTAATCTGGTAGAGCTATCCTAGACCAAGCCTTCATTGTACACTTTCAGATAAGAAATAAGATAAATTCCCTAGTCTACTAAAGGGATTCTATATCCATTATATGTCATGTTTATACAAGCAGCAATGCAACAAGTCTATGAAGTATCAAATTGTGTAAAAGCATGGGAATTTACCTATGAAACTCGACGTAGCGTGTGAAACAGTGCCTTGTTTGATTGGTTGTTGGGAACCTGAAATCGGCTGGAGCAGTCTTAAGTTCAATCTGAAAGGCACACAAAGGAGAAGGAAGAAACAGAATATCAGTAACAAGTACCACACCTGTACAAGTAATCCAAGTGAAGTAATAGATTCACAAAGTAACAGGAAAAAACCTTAAAAAGAGAAGTCATAACTGCCGGCCATCTTCCATTTTTTTTATCAATTTGTTTTTACCTTTTATCAATATATAACTGAATACATCAAGAATGATAAAGTTTTCCATATTATGAAATGGAAGTTTTCTAAACACCAGAATATGCAGAAACAGATGTATACAGTTTAGAACTTCAATCAAAAGCAGATCTAGGACACTGCACTCAGTCAATTTCTGAAGCAGAAATATAGCTCACAACGAAAACCAACATATTTAGACCAAACTGAAAACATAATCAAGAAACTTTATGTAACAGGTAAAGATAGTCACAATAAATGGAAGGGAATCAGATAAAACAAAAACCAGCTCAAAACAAAACCAAAAAAAAAAATCTTTACCGCGATGCTGAGATCGTCACAACCAATCATCACTTCGTTAGCTTTTCCCCCAAATAAAGCTACCCCTTGGATAACTGAATCCCCCTAATATTAAGAGCATTAATACTTTTTTACCGACTCCAAAGTTCTACATGATGACTAAATGAGCCTATAAATACTCAAGTATAAGTGATTCCTTGTCCTCAAAAGTGAAAACCAACAGTAATTTGTGGTAACAACACATTATCCAACTCTTTAAACGCAGTGACACTTATCAACAGAGAGAAGCTTAAGCAGTCATTTCCACTGACAGACCTCGCATAATCTCTATAGTGAAAACTTTGAACATGTTATTGGCCTTAACTGAATTGTTAACCTGAACACAAATTCAACCATCTTATCACCATCTCACTAAAAAGCAAAATACTTGAAGCTTATTGGCTACAAACTGACAATTTCTATAACTCATTTAAGCTGGAGATTGAAACCTCATACCTCAATCTAGATTGCTGCTAAAGCTAAGTACTGTTTCACAAAAGTGCTAAAAATTCTTCGTTCAATCACCATTTTCTTATAACAACGGTGTCCTGTAGATTCACACGGAACTTGCTACTTCCGACGGCCAGCACAGGTACCGGGTAACTCTGCCCACCAATGGGCAAATCATTCGGTCACCATGTAACACTCCAGTCGAATCCAATACCCTAATCCTTTAATTACGCGACCTAGTCATCCAAATTCAACTTATTTCCCTTGTTTTAGTTCATCAATTATTTTGCCAACTTGAAAAAGGCTTAGGCCAAAAACTATTACAGACTCCACACCTTTCCATACACCAATTTGCATATTCATCAACAGCCTATAAGTCCAATAACCTCTACAAGCAAATTTTTATACACAAAAACAAATATTCCTAAACACACACACACCCAAACATACATCTGAGCACATATACAACAGCTAAAATAACCAGCAACATGGGTTCTTCAAAGAACTGTACAGATCGCAATAAAATACAGAAATTTTCTAAAAAAATTGAGCTTTTATATTTAATTTACCATATACCGATTGAATCTTTTGAATCTATGAACAAGAATCGAAGTATAAAATACGAATAAAAGGAAGTTAGAAAATTAAAATATAAACGATTAAAACAAAATAAAACTAGGGTTTGTCTTTTCCTTGGAAAATTTTTAGGTTACCTCGTCGGCCATGGCTGATGCAATCAAACTAAAAAGAGCAAAGCTTCAACGACGACTGAAAATTAAAAAAACAAAATGGCTATATTATTAATAAGGGTTTTGATTATAAATTAATATAATCTCGGATCCGATTCCTATGGTTTACCAATTCTGATATGTTATTATTTATATTTTATTTTCCTCCACATTTGACCCTTTTCTTTCGTTTTCCCTTTTTATTTTTATTTTCTTTTCTTTGACCGAAAAGGTATTTTTCAATTTAATAGCTTATGTTGCAACATTAGGTGATTTAACTCTTCCGGGTTGCAGCATACGAATCGGTTTATCGATAAATCGAATCCATTACTTGTTATCAGTTTATCGATTTCGATTTTGATTTCGAAAATTTCCTTATCGAGTTATCGATTTTGATTTCGATTTCGATTTGTCCTCTTCGGTTTATCGGTTTATCAATAAATCGATAAGATATAGTAAAAATGACAAATATACCCTTATTGTTTAATAGTACCATTTCCTTCACTTAAGAGTTAAGTCCCTAACCGGCTATGCTAACCCTATTATTCCAGTGCCCATTCGCTTCAGAAAGACTTTCTGCTCTGTTCTATCGCCACAGTCGCTGTGATTATCGACGTTCGAAAAGACATAGCCGCAACCCGCAGCTTTCTTCGACTTTTAGGTATGTTTTCTTCTCTTTTATACAAAAACTGAAACAAAAAAAATAAAATATAGAAATAGAAGAAGAAAGACTAGTAGAAAAGAGAGAAAACATACCTGAAAGCCGAAGAAAGCTGCGGCTATGTCTTTTCGAACGTCGATAATCACAGTGATTGTGGCGATAGAACAGAGCAGAAAATCTCTCTGAAGAGAAAGGGCGCTAAAATAATAGTGAAGGAAAGGGTACCATTAAATAATAAGGGTATATTTTTCTTTTTACTATATCTTATCGGTTTAGTTGATAAATTGAATAGGATAAATCGAAATCGATAACTCGATAAGGAATTTTCGAAATAGAAATCGATAAATCGATAAACCAATAACAAATAATCGATTCGATTTATCGATAAACTGATTCGAATGCACACCCCTACAATACAGTCGAAACTACAAGATCTTCACATGCGAACAGTCAGCACAACGATTGTAATGGTCCTTTGTATGTGCATCCCTCCGACATAACTGATTTACAAATTGTCCTACAATTGCTCATCAAAACTGAAAATTACTCAAAATGGAGTCATTCTATGAAATTGTTACTCATTGTGAATAATAAATTAGGGTTTATTGATGGAACGTGCACTAGAGATTTGTACGAAAAAATTGCTTTCCAATTGCATCGGTGGACCGGTACAATGAAATTGTTCAATCATGGATCATGAGCTCGGTAGCGAAGGAGCTTGAAAGAGAATTGTCTTCTCCTCAAACGTAAAAAAGGTTTTGAATGTGTGGAAAACTAGATTTGATAAGGTAAATGCAACCGAAATTTATCACATGATTTGTGCGATGAATTTGAGTCATGAATTCCGAAACCTTATGATTGTGAGAAGTCTGGACCATTTGTTGAATTTTTACACCAATAGAAACTTATAAAATTTTCTATGGGATTAAACGATATTTATGCACCACAAAGGAGTCAGATTCTCATGATGCATCCAACACCCTCATTTGATCAAGCCTATTCCATGATTATTCAGGAAGAACAGTAGTTTGACAACACTGGGTGGTATTTAGGAAGTGCTCATGTAGATATAGACCATTTTGCACTAGCTTTTTCCACTGCCTTCAATGTAAGCCTAAGAGAAAAGATGGACTGTAATGTGACTACTGCAAAATGAATGGTTATACGAGGCAAGGCTGCTATAAATTGATTGGATATCCACCTGGATTCAAGTTCACCAACAAGAGAAGAAGAGCATGTGAACAACCAGCAACTGTGGCACATAATGGATTATTGGGGAGGAAGATCATGTTGGTATACATAGGAGTATGTTCCAACTGTTCAACCTTTCACTACTGAACAATACCAACAGATTCTCAAGCTGTTGAACAAAGAGAAGGTTCGCGATGCCTCAACCAACATGTCATGTAATTTTGCCGCTAACAAAAGTCCTTAGATTATTGATGTCGGGCTTTCAATCACATTGTTTCAGCCTTGTATCTACTTTCATCAGTATATCCTATAGCTGAACTCAAATCACCTTCTATGACTTTACCTAATATAAAAAGTACTAAAGTTACTCTGATTTTTGTATTTTAACAGTTTGGGGAATGGAAGCTGAACTTTTCTTTGGTTCTTCCCAAAAACGTCCTTCCTTTTTTGAGCCCATTTTTAAGGAACTCGAACAAAAATTAGAAAATTCAAAAGAAATATTTCATAGCTCCAAAAGTTTTATACTAGACCATGTATTTAGCCTAACTCGGAAGTACTTCATAATGTTCTTTATGTCCCTGAATTCCCATTTAACATACTCTCTGTTTTTTAGATATACAAAAGAGTTAAATAGCTCAGTTTATTTCTCTCCTGATTTTTGTGTCTTTTAGGTCCTCTTCAATGGCATGGCGAAGGGGATTGGTAAGCTCAAGGATGGTCTTTACATCCTCAATCCCTCAACGCATGTTATAACTTCTACTTTTTAATGTGCGTCTGCTTCAGTACAGTCAAATTCAAGTGCATTATGCACCAAAAGCTTGGTCATGCACCTTTTGCAGTCTTGCAAAAGATTACTAATCTAAATAAATAATTGTCTCATATTTCTACTTGTTATTGTCCTGTATGCCCACTAGACAAACAAACTAGGCTACATGTTCCTGTTAGTACTTTTAAGTCTAATTGTGTCTTTGAACTTGTACATATGGATATGTGGGGTTCATATAGAGCCTGTACTTACAATGGGTTCAAATACTTTCTTACTCTTGTTGATGACTATTCAAGAATAACTTGAACTTTTCTTTTGCGGTTAAAAAATAAGGTGTATTTTATTTTAACTGAATTACTATACCTTGTTAAAAATCAATTTTCAACCACTGTTAAGACTTTTCGATCAGATAATGGTCATGAATTTTTTAATACCCTATGTTGTAATCTTTTCAAAATGGAGGGGAATAATTCATCAGAGTAATTATGTTCATACTCCACAACAAAATGTGTTGTGGAGAGGTAACACAGACATATCCTAAAGGTAGGAAGAGCCTTAAGATTACAGGCTAACATATCCTAGAGGTTATGTGGGGATTGGATTCTTGCTTCCAGCTATATCATTAATAGACTACCAAGTGTTTTATTACATGAAAAATAACCTTAAGAGATCTTTCATGGTGAGCCCCATATTTTCTCTCATATGAGAACTCTAGGATATCTCTGCTATGTCACAAAACTAGATTTTTATGATTCCTTGTTCTTGTTGTTGTAGTTGTTGTTGTTGATAGCACGGTTAAGTTCGTAAGATGTTGTTGAGTGAATGTATGTGTTTGGTTAGGAGCCCCGAGGGCTCGGGAGTATTTCGGAGGTGTTTCGCTAAGTTTTAGAACTTAGAAAAGTTGCATAAATTTTGCAACAGGTGCCCATGCATTTTCTTCTTCGTGTTCGCGCCTTTTTTCTCACGTTCGCGATGCCTTAATTTCCCTTCCTCCGTGTTTCCGACCTATCTCTCGCGAACGCGTAAGTTTGCATTCTCCTTCATTGCGTTCGCGTGTGGTCTCACGCGTTTACGTAGGCCAATTTCCTGGATCCCGGCAAATTCCTTCATCGCGCTCGTGTTTCACCTTTCGCATTCGCATAAGCCAGATATCGGACCCCCAATATTTCTTCTATGCGTTTGCGTTACCCTTCTCGCGAACGCGATGTCCTGCCCAGTTACCCTTCGCGAACATGAATCTCTTCCCGCAAAAGCGAAGTGCAATTTTGCCCAGATAAATTTTAATTTCAGAAATAGTAGCTAAGGGAATTTTTCAGAAATAGTTCGCGTTTTCTCGTCCGTTTCGTGCTTCCGAGGCCTTGAAAATCTTATTTTTTATCGTCTTAATTTGCGTGCATAGTCCGAACGCGTAGCTGGAAAACCTTTATTTTGAAATATGTGAAATGTGTGAAAATTTTGAAGAATTTTGATATTAATATGATTAAAGTTGACTTCGGTCAATATTTTGATAAACGGATCCGGACCCGAGATTGGACGATCTCGGTGGGTCTGTAGAATAATAGGGGACTCGAGCATGTGTTCGGAGTCAAAATCTGATGTCTAGAACTCGAGTAAAAGAATATTTCTGTTAAATTATTTTTCTGAAATTGTTAAGGAAAATAGAAATAAAAATTGATTAAAAGACCGTGGTATCGGGCTCGTATTTTGGTTCCGGCGCCCGATAAAAGTCTTTTATATTGTTTAAGCGCTTTTTGTAAAGTTTGGTCGAAATCGAACGGTGTTTGACATCTTCAAGACCTAAATATCTAAAGTTGGAAGTTTATGAAGTTTGGAATGAAAATGATGATTTTGAGGAGTGATTCAATAATTTTGATGGTATTTTGGCGATTTGATCGCTCGAATAAGTTTGTAGGATGTTGTTGAGTTAGTGTGTGTGTTTGGTTACGAGCCTCGAGGGATCGGAAGTGTTTCGGAGGTGTTTCGGGTAATTTCACACTTAGGAAGGGTCAGTTTTTTTTGCTGCACTTTTTACACAGTCATTTGTTCTATGCGATCGCGTAGGGTTAATCTTCAATTGGCCATACCAACCTCCCCAATAAGCGGCTCTTCATCCAAAAGGTCCTCCCCGCCATCGGCGGTGAAATCTATCGCGGACCTCCAGGCAGGGGGAATACGTCATCCACTGACGGAATTCCTCCGGTCTCTGCATGCTCTGCACCTCCTCTTGCCGGAGGTGGTCCTTCGATTGTCGGGGGGTTAATCGGAAAGTTTACTAGAAGAGCTTCACGTGAAGAACTGCCTGCCATCACTTAGTTGTTTAAAGAAAGAAGAACCGGATTCAGTAAGAAAGATGAAGTTTATCGTGATCAAGAAAAGGAAAAAGTGAATTTGCAGAAGGAAAAAGCTTCAAAATCACTCAGATGAAAAATGAAGTAACGAGAAAATGATACCTCAATTCACCTTTATAGGTAACATAAATGATTTCGGGAAAACCAATGGACATCATTAACTGCATATCTAACAGTCCAAATGGTTCGATTCTACCAAGATACGCGCCATCATGACAAGAACCACAAAATGCCCACTCGACCTCAGTCGTCATCACGCTAACCAGAGCGGACATAAGGCCCTGCCGATATGGGCACAACATACCATGCGCCCTCGAAATACCAAATACACTACTTATACCATACTCGGGCATGTTACGTACGGCCCATCTCCCGTCGCTAATGACAATTACGTACCAAGATGAACTCAAGGATCAAAACACAATTAAAATCTCGACCTCGCCCGAATCACACTAGCGGCATCACGCGTCCTCATGACGAGGAGATACCCTAACTCGATCGCCCAACGACTTGATTATGTGAGAAAGTGATGGCAAAAAACTCTACAAAATTCGGGATGCCGCTATAAAGCGAACGATCTCAACCAAAGTGGTGGTTACCCATTCCTTATTCGTAGTCTTTTAGATCGCCGTCGACAAAATCCGCTCATCAAGCTCGTGCGAGTAACGCCCTCGATAAGCGGAGGGACTAACAGTATAGGTCAGATTATAAAGCTAATTACCTTTTCTAGTTAATTCGAGGTTAATAAGTGGCACGACCACTCATAGTTAATGGTATTCGATGCTCGTCCGATACGATTAATAAGGCTACGCCCCATCCGTTATCCTAAAGATAAACTTGCAATGTGGTCCCAGCCACCAACTGCCAGCTCATGCACCTCATAACTATAAATATCAAGAAAGGAAACCTCGTGGGGTTCCTCTCCTTGCCCATGGGACTATCAAAAGAGAGAGAGAGAGAGAAATAGAGAGAGAACAACAGATAAGAGAAATATGATCTCACAAAGAATATAACATTATTGTAAGGCTCTGAACCTCTTCATGAAGAGGCAGACCACACCGTTATCATCAATAAAAGCTGTCAACATTTCCCACCCTAATCGAGAATATTCTTAATTATTCTTCTTTACTTGTGAATTATTACGAATTGCTATGATTGGCCCATAATCTATGTATATTATTTTGTATTCACAAAGTATATGGTAACTTTTGAAGCAAACATTACTTCCACTTATTGCGTACATGGGGTTCTTCTTTATTGCATACATGTTATTCATATCGTTTCCATTTACATGGGGTCGGTTGTATTCATACTATACTCTGCACTTCTTGTGTAGATACTGGAGTTGGTCCTAGCAGCGCGGAGTGAGATTGCTTGGATCTAGCTATTAGTGGAGACTTGAGGTATAGCTCCACGACATCCGCATCCCTGAAGTCCCCTTCTTTGTCATCCTAGTTGTTTACTTTGATTTAGATAATTATGTTTTATTCAAACTATTATCTATAGATGTTTATGTATTCATGACACCAGTTTCTGGGATTGTATTTGGATAAGATCGTTTATTAGTTTATCATGTTATTTAAAACCATTCAGTTTTATTGTTGTTATTTGATTTGAATTGTTAAAAATGGTTACTAAAATTAGTTACATTGACTTACCTAGCAAGTGAAATGTTAGGTGTCATCATGGTCTCGAGAGGGAGAATTTCGGATTGTGACATACAAGTACTCCGTTCTCAATGACCTTTGTTCTCGTGAACTTTGGTTTTTTTTATGAGTAGAATAAAGTGCAACTCGTTAATCATCAGAAATATGAGCCTTTGAACAACGCAAAATATGCGGTTATAAATTGATTTTCTAACAGATTACATGTTAAACAGAGCATCTAATTCACTACAGTCAACATTTCTATAACAGTATTGTTGTTTCGCTATTTTTATATTAGCTATAATAAAATATTATTATAAAAAATATATAGTATAATATAATATAACATAAAAGATAGTATGTTCTAAAGAAAACTTGACTATTATATATAATGAAATATTGTAAAAGATGTATGTTATTGGGAAATTTGATTGTATGTCATTTTCCTTTCGTTTCTTCCTATTTTCTACTAACAAAGTTTGGGAAGTATAATTTACCTTAGACTTTCCCAATAGCTTTTATATGTATGGATAATCAGAAAGCAACAATACAGTCTTCTACGTCTCGTTTGCTTTTTTCTCTAAGACAAAACAACTTAAATTTTGTATTATAATTTAATAGCACTTTTTTTACGTATTCATATGAAACTCAACATTATTAATGTAATTGTTGTTTCATTTTATGTTTCTTAGTTTAATTGAATCATATGGTCCTAAACTAAAGATGTATATGACACAAGAAAATATCATGTGAAGCTTTATTTAATCATCAACGTATGAGGACAAATCGGATGAATAGTACGACTAGTTTATACATATACGTGGCCGATCCTAATGAAGTGCAAGACGAGGACGCCTCCTTACGAGGACGACAACATTCGAGGATGTCCTCACTTAGGGCCGTACGCCAAGAAGGATACAACCCCGCCCTTAAAATACCGAGCCGGCGGACCTGTCTAGGAGGACGTCCCCAACCTCCCATGTTTTATATTCCAAATATACTTGTAATATCCGGGCGTCAATGTAATAGTTGGGCGAGGGGGCCTCTTTCCTATATAAGGAAGAGCCTCCCCCCATTTGTAAGGATCGATCAATTTTTAATAAGACAATTCTCTCTCTACATCATTCTTCTCTTTATTATCAATATTTCCACTACTCACTTATTCTATATACTGCATTAAACTTTATTATCTTCGTATACGAGCTATCCACATACACTAATCCGACGGTCAATCTTCAACTTATATTTCCATTGATTCCGATTATCCCTTTGTTTACATTGATTGATTAGTTCGAAGGTATTCAAAATCTTTTGAGCAAAATAATTTGGCGCCGTCTGTGGGGATTTCGAGAATCAAACTCGTAGTATACATTCGCGAGATCCGATCATAAAGAAAAATTTTCAGGATGGCTAAAAGTAACACGCGACCCACGGTTGTGGCTGAAGTTACCACAAACCTCCTGAGTGCCATGAACGAGGCTGGGGGAAGCACTGCCATCAACGCTACTCTCTCTACCGCGCCTGAAGCTGAAACCTCCCCCATCCCCCTGGGAAGGGATTCCAATCCGAAAGAGGCACCTCCAGCAGTCAGGAGGCTACTGGAGGAATGGCTGACTAGCACCCTGAGCAGCTTGGTGGAAAAACCACCGCATGGTTGCGAAAATGCCGCTCCGGCTACCATCAACACCACCGCAACAGACGAACAGGAAGAAACACGGACCAACGACCAACCTATCGAGACCCAGACGCACGATGACACACTAGCCTCCATCCTCAGAAAAATGAAGGAGATGGAGGGCGAAAACCAGGTCCTCCGCGACCAGATAAAGGAGCACCAAGAC
>JASVEL010000593.1:0-158935 GCA_032618575.1 Nicotiana noctiflora | reverse complement strand
AAAATATTAAATTTTAGAAGCATACAACATATATTGAATACTTTTTATCGGAGGATTATTTTCACTTCTTTCAAGTTTGAACATCCTTAGTAAATTTATAACTTCAGCAGTGTTTGCTACATGGTAGTACCGTGTACTTGATCATTAAAAAAGACACACCGATGCAAAAGGTATCCCCTATTTACCTAGGGTCCAAGAAAGGGTTGCATCCCAGAAAATATGATATAAATCATTCAACACAAAATTCAATTGTTTCATCGAAATGAGATATTTATTTCACCTCGGACTAGTTTGGGAGGTAATACGAATTTCCATAAAGTTAAGATGTATAGTTGAATTAAAAAGGGTGAAAAGTTCGAGCATAAGCGGACCTATGTATAATATTGAGGGGTTATCGGAGCCCGTACATTTTGAAAGAGATGTTGTACTTAGCTTGTATACGTATTTATATATTTTGGAAATAGTTAATTTATACAATTTGGTACCATGAACATTAAAAACCTTTAAATGGCATTGGTTAAACAAAATATTATATTTTCATTGTGCTAAAATTTTGGGTCCGCCTCTCCGTTAGAGTGATATGTATGTATTATTCTTTTTTCATTATCTTGATTAGTTTCGGAAGTACTATACTTAATATATATGAAGGTAGCACGAGCTGATGATCCAAAAACATCTTATTTTTACGGTTAAATTAAATTTTATTATGTTTTAATGTTTTTTTTATTTTATTCTCTATTCATCACAAAATATACACACAACTTATGCTTCATGTGAAACATGCATGTTTTCTTCAAAATGTATTCATGAGTATTAATATATAAGATAGATGTGTTCAGAATTTCAGCATTAGAATTTTAAAGCACCAAAAATTATGACGTTCTCTACAATTTTCGGCTATAATGCTGAAAAGTTCTAATGATCTGTCCGGATTTGTGCAAAAATCCTAACGATTAACCATAACTATTTTGTGCTTTAAAATTCTGATTATTGAGGAAAAGTGTAGCAAGTGAATTTTTAAATTCTGGCATTAGGGTTTTCTCCCAAATTTTCGTTACCGAGATAAAATAAAAAAAATCAATAATAGCATCGAAGTGTATATAATTTTGTCACCTTTGGTTCGAGTTTGTTTGCATCGCTCCTTCTAAGGTCATGCATTATTTGGAGTTTCTAATTAGACGACAGATGCGGGTGCAATATGGTTTCATGGTTCAACTAAATCCGACATTTTTTACGCTAAACGAAAATTACTAAAGTTTTAATGAATGTTAAATCTTAATTCATAATTTCAAACTGTAATATATACAATAACATGAACATACAAATTGAAAATTAACCATGAAATACAAGTGTCGTGCTTTCAAAAACGAATCAATATAAGAATAAGATTGAAATAACAGAACCGAACATATACTGATTTATAAAAAAAATTAACAAAATAAAATTAAAATAATATTCATATAACAAAAAAATTTGAAAAACCCGATAAAATCGAACCAATCCAAACACCTTAAATTGTGAGAGAGCAATACAAGCGTTATGCTATTCTTTTTAATGTGCTTCATGTATTAATTTTAGAAATCTTCCAAGGAAACATATTTCATTTCTCAAGCAAGTTGCTCCAACATTGTGTACTATTCCTTGGACTGGATTCACATCGAGTCCCTACACAAAATTAATTAATCGACATGATGAAATAATAACCAAATGCTTTGGAACCCCACCAATAAAAACTGATATTTCTTTTTAATATTTAACATAAGCAATAAGTTGCCAATTAAGTGTCCTAGGGTTCAAGATTATGACATGTTGCCAGCAAATGTAGTTCGGATAATTAGAACAGTTTTAAATGCCAAAATCAAACTTGCCATGTGAGTGAGTACAATCCATCGCCAATTGCTCCCCAGATAGAGACCTGAAGTTTGTTTATATATATATATATATATATATATATTGTCACGACCTCGGTTCGCCCTCTGTGAACTATCGTGACGGCACCTAGTTTGTACAACTAGGTAAGCCTATTGCGAAAGAAAAACCAAATTTGCAGAAGTAAAACAATTTAAAGTAGAAATAAAGTAATAAATAATGTTTTAAAGTGCCGCTCGGCATGCACAGGTATTTAACTGTCAAACCAATACATAAATTCAAGACCCGGAAACCCACGAAGCACAAGCTAAGAAATACTACATAGTTCTAGCTCCAGAATATCTAACAAGAACAGAAAATACATAAGTGCTAATACTAAAAGCAACAATAGAAAGGGACTCCTCGGTCTGCGGACGTGGCAGATGTACCTCGAAGTCGCTAGAGCAGTCACCTAGCCTCAGGGGTGATATGACTGAATCTAATTACCTGGATCTGCACATGAAAAACATGCGTAGAAAGGGCATGAGTACGCCACAACGGTACTCAGTAAGTGCCAAGCCTAACCTCGGTTGAGTAGTACCGAGGAAGGTCAGGTCCCTACTGAGATTAAATAAAAGATAAAGTTCGATAGTGTAGAATATAGCAGTATAAATAAGTACATCAATAAAAGTAACACATGATATAAATAAGAGCTACAACTATACAGAAGCAACGTAAACACAAATGGAAATACAGCTCAACTCCAATAATATCAATGGGGAATCTTTCAGGATACCGTCCTGCAATCCCAAATATACATATCCAATAAATCTTTTGGGATACTGTCCCGTAGTCCGGCTCATAGTACACGGGGATCTACCAAAATCGCATTTCGTAGTCCCAAACATAAATACCCAGTATTGGGAGAATCTACTGGGTGCATTCCCATAGTTCCATATAAATATGCAGGAGAATCTGTCGGAATCCCACATTCGTAGTTCCAAATGTAAACAGACAAGGGGGGAGCTATCGGAATCCCACATCCGTAGTCCCAATATAAATACACAACAACAATAGGAGAAATACTTGAAAATGTCAAACTTCATATTAAGGTAAAAAAAATAGTCTAGCCTAGCATGTTGCACGGAATTCAGGTAAAGTAGTTGAACAAATAAGGAAATTCAATCACTTGGACATGCTTTCCTAAGTTAATACAGGCTTAAATAGTGCAAGTAATAAGAAATGAAAGAAAACATACTAGTAGTTGCTTAATGAAAATTGTATTTTCAATAAGTAGCACAAGTACGCACTCGTCACCTCACGTACAAGGCATTTCAATTATCAAATATACCAAATTCTAAGGGAAACATCCCCCGCACAAGGTTAGGCAAGCCACTTACCTCGAACCAGCTCAAAATCAATCAGAAATCACATCTTTGCCACAAGTACTCGACTCCAAATGGTCCAAATCTATTGAATTCAATTGAATATTATAAATAATACTTGAAGTAACTGATTCCACAATTAAATTCTAAGCTAATACGCGAAGTTAGGTAAAATAACTGAAATGTCCCTTAGGCTCAAGTCTCGAAATCGGGTAAAATTTATATTTTTAGAATCCTCACACTCTCACGAGTCTAATCATATCAAAATTATCCCAATCCAATTTAAAATCCCCAATCAAAACTTAATTTCTTGGTCTAAGAACTATTTTCCAATTTCTACCATAATTTCGAAATTGAAGGATGGATATCTGTGTAGATTCATAAAAATTAGTCTACAATGATTAGGAATTACTTACCCAAATCGCCCAGGTGAAAATCTCTTTAAAAAGCGCAATCTCCCGAGTCCCAAGAACAAAATATGAATTATTGCTTAAACGCTCGATTTTAAAATTTTATAATCTGGCCATGTGTTTTGTACATCGCGATCGTGTAAAATGATGTGTGATCGCGAAGAGGAAAATCTGATGACTCCAGAATGGGGCTATGCAAACGTGCGATAAAGCACGCGAACGCAGAAGAGGAAAAGGGCAGGCTTACGCGTTCTGTGATGACCCAAAAAGTCATCACTTATTTTGAAAATAAATTCTATATTCCTTGGCCTTAAAAACCTCCTTCAACATAATCTCAATTTGTGTGCGCAGTCGGGACACGTAGATAAGAAGCCATTATGTGAAATATTTTGAAAAATAATAAATTTTGACTTTAAAATGATTTAAGTTGACTTCGGTAAATATTTTGGGTTAACGGGACCCGTGATTTGATGGCCCTGAAGGGTCTGTAGGAAAATATGGGACTTGGGCGTATGCCCAAAATCGAATTCCGGCGTCCCAAACCCGAGAAATGAATTTTTAAAGAAAATTATTTTTTGAAATTATTTATGAGTTTTGAAAATGAAATGTGTTTAAATTTAATGGTATCGGGCCCGTATTATGGTTTCGAGGCACGATACAAGTCTTATATGTGGTTTAAGTTGAGTCTGTTAAATTCGGTAAGAAATCGACTTGAAACGATGTGAATCAGATTATTTTTTAGAGAAAATTTGGTAATTTTGAACTTCTTAAGAAATTTCATGATTTTGATGCTAAACACATAGTTGTTGATGTTATTTTAGTGATTTGAATGCACGATTGAGTCTGTATGATATTTTTAGGTTGGTGTGCATGTTTGGTTTGGAGCCCCGAGGGCTCGGATGAGTTTTGTATATGCCACAGTGTGGATTTTGGACTTGAAAAGTTGCAGACTTCAGCTGTTGCATTGCAGGCTTGCAGGCTTCGCATTTATGAAGTCTGGTTCGCAAATGCAAGTTCTCAATTGCGAAGGCCTTGTCGCAAATGCGAACAATTGCCCAGGTCAGCTACCTCGCAATTGCGAGGGATCTATCACATATGCGATGCTTCCTCTTTTAGCCAGTCGTCACAAATGCGACGCATAGTTTGCAATTCCCATCTCGCAAATGCGAGAACTTTTTCGCAAATGTGAACTTCGCAAAAGTACGGGTTCGCAGTTGTGAACATTGGTCTCAATTGCGACATCTGCAACCTGTAATTTTATAACTTAGCCAAAAATCTTTCATTTTCACACTCTTTGAAAATCAAAACACTATTGGGCGATTTTTCAAAGATAACTATTCTTCCAAATAGATTGTAAGTCAATTTAAGTTGTTTCCTTCAATCAATAACATCTTCTCACATGATTTCAACTCAAAATCAATAATATTTATGAAAAACATTGGGTGTTTTTGGTAGAACCTTGATTTTTTAAAAATTACAGATTTGGACATTAGTTTGAGGTCCGATTTCAAAATAAATTATGTACTTGGGTTTGTCGGGGAATAGGTAATCGGGTTTCGGTTCAAACCTCGGGTTTGACCATGTAGGCCCGGAGGCGATTTTTGACTTTTTGGGTAAAACTTTGGAAAATTTATTTTCATGCACTGGAATTGATTCATTTAGCATTTATTGATGTAATTAAGTAACTTGTGACTAGATATGAGAGAATTTGTAGTGAAATCAAGGGGTAAAGTGATAATTGAGACGTGAATTGTGTTTGTGGCATCGAGGTAAGTGTTTGGTCTAACCTTGGCTTGATGGATTAAGAGTCAAGTCCTATTTGGTATATGGTAATTGTTGAGTACGACGTATAGGCATGGTGACGAGTATTTATATGTTGGTGTCTAGCATGAACGTGAGTCTTATAATATGATTATCATGACTTTGTCGTATAATTCACGATTTGGTGATGATTTCTATTTGTTAGGCAAAGTTTAAGGAAATAATTGTGACGTTTGAATATTGAGGAGTATTGGCTCAAGTGGTATATTGAATTGTGAAAGTATAAGTGGTAATTGAACCCTTTAGAGCATTGGCTCAAATTGTAAAGTGAGTTGTGAAGTAAAAGTAAAAAAAGATCAAAGAGAAAAGAATCATTACATTGACTCCCTTGCAGGGATATTGTTGTTATTGTTTTGATATCGTCCATTGCCGGGACTTGATTGTTGGTCTATTTTTCCCTTGCCGGGATTCTTATTATAATTTCATTTATTTCCTTGCCATATTGTTTGTGATTGTTGTTTGAGTGAGGAATAGAGTTAACGAACGAAGGGTGATGCCGTGTATGAATTGTGAGGAAAGAGTGTAAAGCACGTAGGGTGATGTCGTGTTGCACGATGTACCATTTTGCGCCGATTATATTGATTATATTGTGAGGACGAGAGTAAAAGCATGAAGGGTGATGTTTTACACGTTTTTATTACTTGATTGCTTTGGTAAGGACGAGAGTAAAGGCACGACGGGTGATGTCGTGCATTTTTTGATTTCTGATTCTTCTTTGATATTTGAGATATGTTGCTTCTTTCATTTACATGTTGTCTTTCTATTCAAAATTAATTTTTACCCCTCCCATATCTGACTGTGTATTACTATTCTCCCTTTACGCTGTATATAGTTGAATTGCACCGTTTATTGGTAGTCTGGTCCAAGCCTCGTCACTACTTCGCCTAGGTTAGGCTAGGCACTTACCAGTACATAGGGTCGGTTGTGCTGATAATATACTCTGTACTGTGTGCAGATTGATGGGTAGCTTTTGGACCGTAGATTGGGTAGCTATCTTCAGTCCAAGCGGAGATCCAAGGTAGACCTGCAGGCGTCCACAAGCTCTAGCGTCTCCCTTTATCCCTTCATTCATGTTTCATTTCCTTAAATTCAGAAACAGTGTATCGCGTATATTTTTCAGACTTTGTATGTAATAGTCTTAGATCGTCTGTGTCACTGTGACACCAGATCTGGGTAGTTAAGGCTTAAGCAATTGTATTAGATACATATTTCAGATAATTTACTACATTTCTTCCGCTTATTGAAATATCTGTTGATTATACGTTATCGCTTTATAATTGTTAAAGAGTATGAAAATGGTAAAAAGGTAATTAGTTCAATAGTCGGCTTGCCTAGCTCAGATTAGTAGGAGCCATCATGACTCCCTAGGGTGAGAAATCCCGGTCATGCCATGTTCGCGGACAAGGCAATCCGAACGCGAAGGGGAAATGGTCACAGTACCCCCATCTCCTAGTTCTACTATGCGAACGTGAATGGAGGGATGCGAACGCGAAGGAGGAATCATGCGATCGCTAAGAACAATTAAATCATCCTCCGAAGTTACACTATGTGAACGCGGAAGGAAGGGCAAGGAAACAAGATACCAGTAGTTTCGCAATTCCAATAAGTTCCAAAATGACCTATTGGGAATCCGAAACACACCCGAGGCTACCGGGACCTCAACCAAACCTGTCAACCAATCATAAAATATCATTCAAACTTGTTCCAACCTTCGGAATGCTCAAAATAACATCAAAACACCTATTTTTCATCGGATTCAAGCCTAAGAATTTCAAAAACTCTAAAAACACACTTTCGATCAAAAAGTCTATCAAACCTCGTCCGAATGACCTAAATTTTTCCATACACGTCACCTTAAACACTATAGAGCTACTCCAACTTCCTAAATTCTATTCCGAACCTCGGATCCAAATCTCACTATCTAACCAGAAACTTAAAAAATTTAACTTTCGGCATTTCAAGCCTAAATTAGCTATGGACCTCAAAAATACAATCCGAACACGCTTCTAACCTCAAAATCACCCAACGGAGCTAAAGAAACCATTAGATTTCCATTCTGAGGCCGTCTTCACACTGTTACGACTACGGTAAACTTTCCAACACTTAAGCTCTCATTTAGGTGTTAATTCGTAAGACGGCCGGCTATGTCGTCACACACACACACATACACACACACATACACACACACACACACACACACACATATATATATATATATATATATATACACATATATATATACACACACACACACACACACACATATATATATATATATATATATATATATATATATATATATATATATATATATATATATACTAGGAAATCTACGGTTGCTACCCTTCCGATATGCTCTAGGTAAATTCCGCATCAGTGCAATAGCTAGTACATTATACTGGAAAAGTAATCCACACTAGACAAGTCCCGTACGATAAGTTGACCGAGAAAGCATGTATGGGATATTTGAACATACGACCTTCCATTTGGGGGAGTAATTATACTTATTACCCATATTGTATAATAAATTTTGTTTTTGGTTCCATGTTTTTTAATCAGAAAGAGGGAACAGTTTTAAGTATATATACATAGTTATTCTGAAATAATAAAAGAAGAAGAACAATATTGTAGAGAATGAGAGAGAGAGAGAATTCTTATTGAATTTTGGGATGAATTACAATGGAATAGAACCCTCTATTTATAGGGAGATGGTGACTTAACCACCAAGTAATAAATCCTAGATTCCCTCCAAATATAGACATTCACCATAAATAGAAATCTATTTATAACACTCCCCCTTGAATGTCTATTCAACAGATAATGTGCCTCGTTAAAACTTTAACTAAAATAAAACCCAGTGGAAAAAAACTTCTAGAGAAAGAAAAAGAGTACACATGTTTAGAAATGCGCCTATTGGTTGCCTCGTTAAAACCATTGCAAGGAAAACCCAGTGGGACAAAACCTTGTAAGGAAAAAAGAGTGCAACACGCATTAACTCCCCTTGATGAGAGCATCAATTCACATCCTTGAGCCTTCACATCGCAATCTTGTGCACTAACTTCTTGAAGATTGACGTCGACAAAGATTTTATATCAGTTTCAATGTATTTTCGTAATGACATAACATAGAGATCTCTTCATTCATATATTCAGGTACCTGAATCTCTCATGAGATATTATGGAGTGTTATGTCATGTGATCTTCTAGATCACTTGCCTCATTTATTATGATCATTTGCTCACCTTCTTTATCAAGAAGTTTATTTGAAACTGATTGTCTATACGCTTTAAGCTAACCATAGACTTTGTCCTTGTAGGACTTATTATATATGAGCATTTGCAGTGAGAACATAGTTACTTTCTTGGGGTCGGCAAATGCGTCTGGCATGCTTTGTAATAAATTGCACATGAATTATCCTTTTATGAACTTCAATTTCATATTATTTTATTCGAGGATCTAGATGTATAAATAATAATTCATTCCATGTAACTTTTTCTCAACTATTTATGTCTCCCCTCATGTTAGAAAACTAACTTGTTTCCTCAACTTTGAAAACTCATCTTTGTGCTTTTGGTGTTAATCAAAATATACACCGCACATCAATAATAATAAGATGGCATTATTTGGCTCCTGACCCTGAACCACTTGTGAGGGGAGAATGTAATATACTTTCGTATATAACATATATCAAACTGATATAGATAACTTTGTTCTCATAAGCAATAATTTAGCTATTAAGTGGAGGCACTCAATAAATCATTTTGCTAAACTAGTTGTGATGTTGACCAACTTATCAAGATAAACTTCTTGAATAGAAAATCTGGAAATTATTCTCTAAATCAAATTATTGAGCAAGTTTCCTCGCAAACACCAAGTTGCGGGTTAATAATAATCGCACACGTAACCATCTCATAGATGCATCTTATGTGGTATACATGACAGGTGAATGAGCCCATATTCACTTTTGATATTTCCAGCATTCATGGGATTCAATCCCAATTTTAGTTTATCTATTAATTAATGAGAACAAGCATTGTGTAAGAGAATACGTAAAGAACATTGTGTAAGAGAATACGTAAAGAACTTTCTAGTTCTTTAATATTTACTCATGTAAATTCTCTTTTATTTTTGCACATCATACTTGAATTAACATGGCTAAACCAATTATGCCGACTGGATAAATTATCAATATTGATAAACTTCAAATTTACACCATGACTTGTGCAATTATCAATAAACTCTATATATCAATAGACATCCACTTTATTGTGATATTCTTTTGTTTATGTAGTACAAATTGGAGAATAAATCGGGTAGCTTTTCACATACATATTACCCCGTCACATGATGTAGTAATAGAAGATATTAAATCTTTCCTTTATTTATAGTCTCAATATAATTAATCGCTTTCACGTATTTGGAAATTGAATAAGTTTCTTTGAGACTTACTACAACACAATACCTTATTGGTAATCAATTGTGTTTCTCCAAAATAGTAATAATTTGCTCTTCCAGAGCTCTCAATTAATTTTGTACTACCACAGATTCATCAACATCCGTGTGGTGAATATCTCTTTTAAAGAGAAAGTTATACCATTATGGTTATGGTCAAAATTATATGCAAGATATGTTTCTTGCATTATTGTTGTCATTTAATAATCATGTTGTCAAAATATTTTTGGCGTACAATAAGTATGTGACCAATGACCATTCATGCCATAATAATGATATTATTTTTTTATATCATCTCAAACCTCTTTCTAGATGTGAATGTGGTATATTCGCCACCACTAGCACGTTCATATTCTTTGAAGAATGAATATGTATTCATAAATCAGATGTTGTCACATTCACATCATGAATTGACCATAATCATCTATATGTGTTTTATAAAATTTCATGTCAAATCAATGACAAATATTTTTCACAGAGTGAGAATATTTTGAGAATCTTTATTATTCTCATTCCCACAATGATGACGACTATAATTTCGTCTATTTCCACGTCCACATCCATTGATACCTTCACGGTAATAATTTTGCCTTCTTTCAGACTTATCACATATTGCTATCACATTCTCTGAAGGGAATGAGAATGGAGCAAATTCAATGAGACGCGTTTTCACTTCTTGTGCTCATAATCATACGTGATTTTATCATGACAAGGCATAGAAATTTACCACTTCAGGTAGTTATAATTTCTTACAAACTCCATTAGAGTTATAATAATCAAACTTTGTTGTCTTTGCTTGTATATAAAATCAAATTATAGAATAAAAGAGAAAAATACGGTAAAATACATACTTTAAATTCAGAATTCAATCATGAGGAAGTTCATGGATTGATAATGATTATGCTCAATCCCAAAACTCAATTGGTTAGAGTCTCGTGCTGATAACGTGTTATGAAATAATAAAAGAAGAAGAACAACATTGCATAAAAAGAGAGAGAGAATTCTTATTGAATTTAGGGATAAATTACAATGTAATAGAACCCTCTATTTATAGGGAGATGATGACTTAGCCACCAAGTAATAAACCCTAGATTCCTTCCAAATATAAACATTCACCATAAATAGAATTCTATTTATAACACTAGTGCTTTTGAAGTTCTTTTTCTGTGTATAAAATACTTGTATTGACCGATTGAAGGTAGCTGAATGTATATTTTTTCTTATGCACTGATACTAGGGCATTCAATTTCTTTGTCTGAATATAATATTAAATCTGAATGTTCTGTATTACTTTAGCATAAAACTTTTTTTAGTTAAAGCTACCCTGGATCTCCTTTTTTACTTGCCTTTGATTTTTGTGTGTTTTTAGACTAAATTTTGTATAACAAAGCTAAATAACTGAACTACCGACGATTTCGATAGGATAAATAGGATCCCTCCACCCTAATCAGCTGTATTGAGTTCGAGTTATCGAGATGGAAATTTTTTTTGTTAGAAAGGGCTTTTTCTTGTTAATGAGCCTTATGCGGGTGCGAATTTGGAAAATGAAGCATCGATACCGATATCAAACACCTTATGAAAAATCAAATAAATAAATAAATAAATAAATAAATAAATAAATAATTTTTTTTATTTTATGTGGTCGGAGTCGACCTAGCCCATGAGCTAGCCGACTGCATGGTTTGAGTGAAGAAGTCTCAATTTTAAATGGCCCAAATAAAACCTTAACCAACCAACTTGTAAAATGACACTATATTTTTATTTTAAAATTGCTTTAAGATAGTAGTTTAATTAGGTAAATATGAATATCTTGTAAATATCGATATTTCTTTTTGCTGTTGTATTATTTAAAAATTAATTTTATTTTCTCTATGAAAACTTCTATTCAAATAAAATAAAATTAATAATTTTTCAAAATGAGAAAAAAATTGGAAATGAGCATTTGCACTACACAAATAGTCTACACATGCATAGTGCATTTAAAGGAGAGTTGTGGCTAGAGGAATATGGGGTCCATGTGTATTTTGCATTTAAAAAATACAAACATAAAATATATATAAAATGACATATATGTCCTTGGTCAACCATCTTCCCTTTCTATATATTAGAATATATATCAAATATATATATATATATATATATATATATATATATATATATATATATATATATATATATATATATATATATATATATATATATATATGACTACACAGGTTTATGTGGTGGTCTTTCAAATTTTAATAATACAAATCTGCTCTTTGCTCTTTAACTACCCTCCAATATTCCATCATCAGTGAAATATTCCTTTTTCTTTAATTATTCCTTTTTCTTTTGAGTATAGAAGGCAATGAAACGAAGAATTAATTAGGATATCAAATTTACATTTTTTTTCTATATGACATCTTGTTTAAAATGGTAATAATGCTATTTACATTTGCTCAAGTTAGATAAATATTCATATTTGTTCAATCAGCAATGTCTTTTTATATTAATTTAAGTTTGATGTACCTAAACGGCAATCTATGTTGAAAAAAAATGACTACAAAATTTTCTCTTAATCTACAAACTTTCTGCAAAAAAATTATAAATAAACTACAAATTTGTTTACGTGTGTATAAAGCAGTATTGTTTTGAAGGGTATCTACAAAATTACTACATTTATAATACAATTACACTACAATCTATGTTGAAAAAAAATATTGACTATAAACTTTTCTCTTTATCTATAAAATATCTACAAATAAACTACAACTCAGTTAAAGTATTGTATAAAGTTATATTATTTTTAAGGGTATCAATAAAATTACTACGTTTATACTACAATTAAACTATAATCTATATTGAAAAGAAATGTTGACTACAAAATTTTCTCTTCATCTACAAAATTTTTACAAAAAAAAACTACAAATAAACTACAAATAAACTACAAATCAATTTAAGCATCATATAAAGTTGTATCATTTTAAGGGTATCTACAAAATTACTACATTTATACTATATTTAAACTACAATCTTTCGTAAAAAAATGTTGACAACAAAATTTGCTCTTCATCTACAAAATTTCTATAAAAACTACCAATAAACTACAATTACACCCAAACGTATTCACATATACGCAAGAGAGACGCCATCGTGAAATTCTCAGGATTAGACTCAGGCAATTTGCTCAGCACCTTTGTTAGAGTTAGACAAGAAAAAAATAGCTTCCCCTTTGGATCAGCAATATGAACAGAACATACATGGACAATGGAGACTTCAAATATTTCTTCGTCAAGAATATTAATTTATAATTTTAAAATTGTTGATTGATCGATTGAGGAAGTCTTCTGTGTTATACATCTACTCTCGATCTCGTAGTTGTTGAAATTCAAAACAATATCTGACAATTACCAGAAATTACAAAAATCGAAACAATGGGTTTCATATTGAATCTCTTTGGCTAAAAATATGATTATAAAACATGGGTCTCATCTTTGTATTTTTTTAGAAGAAGAATGAATGGAGAAGAGAAAGAAATAGGATGGGAAAAACGGGCTGGTAAGATCTTAGGAATTAAAAGGAAAGAGAAACGTGGGATATATGGACGCCTTTAATTAAGGAGTAAAAAATTGCTAATTAATTTTACCTCTAAATTAATAATGGTATGTAAATGGTAATTCGGTATGCTGAAATGTAATTAATTCAAGGAATTTTCACATCCTATAGTAAACCTTAGTACCTTATTTATCAATAATAAATATCATTTAAAAATATTACATCCTATAAATACCTTTTATCCTTTATAGCAAAAAATCTAAATATAGTTACATCCTATAATTAAGGCACCATATATGCTAACTATTATTTTTCTCTCTCCCTTTTTGTATTTTTTTCTCACATAATTACCGCATATTTGCAAACCTCAATATAATCTCTCTCTGTTTGCATACAACTAGACTCTCTTCTCCCACAAACCCTAGTTTCTTACCCAAATTCTTAATTTTTGACTGGATTTACAATATCTTTCTGTTCTATTTTGGTCGAATTTGGTGCGATTCCAGGCGCGTCGTATGTGTGTTAACTGCTATGAGGTTCGCTACTCTTCAGGGAAAAGAGGGCTTTTTCGTTTTTATCCCTTTCATAGTTGCAGAGGAAGCTGTTGGCTGGATTTTATTCAGGAACTGGGTTGGCTGCTTCATAGAAATAATTTGAAGGTTAGATTAGAGCATTTTGGTCCTGACCCTGTTCTCTATCCTTTGAAGCGGTTCAAGTGGCTTATTGATCCTGCATAAATGTCACGACCCGGATTTCCCACCATCGGGGTCATGATGGCGCCTACTAAATGAAAGCTAGGCAAGCCAAATATTAATTACACCTCCATTAATTACCAAGTTCTTATTAAGACTTATTATTAAAAACATATAAATTACAGCGGAATAATCAAAATTAGCGGAAGACTTAGTCAAATATGATAAAGAAAACCCAAACATGATACACTACCCAGGACTGGTGTCACAATACTCACGAACTTCTAAGAATACTACACATAATTGTTCTGAAAGAAAATATAAGTTGTTTATCTCGATTACATGAGATAACAAGAATGAAAAGCATAGACAGAAGAGACAACGGGTCCTGCGGACGCTTGCAAGGCTACCTCGTAATCTCAGTAGTCGGAAAATCCACAAGTCGCTACTGCGGCTGCTGCTGCTTCCGATCTCTGTATCTGCGCAAAAAGAGCGCGAGTGTGAGTATCAGCACTAGCCAGACCCCATGTCTTTGGTAACTCAATCATCAATGTCAATCTAACAAGAGGATACCACCACACCACTAAATATTATCAGTTTATATTACCTGGCCCTTTTTGGATCATATTCCCTGCCAAGTTAATAGAATAGCAGTACAGTTGCAATATATATATATACAATACATTTATAAGGAAAGACTCTGCTCTGAAATAACAGTCAATAACTCGTGATATCCAGAATAATCTAATCAACAGAATAAATCTTACTTTCATGTCTCAATTCCTCTCTCATTTCATATCTCGTGGTAGGCGTACCACCCGCTCCCAACTATCACAATAACTACATCTTGTGGTAGGCGTACCACCCGCTCCCAAATATATCAATAGGCTACCGGCAACTATGGCCAATGCCAAGATTTAAATCACTTTGTGGTCGGCGTGCCACACGATCCCATTTCTTATTATATAAGTGGTCGGTGCGCCACACGATCCCAATTCATAAATATATAAGTGGTCGGCGCGCCACACGATCCCAATTAATAAATATATAAGTGGTCGGCGTGCCACACGATCCCAATTCATAAATATATATATTACCGGCATTTAGCCAATAATCTCTTCATCAACAATATTTATAATTACCGGTTTTAAACCAATAATTGATAATAATTTCAAAAATTTATCTCCATTATTGATATAACACCAATAACTCTTAATCAACAATTTATTCATAACTAAATTCCTATTCCTTCAAGCTAGGATAGAACAAACACTTACCTCGAAAGTTTACGAACGATTCAATCAGTAGCAATGCCTTTTCCTTTCGAATTTGACTCCAATCCAATCGTATCTATACACAATTGATTTAATATCATCAATTCTACTTAACAAACTAGTTCATATTGCTATATATGGTTTTTACAACATTCTGCCCGGAATAGTAAAAATCGACCCCGGGCCCACATAATCAAAACTCAAGTTTCGAACCAAAATAAGTTCACCCAATCCTCCATGAGTTCAAATATATAATTTGTTCTTAAGTTCGACTCCAAAACGAGGTCTAGATCGCAAATTCTTTGAAAGCCCTAACTATACCCATTTCTCAAATTTTTCAACCAATTTACACATGTTTAAGCCTAAGAATTTGATTGATGTTGATGAAAAATGAAGAAGACGAGTTAAACAATACTTACCAAATGAACTTTGATGAAGAAATGCCTCAAAGGTCGCCTAAGAGCTGTGGAGAAGAAAGGATTTTGTGAAAATGGGATAAAATCCCGTAAGTGTTCTGTTTTGGGTATTAAATCACTGGGCGGAAATTTACCCTACGCGTTCGCGTGCACTGTGTCGCGTTCGCGAAGGGTCGGACAGAAATGGGCATCGCGTTCGCGTGGACACAGTCGCGAACGCGTAGAAGAAAATCTGGGGATTGCAATTTGGCCTACGCGAACGCGTGGTGCCGTACGCGAACGCGTAGAAGAGGCAAGCCAGGCTCCGCGAACGCGGGAGCCTTCACGCGAACGCGTAGAGGAAAAAGGCTGGGGTCCATGTTGTTGTACGCGAACGCGATCCTAAGGACGCGAACGCGTAGAAGAGGAAAGAGAAGCCTTCGCGAACGCGACCAGGTGGACGCGAACGCGAAGAAGGAATGTCTGCTGCAGATTTTCTGCAGTTTTTCCAAGTCTAAAACCACCTCGATGCCTATCCGAAACTCACCCGAGCCCTCGAGGCTCCAAACCAAATATGTATACTAACTCAATAACATCATACGAACTTGCTCGAGCGATCAAATCGCCGAAATAACATCAAAATCAATTAATTGAGCCTTAAAACTCAAGAATTCTTTCAAATTTCAAAATTTCCAAAACATCCAATTTAAGGCCGAAACACGTCAAACGACGTCCGTTTTCAACCAAACTTTACAGGAAGCGCTTAACCAACATATATGACCTGTACCAGGCATCGGAACCAAAATACGAGCCCGATAACAGTACTTTTTAATCAAAATTCAGTTTCATTTTTTGTAAACATTTTCAGAAAACAATTTAACGGAAAAATTCTTTTACCGGGGTTCTAGACCTCGGATTTCAATTCCGGGCATACGCCCAAGTTCCATATTTTTCTACGGATTTTCTGAGACAGTCAAATCACGGATCCGGGTCCGTTTACCAAAAATGTTGACCAAAGTCAACCATATCAATATTAATATCAAAATTCTTCAACTTTTTCACATATTTCACATATTTCAACATAAATATTTTCCAGCTTTGTGCCAGGACTGTGCACGCAAATCGAGGCAACTATAAATGAGGTTTTCAAGACCTCAAAAGCTCGGAATGATTAATAAAACAAGTGATGACCCTTTGGGTCGTCACAATCTCCATCTCTAAAACAACCGTTCGTCCTCGAACGGACAAAAGAAAGAAATACCTGAGTCAGGAAACAAATGTGGGTAGCGGCTCCGCATATCAGACTCGGACTCCCAGGTCGATGCCTCAGGAGGCTGACCTCTCCACTGAACACGTACAGAAGGATAACTCTTCGACCTCAACTGTCGAACCTGCCGGTCTAGAATGGCCACCGGCTCCTCCTCGTAAGATAGATCATTGTCCAATTGGACAATACTGAAGTCTAACACATGTGTGGGATCGCCGTGGTATCTCCGAAGCATAGATATGTGAAAAACTAGATGCACGTCTGATAAGCTAGGCGGCAAAGCTAATCTGTAAGCCACCCCTCCCACTCTGTCTAGAATCTCAAATGGACCAATATACCTAGGGCTGAGCTTGCCCTTCTTCCCGAACCTCATCACGCCCTTCATAGGCGACACTCGGAGCAATACTCGTTCACCGACCATGAAATCTACATCTCGAACCTTACGATCCGCGTAAGTCTTCTGCCGGGACAGAGCTGAATGCAATCTCTCCTGAATAGTCTTGACCTTATCCAAGGCCTCCTAAACTAAATGCGTACCCAACAACCGAGCCTCTCCCGGTTCAAACCATCCAACTGGTGATCGACATCGCCTACCATACAACGCCTCATACGGAGCCATCTGGATGCTAGACTGGTAACTGTTATTGTAGGCGAACTCTGCTAATGGCAGAAAGTGGTCCCACGAGCCTCCAAAATCAATAACACAGGCTCGAAGCATGTCCTCTAGAATCTGAATAGTCCTCTCGGACTGGCCATCCGTCCGAGGATGAAATGTTGTACTCAACTGAACTTGGGTGCCTAACTCCTACTGGACCGCTCTCCAGAACCGCGAGGTAAACTGCGTACCCCGATCAGAGATAATAGATACTAGCACTCCATGGAGACGAACAATCTCCCTAATGTAAACCTCCGCTAACCTCTCAGACGAGTAGGAGACACATACTGGAATAAAGTGTGCTGACTTGGTCAGCCTATCAACAATGACCCAAATAGCATCAAATTTCCTCCGAGTCAAAGGAAGTCCAGTAGTGAAGTCCATTATAATCCGCTCTCATTTCCACTCGGGAATTTCAATTCTTGGGAACACACCACCAGGCCTCTAGTGCTCATATTTAACCTGCTGATAATTTAGACACCAAGCGACATACGCAACAATGTCTTTCTTCATCCTACACCACCAATAATGCTGCCACAAGTCCCGATACATCTTCACGGCGCCTGGGTGAAAAGAATACCAATAACTATGGGCCTCCGCTAAGATCAACTCTCGAATCCCTTCAACATTGGGCACACACACTCGACCCTGCAATTTCAATACCCCGTCATCATCTAGATTTACCTTTGTGGCACCTCCCCGCTGTACTGTATCTCTCAAATCACGCAAATGAGGTTCATCAAATTACCTCTCACGGATACGCTCTAATACAGAAGAACGAGAAATCATACTAGCCAATAGCCTACTGGGCTCCAAAATATCCAACCTCACAAACCGATTGGCCAAAGCCTGAACATCAACTACAAGAGGTCTCTCCCCAACTGGAATATATGCCAAATTCCCCATACTCATCGTCTTTCGGCTCAAAGCGTCGGCCACTACATTGGCTTTCCCCAGGTGATATAAAATAGTAATGTCATAGTCTTTTAGCAACTCTAGCCACCTTCTCTGCCTCATATTCAACTCTTTCTGCTTAAACAAATACAGAAGACTCTTATGATCGGTGTATACTTCACATGCTACACCATACAAATAATGCCTCCAGATCTTCAATGCGTGAATAATCGCCGCCAATTCTAGATCATGCACTGGATAGTTCTTCTCATGAATCTTCAAGTGCCTCGAAGCATAGGCAATAACCTTGCCATCCTGCATTAACACTACACCAAGCCCAATACGAGAAGCATCACGATAAATAGTATAAGGTCCCGTACCTGTGGGTAAAACTAATACCGATGATGTGGTCAAGGCTATCTTGAGCTTTTGAAATCTTGCCTCACATTCATCGGACCATTCAAATTGAACACCTTTCTGGGTCAATCTGGTTAGTGGGGTTGGAATACATTAAAATCCCTCTACGAATCGGCGATAATAACCCGCTAATCCCAAGAAACTCTGAATATATGTGGCTGATGTCGGTCTAGGCCAGTTCTTGACTGCCTCAATCTTCTTCGGATCAACCTGAATACCTGCTGCCATCACAATATAACCCAGGAATGCAACTGAACTTAGCCAAAATTCACACTTTGAAAATTTTGCATATAGGTGGCTATCTCTCAGAGTCTGCAAGGCCACTCTGAGATGTTGCGCATGCTCCTCCTGACTGTAGGAATATATTAATATGTCATCAATGAAGACTATTACAAACAAGTCTAAATAAGGCCGGAACACCCGATTCATTAATTCCATAAAAGCTGCTGGAGCATTTGTCAACCCAAAAGACATGACCAGAAATTCATAATGTCCATACCGAGTGCGGAACGCTGTCTTAGGGACACCAGATGCCCTAATCTTCAGCTGATGATAGCCAGATCTCAAATCTATCTTTGAAAATACCTTTGCACCCTGAAGTTGGTCAAATAAATCATCAATTCGCGGAAGTGGATATTTATTTTTGATAGTCACCTTGTTTAACTATCGATAGTCAATGCACATTCTCATCGAACCATCTTTCTTCTTTACAGATAATACTGGTGCACCCCACGGCGAAACACTGGGTCTCATGAAACCTTTTTCAAGTAAATCCTGCAACTGTTCCTTCAATTCTTTTATTCTGGCGGTGCCATATGATATGGGGGAATAGAAATGGGTTGAGCTCCTGAAGCTAAATCAATGCAAAAATCAATGTCCCTGTCGGGCGGCATACCTGGCAAGTCTGAAGGAAATACTTCAGGAAATTCGCGAACCACGGGCACAGAGTCAATCAAAGGAACCTCAGCACTAGAATCACGGACATAGGCCAAATAAGCCAAGCATCCCTTTCCAACCATACGCTGAGCTTTAACATAAGAAATAACATTACGGCTAGTATGACCTGAAATTCCTTTCCACTCTATACGAGGCAAATTCGGCAGAGCTAAAGTCACAGTCTTGGCATGGCAATCTAAAATAGCATGATATGGAGATAGCCAGTCCATGCCTAGTATAATATCAATGTCCACCATATTTAGGAGTAATAAATCAGCACGGGTCTCGAGACCCTCAATTACTATAATACATGACCGGTGAACTCGATCAACCACAATAGAATCGCCTACTGGTGTAGACACATGAACAGGAACACTCAGTGGATCACTGGGCTGAATCAAGTACAGTGCAAAATAGGAAGACACGTACGAATATGTAGACCCAGGGTCAAATAATGCTGATGCCTTTCTATCACAAACCAAAATAATACATGTAATGACGGCATCAGAAGACTCAGCCTCTGGTCCGGCGGGAAGTGCATAACATCGGGGCTGTGCCCCACCACCTTGAGCAGTATCTCTAGGACGATCAGCTGCTGGCTGGTCTCTACCTCTATCGGTCTGAGCTCCACCTCTATGACCTCTACCTCCACCTATGCCACCATCTCTAGCTTACTGGGCAGGCTGTAGAACTTATGGTGACTGAACCATACTGGTGAGATCTGTCAGAAGCTCGAGGGCAATACTTTGCAATGTGCCTAAGATCACCGTACGTAAAACAAGCCCTCGACTGCTGAAAATAGCGAAGTGGTGGTGCACTGATAGGCTGCTGATCAGAGTAGCGTGGCTGAGAATTACGATCACCTGAAGCATCATGAGAAGCCTGAAGAGCTGACTGATAAGGCCTTGGAGGATGGCCTCTATCATAAAAATCTCTATCTCCAGACGAGGTACCACTGAATCTACCCGAATTACGAGATCTCTTATCTGATCCATGTCTCGCTCCCTGTGACAGAGCCATCTCGATCCGGCGGGCTGCGTTAGCCGCCTCCTGAAAAGTGATTTCAGTTCCTGCCCCCACAGCCATCTGTAGCTGAATTGGCTGATTTAAGCCATCAATAAACCTCCTCACCCTCTCCCGATCTGTGGGAAGTATGATAATAGCATGAAGAGCCAGGTCCACGAACCTAGTCTCGTATTGTGTGACAGACATAGAACCCTGATGAAGACGCTCAAATTGTCCGCGCATAACCTCCCGCTGAGTTGCTGGAAGGAACTTCTCCAAGAATAATTCTGCAAACTGCTCCCAAGTCAAAGATGACGATCCCGCTGGCCTGGATAGACAATAATCTCTCCACCAAGTCTTGGCGGAACCAGATAACCGAAAAGTAGCAAAGTCCACACTATTAGTCTCCACAATACCCATAGTACGGAGAACTTCGTAGCAGCTGTATAGGAAATCCTGTGGATCCTCTGAAGGAGTGCCACTGAATGTGGTAGTGAAAAGCTTGGTAAACCTGTCCAATCTCCACAACGCGTCAGCAGACATGGCTGCACCATCATTAGACGGAGTCGCAATAATAGGCCGAGCTGCCTCAACTGGCTGAATCACAGGAACCTGAGCCTGGGGAATTACTGGCTCCGGAGTGCGCGTAGCAGGAGTCTGATTACCTCCTCCGGCCTGAGAAGTGGCTGGTGTTTCCGGTAATAAACCTGCTCTGGTGATATGATCCATAAAACCTACTATCCGGACCAAAGCATCCTGAAGATCCGGTGAAAACAAAGCTCCTCCCGGGACCTGAGCTGGGCCTACTGGAGCTGCTGGGGCTGGAACTTCCTCCTCGATATGAACCTGAGGTTCTGCCACTCGTGCTGCTGCTCGGGGCTGAGCTCTGCCCCTACCTTGTCCTCTAGGACGACCTCGACCTCGGCCTCTACCCCTAGCAGGAGCTGCCGCTGCTGGGACCTCGGGCTGCTGGTCGGTAGATGAGGATGCACGTGTCCTTACCATCTGCGGAAGAACAGAGTAGAAGTTCAATTAACATTTAAAAGATCAAGTCGCACGTCTGGAAAGAATAAAGGGAATATTTTCCTAACTCTGTAGCCTCTGGAGGATAAATACAGACGTCTCCGTACCGATCCTTCAGACTCTACTAAGGTTGTTCGTGAGTTGTGAGACCTGTGCAACCTAGTGCTCTGATACCAACTTGTCACGACCCGGATTTCCCACCATCGGGGTCATGATGGCGCCTACTAAATGGAAGTTAGGCAAGCCAAATATTAATTACACCTCCATTAATTACCAAGTTCTTATTAAGACTTATTATTAAAAACATATAAATTATAGCGGAATAATCAAAAATAGCGGAAGACTTAGCCAAATATGATAAAGAAAACCCAAACATGATACACTACCCAAGACTGGTGTCACAATACTCACGAACTTCTAAGAATACTACACATAATTGTCTGAAAGAAAATATAAGTTGTTTATCTCGATTACATGAGATAACAGAATGAAAAGCATAGATAGAAGAGACAACGGGTCCTGCGGACGCCTGCAAGGCTACCTCGTAATCTCACTAGTCGGAAAATCCACAAGTCGCTACTGTCGCTGCTGCTGTCCGTAACCTGTATCTGCGCAAAAAGAGCGCAGAGTGTAGCATCAGCACAACCGACCCCATGTGCTGGTAAGTGCCTGGCCTATCCCGGCGAAGTAGTGACAAGCCTAGGACCAGACACCCACCTAAACCTGTGCAATTCAATATATATATGTGTACCACAAAATAACAAGAGATAATCAAGTATTAACACAGTAAGGAATATCTCAAGACATTTATAAAGAAAGACTCTGCTCTGAAATAACAGTCAATAACTCGTGATATCCGGAATAATCTAATCAACAGAATAAATCTTACTTTCATGTCTCAATTCCTTTCTCATTTCATATCTCGTGGTAGGCGTACCACCCGCTCCCAACTATCACGGTAACTACATCTTGTGGTAGGCGTACCACCCGCTCCCAACTATATCAATAGGCTACCGGCAACTATGGCCAATGCCAGGATTTAAATCACTTTGTGGTCGGCGTGCCACACGATCCCATTTCTTATTATATAAGTGGTCGGCGCGCCACACGATCCCAATTCATAAATATATAAGTGGTCGGCGTGCCACACGATCCAATTAATAAATATATAAGTGGTCGGCGCGCCACACGATCCCAATTCATAAATATATATATTACCGGCATTTAGCCAATAATCTCTACATCAACAATATTTATAATTACCGATTTTAAACCAATAATTGATAATAATTTCAACAATTTATCTCCATTACCGGTGTCACACCAATAACTCTTAATCAACAATTTATTCATAACTAAATTCCTATTCCTTCGAACTAGGATAGAACAAACACTTACCTCGAAAGTTTACGAACGATTCAATCCGTAGCAATGTCTTTTCATTTCGAATTTGACTCCAATCCAATCGTATCTATACACAATTGATTTAATATCATCAATTCTACTTAACAAACTAGTTCATATTGCTAAATATGGTTTTTACAACATTATGCCCGGAATAGTAAAAATCGACCCCGGGCCCACATAATCGAAACTCAAGTTTCGAACCAAAATAAGTTCACCCAATCCTCCATGAGTTCAAATATACAATTTGTTCTTAAGTTCGACTCAAAAACGAGGTCTAGATCGCAAATTCTTTGAAAACCCTTACTATACTAAATTCTCAATTTTTCTACCCATTTACACCTAATTAGGCTTAGGAATTCAAATAATATTGATGGAAAATGAAGAAAACGAGTTAAGAAGAATCACTTACCCAAGAAGTTTGATGAAGAATCGCCCAAAAATCGTCCAAAAAGCTGTGGAGAAGAGAGTTGAACAGAAATGGGATTTTTATCCCGTTTCTGTTCTGTTTTCTGTCTTAAATTCACTGGGCATGAATTTGTTCATCGCGTTCGCGATACCCCGGTCGCGTTCGCGATGAAGAAGAAGTTTTACACATCGCGTTCGCGTGGGGCTTAACGCGAACGCGAAGAAGAAAATTCTGGGGATTGAAATTTGGCCTACGCAAACGCGTGGTGCCGTACGCGAACGCGTAGAAGAGGCAGGCCAGGCTCCGCGAACGCGGGAGCCTTCACACGAACGCGTAGAGGAAAAAGGCTGGGGTCCATGTTGTTGTACGCGAACGCGATCCTAAGAACGCGAACGCGTAGAAGGGGAAAGAGAAGCCTTCGCGAACGCGACCAGGTGGACGCGAACGCGAAGAAGGAATGTCTGCTGCAGATTTTCTGCAGTTTTTCCAAGTCTAAAACCACCCCGATGCCTATCCGAAACTCACCCGAGCCCTCGAGGCTCCAAACCAAATATGTACACTAACTCAATAACATCATACGAACTTGCTCGAGCGATCAAATTGCCGAAATAACATCAAAATCAATGAATTGAGCCTTAAAACTCAAGAATTCTTTCAAATTTCAAAATTTCCAAAACATCCAATTTAAGGCCGAAACACGTCAAACGACGTCCGTTTTCAACCAAACTTTACAGGAAGCGCTTAACCAATATATATGACCTGTACGGGCGTCGGAACCAAAATACGAGCCCGATAACAATACTTTTTAATCAAAATTCAGTTTCATTTTCCTTAAACATTTTCAGAAAACAATTTAACGGAAAAATTCTTTTACCGGGGTTCTAGACCTCGGATTTCAATTCCGGGCATACGCCTAAGTTCCATATTTTTCTACGGATTTTCCGAGACCGTCAAATCACGGATCCGGGTCCGTTTACCAAAAATGTTGACCAAAGTCAACTATATCAATATTAATATCAAAATTCTTCAACTTTTTCACATATTTCACATATTTCAACATAAATATTTTCCAGCTTTGTGCCCGGACTGTGCACGCAAATCGAGGCAACTATAAATGAGGTTTTCAAGACCTCAAAGCTCGGAATGATTAATAAAACAAGTGATGACCCTTTGGGTCGTCACAGTCTGGGAGAGAGTGCGGAGGTTTGTATTTGAATTTATTCTTCAGCTGTATTCAGTTGTATTCAAGTTTAATCAGTTGTATTTAACTATTTTATTCAGTAGTAGTTAGTTGTATTCAAGTGTTTTATACAACTATATTCAGTCGTATTCAACTATTTTATTCAGCAGAAGATAGTTGAATTTTGTTGCATTCAAGAGTTTATTCAGCTGTATTCAGTTATATTTTTGTTGTATTCAAGTGTTTTATTCGGATGAATTAAGGTGTATTTTATTGTATTCAACTGTATTATTCATATGTATTTCTCTTTATTCAGCTATAATCTTTATTATGTATCTTTCAAATACAGATTAATGAGGGATCATTTTAGTTCGTTGAGTTAAATTAGGAGAATACCATGTGATTTTATTTCCTTCCATTTTTAGAGCAGATACGTTATTGTATTTAATGTTAACGTCGCTTGAATACAGCTAAATACATGTCAAACTTAGCTGGAATTCCAGATTTTTCGTCTATATTTTTTGTTGTATTAATGAATACAATAACTTAAATACATGAAATACATTGTATAAAAATATAAAGGTATCTATAACACATAATATAGCAAAGGGTATCTATAAATGGTTAATTAGACCAAAAAGATGGTGCTTTATGAAAAATTCCCTTAATTCAAATATTAAACATTAAGGGTAATACGGTTTCATATGTGATATAAAAAGGTAAAAATTCCAATTGATAATACCCTAACCTAATTACTGAAATAATGGGTTGGGCTATAGCCCATCTAAAAGTCTATATTGACGGATTTAGAAAGTAGAAATGATGTTTGGTACCCACTCTAAAGGCATGGTATTTAAAAATTAGTCAATATGTTTAAAATTTTAGTTTTTCCGTCAGATTTTACGGAAGATAAATATCCTAAGTTATTTACGAAATTAAGATTTGTTGTTTATACTAAAAAACTGAAACGGAGGTTAAGCATAAGCCTATTTTCAATAGTAAAGGAGTAAATATGACCCGTTTTTGTAATTTTAACGGAAAAAGTCCAAATACCCCCTATACTTTGCGAAAAGGGCAAAATATACTCCTCGTTAAAAGTTTGGTCCATATCCAACCTTGCCGTTATATTATTGGCCCGGATACCCCCTTAACTTTAAACGGAGCCAAATACCGCCCTGAACTTTATGATAAGGTCTATATATAACCCTCGTTTTTTTAACAAAATATTTTTTTTGTAAAATCTGAAAATATTTTGTTGAAAATAATTTCTTCAGTTCTTAAAAAATAATTTTTTTCTGTTTTTACAAAAAAAAAAGTTTTTACAAATTTATTTTCCCATTTTTTCAGGTTTTAAAAAAAAACTTTAAAAACGGAAAAATAAGAAAAAAAATTTATTTTTCAAAAGCGAAAATAATTTGTTGAAAATTTTTTATTCAATTTTAAAAAAATAAATATATTTTGTTAAAAACTGAAAATGTTCTAATTCCTCCGTTTTTATATTTTTTCCAGTTTTTACATAAAAACATATTTTGTTAAAAAATAATTTTTGCAATTTGTTTAAAGTTTCAAAAAAAGAAATGTCTTTTTTTTTGGAAATGTTCTAATTTCTTTTTGTAAAATTTTAAAAATAATTGCAAAAATCATTTTTTTAACAAAATATTTTTTTTTTGTAAAAACATATTTGTAAAAAATGTAAAAACATAGGAGTTAGAACATTATTTTTAGTTTTTAAAAACTGAATAAATTATTTTCATCAAATTATTTTCTCTTTTGAAAAATGTATTTTTCTTCGTTATTTAGTTTTTTAAAACTTTTTTTGTAAAAACTGAAAAATAAATTTGTAAAAACTGTTTTTTTTTGTTGTTGTAAAAAAGAAAAAAAATATTTTATAACAAAATATTTGTCGTTTTTAAGAACTGAAGAAATTATTTTCAACAAATAATTTTCAGTTTTTACAATAAAAAATTGTTAAAAAATAAAGTTTATATGTAGATCTTATCGTAAAGTCTAAGGGATATTCGGGCCAATATTGTAACGGCAAAGTTGGATATGACCAAATGTTTAACGAGAGATATATTTGGCCCTTTTCGCAAAGTATGGGAAAGTATTTGAACCTTTACGCTAATTTTAAACCTTAAGTTAATAGATAGAATAGTCCAAACAATTAAATTTTTTTATATAACCGAGAAAGGACATACATATCCTCTAACAAAAAGAATGTTCTATTCTATATGCTTTTCTCGAGATCTAAAATTTCAGTAATAGTTTTTCATTGAGATTCCTCAAAAGAGATAGGACAATTATTTAAAGGAACAATTACAAGACAATTATTTAAAGGAACAATTACAAGACAATAATCTATCTAGCTAATAATATCACTTTGTATTATTGTCAAGGACAACTATATTAATTGTTATATATTACAAAAAGGTGTTACGAGTGACTAATCGCCACATAAAGGTGCCAATTCTGACAACAACAACAATAACAACAACCCAATATATTCACACAAGGTGGGGTATGGGGAGGGTAATATGTAGAGAGGCCTTACTTCTACCCGAGAGGGCAGAGAGGCTGTTTCCAATCGACCCTCGGCGCATGGAAAAAAGGAAAACAAAAAACAAAAAACAAAAACCGCATTAGTTACTCCAGCATACACCTCATAAAAATTATCTAAACATAAGATGCATATGTACCATAAAGAAACAGACATGCAATGATATCAAAACAGTAACTACCAGAAATGACTATCAAAAGAGAACACAAACTAATCATCTATGGGCGGCCCTACCACGCCTCACACCCCGGGAAATGAGTATGAAAAATCTAGAAACCCCTATCCTACAACCCTGATACTAGACCTCCAGACTTTCCTGATACTAGACCTCCAGACTTTCCTATCAAGGGCCATGTCCCGTCTAATTACCTCTCCCCGGTATCTCTTAGGCCTCCCTCTGCCTCGCCTCACACCGACCACCGCTAGCCGCTCACAACTCCTCACCGGGGCGTCGGGGCTTCTCCTCCGCACATGCCCGAACCACCGAAGTCTCGCCTCTCGCATCTTCTTATCCACTGGGGCCACCCCCACCTTCTCCCGAATAACATCGTTCCTAATCTTATCTAACCTGGTGAGTCCGCACATCCACCTAAGCATCCTCATCTCCGCCACCATCATCCTCCGAACGGCCAACACTCTGTCGTGCCAATTCTGACAGTATTATTTTTTTAATTTTTTGAAAATAATCAGAGTTTTAAGCAGAGAATATACTCTAGAACTATTCTTTCCATTATTTTTTTTTTCATAATCTTCCTTTCCTTTTGGGATTTAAAATTGATTCACTCGGTAAATTAAAACTTAGTGTTAACACCAAATTATACTAATTTATTATAATCATTATTTTATTCGACTAAGTAATACTATCTGCTATGATACTTAATCTACATGAATGTCTTAATTTGCTTTGTTTTCTAATGTTCAAATACTTGAATTTTAATCGTAAACTCATTTTACTACCTCTCTTATATCATACTGAAATTTTCATCGAAGCCATAGATCAAGACATACTTAACAACTTATGACTTTTCTACTCTATTTGATGCCACAATGCCATAGTGAAATTAAATTTAAATCATTTACAAGTTTGTGAGAACACAGATCATTTAGTACTGTAAATCTTCCGCAACTCTCGCATTCAACCCCGCAACAGTGAAGCCCACTCTCTTAAGCAATCCGAAATTTCAAATTTCAACGTACCCTTCCATTACAAATGAGATCTTCTAACATACACATAAGGATCACACCACTTCAGAACACTCCGCAGGAGATAACCCACCCGCTTCGCCTTGATATAACATTTTTGTATACCTTCCATCATCATACGCATTACACAACCACTTAGTCTACCTGAGTCAGAACTCATACCGCAACATGAAATTTACTTCACCCCCATCTAGGAGACATGAAAAGATTCTTCACGCGCCCATCACTCGGGGCCACACATTCAATCACAACAGAAATCAAACACTTAATAGTTCATCTATCATCCAGTAGGCCTTCCTCGTCGCTTCCAAGTTACATAGATACATCTTGCAGTATTAACATACTTATCACATGGCCATTCAACTGTGACTTCCAATAATAGGGACACTGCCAAGCATATAAGTTCAAAACACTTACTCACACAATCAACACCTCAGTGCTCAAGCCATAGGCAAATATCCGGGCTCAAGTCCTTCAGACTGACCCAACATCAAGCTCACAGAGATCATACCTCGCCCCCTGATCGGGGAATCACAATCCATCAAGGCACATCTGATAATGAGCGCTCATGCACACATACAAATGCGTGAAAGGGATTTCAAGAGTTTCTTTTCAAGCCGAATCAAAGACGCACGATAAGAATTCAAGAATGTGAAGTTTTCCTAAAGGTTCTGCAGCCTCTCGAGGATAAATGCAAATGTCTTCGTACCGATCCGCGAGACTCTACTAAAACTGCTCATGACTCGCGAGACCTAGTAACCTAAAAAATTCGTGTATGTTTGTTAGAAAATTCGTCCCCCTTACAATAGTAATAGAGCTCACTATTTATGATCAAGCTCATCTTTAGTGACAATTATGAGGGCAATTGAAGAATATGTAATGGCAGACAATAAATGTCATATTCTTTGTAACAGACGCGCATTTAATGTTGTAGAATATTCTTCATTAAATACTACCTGGTGGCAGGCTTTTATTTCACATTTATGAGCATCATTTTCTCTGGTAACAGACACGGTCATTGCCTCCGGATCTGACTGCCTTCTGCCTTCGACTACACGTGTCACTTTCATGTGATCATTTGATATAAACATATTTTGCCATATACAGAGAGGTTATTCACCTTAGAGACCTGATACAACGGAGTACCACCGAAGCGCCATCGGAGGCATACCAGACACAATGCAATTATTAAATTCAATTGTAGTTACGTTGAACCGTCAGGTTCAATTAAACACATAACTTTTTACGTGTGGTACCAATTTATATGTAAAATTTGTTAAAACTGAAAAAATAATTGATTTGAACTTGTAAATTTAAAAATATGGGTTCAATCCTCTAAACCTTAAAAATTAAACCCGTTAGATTTAAATCTAGTGTGCATCATCCCACATGGTTAATTTTTATTAGTCGCCGCCGTAGCAAAGCGCAGTTTCATTGCTTTATGTGAAATTCTGAATTATGCATCACATAATCGTACGTTGCTTAACGCAACAGGAGATACATGATTAAGCTATTGTCTTAAAACTTTAATACAATCATGCCTGTATTTCTCAATTCTCATATTGTATACGTGAATATACTTAGGTTTTTTTCTCGAACGGTTGTTGAATCCATGGACAGGCACGAGACAACCTAGCAAACTGAAACATCTTAATTAGTAGCGAGAAAAAAAAATAGTGTTTATGTAGCCGTCACCATTTGGTTAAGATGCTTGATAATTGATAAAATTGATCTTCATAGTATTGACGAGAAAAATAGGAGCAACCTAAACTATGAAAACGAGATTATTGAAGAGCAATACAAGCGTCATGCTATTCTTTTTAATGCGTTTCAGGAGTATTATTTTAGAAATCTTCTAGGGCAATATTTTTTTTTTAGTTTTCCACCCGATATCCGATATTCACATTGGGGTCCGATTAAATCCGGATACATGTCGCGAAGTCCCGCATTGGAGTGTGAAATGCTCCCTAACGAAGGCGACTCCATATCCAGGGACTCGAACCCGAGACCTCTGGTTAATAATGAAGGAGTACTTACCACTCAACCACTTGTTGGTTTTTCACCCGATGGCCGATACCCACATTAAGGCTCGATTAAATTTGGATTTGCGCCGACATTATAGGGGTAAAGCACTCCCTAACAAAGGCGACTCTATATCCAGGGACTCAAACTCGAAAAGTCTGATTAAGAATCATGAAAAGTATTTATCACTCCACCGTACCTCTTCTAGGGCAAACATATTTCATTTCTCAAGCAAGTTGCTCCAACATTGTGTACTATTCCGTGGACTGTCTTTCACATTGAGTCCCTACACAAAATTAATTAATCGACATGATGAAATAATAACCAAATGCTTTAGAACCCCACCAATAAAAAACTCATACTATTTCTTTTTAATATATAACATAAGCAAGTTGACAATTAGAATCCGGAACCAAAGTAGGTAAATTTTGAACATAAAGAACGTTTTAAGTTTTTTTTTTTTAAAATGACATAAGTATATACAACGCCACTTTATCTGGCGTTGTATACTAACGGTAACGGCTCAGTTAGTGTACAACGCCAGATAAAGTGGCGTTGTATCTATACAGTATATGTACAACGCTACCTATTCTGGCGTTGTAATTGTTCAATGATTGAACAGTACAACGCCAAAATAATTGTCGTTGTATCACCACCCTGGCCTAAATTCTACAGCATTTGTTCATTATGTATCACCACCCTGGCCTAAATTCTACAGCATTTCTTCATTATGTCTGAAGAGCGAAGTATAAGAACTTCTTTATATTGCCCGCTAAGTGTCATATTAAACAATAATTACTTGAACAATTTAAGTGGTTAGAACGTAGAATAAATGGAAGTGTGGAATAAATAATTCCTACTATGTGTTTAGTTCATTTGTATGTTTGTCTTTCTTATTAACTTATGTTTGTGTTTGTGTTATAGTAATTTAAGTTTAAGTTAAATATTATGTTTTTGTTCGTGTTTAAATATTTGAAGTATTTGTCGCATACGAAATAATAAAATAAATGAGGAACTAAAAAAATTAATAGAGATATTTAATTAAATATTGTTGTTACAAAAAATATTATTTACAACATATACACAATAAAAAGTAACTATCTTGTATGTGTCCCGTAATGTGTGTGCTTCAAAGCAGCCGTCGGCCTCAGGCGCATCCCCACCCATCCAGGTACGCTATTAGGATCATCATCATCGAATTTCCTCCTTATAGCTGGATGTGGCTCGGGATGACATGCAACAGTGGTGCTGTCAGGTCCAGTAGAAGACTACATAATAAAGTAAAAATTAGTTTACAAAATCACATAATAATTTATAATTTACAGTTTTATTATCTTCCCATCATAGCGTCTGGATCCTGTATGTAGTCATCTGCCGCATCGTAAACTGAAGTCTGAACAAGTAGATTATTATAATATAATAAATAAAATAAGTTAAAAGAAATTTCATATTCAGAAGAAATAAACTCATACCTGAGCATGTGAACAGCTCCCAAAACTCAGACGGCGGCCACTGGATATATCTTTGGTCGGTGCACCCTCATCAGTGGTAGATGGGCCAGGGTAATATGCACCCCAATCTGCTGCTTGGAAATCAGAGCTCGTGATCAATAATTGACCATGTGGGGTCATCTGTGCAGGGCCTGCAGTGTCGTATATACCAAGGCTGTAAGACGGAATGTCCGTCTCATGCATGTCTCCTGGCATAGCAGCAGCAACATCATCATCGGGAGCATCACCGGCCTCCTGCTGGACACCACCTCCTCGGGCAGCACGAGGTCGCCAGGCAGCACCTGGTCGTCGGGCAGCAGGTCGTCTGGCACCAACAGGTCGTGGAATACCATGACCTCGCTGGTATGTGGCTGGATCAATATAATCAGCATCCTATGCCAAGCGCTGATCCGATCTGGCACGCTGCAGTGTCTCAGCAGCCACTGCCATGAATCGCGGACCATAATCCATAATTGCCACCGGATCGTGCGCATAACTCTACATCTCCTGCCCTATATGGTAGACGGTATGCAATCCAATAGCCTGCACAAAAGTAAAGAATGTAAACTTGGTATTACTCACAACATTATATGTACATTATTAAATATTACATAAAACTTACCAGAGCCTCGTGTCTCCCGGCGTATGAGACGTACCGCCCATCTACCTGATGCACCGGGTTGCCGACAAATAGACGGGACACTATGCGATACCATGCCAGATTCCCTTCAATAGGATAGTGCTGCGGAGGTGGGATCAAATCACCTCGTCTATCCCAAATGCCCAGCTGAGTCTGGAGCCAGCCTAAAAAGGTGTCGTCCACCCTGCTACGATCATCCCTCTCAAAATGTGTGGGATGCCATGAAGGATGAGGCGGTATAGGCAGCAGCATGCCAAACTGACGATAAACTCGCTCTGAGGCATGATGCTCCACTATATCTAGGCACGTAAGAGGGACAGAAGTCCTCCAAATAGCCCGGCCTAGAGTACAGTATTCTGGCAGGGTAGCTAGCAACTCCTCACTATAGGGTGTCCAGATGAACTATCAAATAACAACACAATTGGTTAGTATTCGTAACACTAAATTAAACAATAACTTGTATGTTTAGTTAGATTTTTACCTGTGCATCCTCTAGGAAGTCTAACACATCCCTGATGCCTGGCAGATTATGATGGGCATCATATCCCCGCGTATATCCACGCCGCATGAACCACCTGGCAGCTAAAGGAAGGTCTGATAATGCGACGTCAGCTGGTATCAGTGGCAAAGGTGGGCTGAGCTGCACAAATCGCTCCCAAACCCAAATCTAACATAGAAAGTTGGTGTATACTGTGAGATAAACTATATTTAGGTAGATTTAACTGGGGCAGATATTTTCATTGAATATGTTCTCACCTGTAGAAGGGGTAGGAAGCCGCAGATACCTCTCTGTATGCCCATAGAATCCCGGCACATCTGTCTGTACAGGAATGCAAGGACAGCAGCACCCAGCTGTATGTAGCTGTATCCTCGAACCGTGTCATGTGGTGGAGAAACCGGAGGCTAACAAGATTACCCGAAGTGTTCAGGAACAAGACACCCCCAAATAAAAGGAACAGCAGCAACCTAGTGTACTTGCTCACATCCTCCTCCTCATCGATTCGCCGAGCCCGAAATGTGTCGGTCAATAACTGTCCGTCCCAGATATACTCAAATCGATGTTGCAGTTGTAGGCCTAATAGATCTGAGCTCCTAGGGCCAGGATGTATGTAACGACCCGACCGGTCGTTTTAGAAAATTATGCCCCAATCCTTAATTTAACTGTTTCCCTAAGTACTTTTCTGCTATTGTGGTTTGCCGGGAGAGTCGGCCCTAAAATTTGAAGTATTTTGGGACACTTAGTCCCTAAATGAGAACTTTAAAGATAGAAAATGGCCCGTAGCCGGAACAGTGTTAAGACGATCTCGGAACGGAAATCCGATGGTTCCATTAGCTCCGTTAGGTGATTTCGGGGTTGGGAGCGCGTTCGAATGTATTTTGGAGGTCCGTAGCTCAATTAGGCTTGAAATGCCGAAGGTTGAAATTTTGGCGAAACCGAACGTTAGGTCAGATTTTGATCTGAGGGTTGGAATGGAATTCCAACAATTTCTGTAGCTTCGTTATGTGATTTTGGATATGTCCGCAAATTTTCAGGTCATTTGGACGTCGTTTGGCCGGGTTTTGGATTGAATGTTAGTTTTGAAAGTTTTGAAGAAACTTAGGCTTGAATCGATGTGAATTATGGGTTTTGATGTTGTTAGACGTGTTTTTATGATTGGAATAAGTTCGTATCATGTTTTGGAGTATGTTGGTCGTTTTCGTTGGGGACCCGGGGGCCTCGGAGTGTTTTCGGATAGGTAAACGGAAGGAAAACATGGAAAATTGCAGGTTGGGCCTTCTGTTCTGTCGTTTTCGCCCCTGCGGAAATGGGACCGCAGAGGCGAGTCCGCAGGAGCGGAACTTGGGGCGCAGGAGCGCCTAGGTTCGCAGAGGCGGATCCTCTTCCGCTGAGGCGGAGTCGCGGGTGCGGAAGACTCGTCACAGAAGCGACCTTGGGTCAAGGAGTGAGAATCCGCAGGAGCGGAGGGGAATTCGCTTAAGCGAGTCCGCAGAAGCGGACTATTTCTCGCAGAAGCGGAAATTCTCGCAGGAGCGGTTGTCCAATCGCGGAAGCGGACGCGCGGAAGCGGTCCTTTTCTCGCAGAAGCGGGATTGGCCAGTTAGGCCTGGGATCGCAGAAGCGACCAGTTGGTCGCAGATACGGGCTCGCGGGAGCGGAATTTTGTCCGCAGAAGCGGAAATCGCAGAGAGTTAATTATATCAGAAGTTAGAAATTTCAGAAACATTTCCAAACATTGAGGGCTCGGCTTAAGGGGCGATTTGTGCGATTTTGAAGGGAGATTCAAGGGGTTTCTTCAGGTAATCAACTATGGACTCAAATTATGATTATTGTTGACAATATTATGCAATTATCTCATGAAAATGGAGGAATTTGGGGTGTTTTATGGGGGTTTTTCACTCTAGGCTTGAACTTTAGAAGATCAAGGGGTTGAGTGGGCAAATGGAGTCAGAATTTGATAAACTTTATATGCTTAGACTCGTATTGAGACAAGGGTTCCGAAAATATAACTTTCGTGATTTTTCGATAAGCGTACCAAAAGTCGGATTTTGGCAACTTGTGGGTTTTGGTGTATTTTGAGTTATTTTGATTGGGTAATGCCCAATTAGCCTATTTTTATGTGATTCTATTGATTTTTATCAGATTCTACACTTGTGGAGGCCGACATTCGCGGCAAGAGAGTTGTTTCATAGCGGTTTTGTACCGGAGTCGAGGTAAGTGGCTTGTCTAACCTCGTGTGGGGGACTTTCACCCCTAGGATATTATTGTGATATTTTAAATGCCTTGTACGCGAGGTGACGGGCGTGTACATGCGCTGGTTGTTGAACACATGCTTTACTTAAAAATGTTCAATGAGTGACATTCCTGTTTTTAGCTGCTAAATTCGATATTCCTACCCGGTGGTAGTTAGAAGAGCATGATTAGATAGTGTTTAATTGTCTAGTCGCCTAATTGTCTTACTTGAGTTTTCTTGGTAATCGCTGGCGCTGTCTATCGGCGAAGTTATAGTTAACCATATTATACTTCTCTCTGTGTATTCCTTTTACTTGTATTGAAATATGGACTACGGGTTCAATTCCCGAGATCCTGAGATTATTGAAATATGGACTACGGGTTCAATTCCCGAGATCCTGAGATTATTGAAATTGCCTAGTTGATTTACCTGAACTCTTGATAAATTGTTGGCACTAATTTTGATGAAGTTGTAATTTAACATATTATATTCTCTCTGTGTGTTTTCTTTATTTGATGTGTTTGTGGACTGCGGGTTCAATTCCCGGAGATCCCAGGGCTGTGGGTTCGATTCCCAGAGACCCGGAGTGATATTGTTTGTGGACTGCGGGTTCGATTCCCGAGATCCTGAGATTATTGAAATGTGGACTACGGGTTCGATTCCCGAGATCATGAGATTATTGAAATGTGGACTACGGGTTCGATTCCCGAGATCCCGAGATTATTGAAATGAGGACTACGGGTTCGATTCCCGAGATCCTGAGATTATTAAAATGAGGACTACGGGTTCGATTCCCGAGATCCTGAGTTATTGAGATATTATTGAGACATGGGCTGTGGGTTCGATTCCCGGAGACCCAGAGGTACTGAGAATGGGACTGTGGGTTCAATTCCCACAGGTCCTGGATTTGTTTTATTGAGTTGATTATTTGTTGTTAGCTTAATTGTAGACAGTTGCGGTAATCATCTTATGATTGTTATCTCGGAAATTATTGTTATTATCTTTTAAACTGTTTATTTTGTTATCATCATATTATTATTGTTTCTCAGTAGGGCCCTGACCTTCCTCGTCACTACTCCATCGAGGTTAGGCTTGGCACTTACTGAGTACCGCCGTGGTGTACTCATGCTACTTTTCTGCACACTTTTGTTGTGCAGATCCAGGTACATCAGAGCAGGCTCGTGCTAGGTGATTCTGCAGTTTTCTGGGAGACTTCGAGGTATGATCTGCTACGTCCGCGGATCCGGAGGCTTCCTTCTATTCTAGTATTACTAGTTGACATTTTTCTTCATTTCGTTGTTAGATACTCTTTCACATAGAGCCACAGTTGTATTTCCCTTTTAGTCTGTGTTACCGTGGGGTTCCGGATCTTGGTAGTGTTTTATTCATTGTGTGACGGATGTATGTGCCAAGCGGCACGGATTACATATCTTTTATGTTATTTTTCCGCTGTTTCTTATTTAAGTATTTATAACTTATATATTCCGCGACGTGTTAGGCTTACCTAGTCTTGGGGACTGGGTGCCATCACGACATGTTCACAATTGGTGAACTAGGGTCGTGACAATGTATGGGCGCATCCATGTCGTCGACTGTAAAATTAAAAAATTTAATAACTTACAAAAGTTACACATTTAATAATTTAATTGTATAAATTGTTGATAATTTTTAATAAATTAATTTTGAGGACCAGCGGCACCAAACTATTATTAATAGCTATGTATTTTTTTTTATAATTTAAAGTTACATTTTAAATAAATAAATTGTAGAAATTTATGATAATATAGGTCCTGGACTCGATATATTATTAAGACCAGTGGCACCAAACTATTATTAATAGCTATGTGTATTTTTATAAGTAAAAATATATTTAGAATAATTTAATTGTCTAAATTAAATATTTTTGAGCTCCCGGGCTCGATGTTTTTGAGCTCCCGGGTTCGATAATTTTTAATAACTTAATTTTAAGGCCCAGCGGCACCAAACTATTATTAATAGCTATGTGTATGCATATAAATAAAAAATATATTTAGAATTGAATTGTCTAAATAAAATATTATTGAGCTCCCGCGCTCGATGTTTTTGAGCTCCCGAGTTCGATAATTTTTAATAACTTAATTTTAAGGCCCAGCGGCACCAAAATATTATTAATAGCTATGTGTATGCATATAATAAAAAAATATATTTAGAATAATTGAATTGTCTAAATTAAATATTTTTATGCTCCTGGGCTCGATGTTTTTGAGCTCCCGGGTTCGATAATTTTTAATAACTTAATTTTAAGGCCCAGCGGCACCAAACTATTATAAATAGCTATGTGTTTTTTTATAATTTAAAGGCCCAGGACTCGATATGTTTTTTAAGCCCAGCGGCACCAAACTATTATTAATAGCTATGTGTATTCTTATAATTAAAAAATATATTTAGAATAATTTAATTGTCTAAATTAAATATTTTTGAGCTCCCTGGCTCGATAATTTTTAATAACTTAATTTTAAGGCCCAACGGCACCAAACTATTATTAATGGCTATGGGTCCCGGACTCAATAATTTTTGAGCTCCCGGTTTCGATAATTTTTTAGCTCCCGGGTTCAATAATTTTTGAGCTCCCGGGTTCGATAATTTTTAATAACTTAATTTTGAGTATCAAAATTACAAGCTAAATACTACACATTACTACGCTACAAGGCTCTAAAATTTCCTAGCCTAAAAGAGTTTATGTTTTACTACGCTAAAAAGGTCTCTATTTTACAACTAACGACTAATATAAATTATACAAATATAAATAAACAACTAACATTTACCTAACTAAAACTAACATCTAATCTAACAAAATTAGACAAATATATATAAACAACTAACATATAAGATTTCGGATAAATTACACATACTAGTTCGAAAAATAACATAAAATAACTAAAACTAACAATTAATCTAAAATACAAACTAAAAAGTAGTAGTATAAACATACCTTTTTACGGATAAATATATCAATATAAAGCTTCCAAATCCGTCTACCCACGAAGCCAATAGCGTAAAACTATAGCGGGACCATTACGTATAACCGGGGGGGACAAAAATTTTTTTTTTTTTAAAAAGGGTGGCTGGTCGTGTTGGGAGAGGGGGGGACCGAGAGAAATTTTTTATGTTTGGAATGGTTGAAGATGAAGAAGTGTGAGGAAGAAGACGAGACCTAGGATTTTAATAGTAGGTTCAACATCACTTGTTGTGGCGTTGAATCTGTAAGATTCTTTAATGCAGGTTCAACGCCACTTACTGTGACGTTGTATATAATTATTTTTTTTTCGAACCTATTTATGTTACAAATTTGAAATTAACAACACTTTGGATCCGGATTCTTAGACAATTAAGGGTCCTAGGGTTCAAGATTAGTTATGACATGCCAACAAATGTAGTCTACTTGCCATGTGAGTGAGTACAATAATCATCAATCGTTTCCCAGATAGACTGAAGTGATTGTACTTTTTTTTTAGACGAGGAAATTCGCAGCTGCTATCTTTCTAATGTGTAGTGGGTAAATCCCGTTCTGATGCAATAGCTAGTAAATTACACTGGAAGGGTAATTTCATGTCTTATTACGATAAGCTTGACCAAGAAAATATGCATGGGTTTTCGAACCTAAAACCTCCCACTTGGAGGGAGTAATTATACATATTACCCGTATTATATAAATAATTTAGTTTTTGGTTCAATATATTTTAATCAGAAAGAGGGAATAGTTTTTAGTATCTACCTAGTCCTTTTTAAGTTCTTTTTCAGTGGAGTATTTTTTATTTGTGTTGACCGATTGAAGGTAGCTGAATGTATTTTTTTTTATTCACAGACATTGGGGTAATATTCAATTTCTTTTTCTGAATATATTATAAAATCTGAATATTCTGCACTACTTTGACACGCATTTTTTTTTAGTTAAAGCTACCCCGAATCCCCTTTTTTACTTGCCTTTGATTTTGTGTTTTTGACAAAACTTGTACAACAAATCCAAACAACTAACTACCGACGATTATGCTGGGATGGATAGGATCCTTTCTTTTTAATTAGATGTATTGAATTTGAGTTATTGAGATGGAAGAAAATCCTATTAGGAAGTGCTTCTCCTTAATGGGTCTTACGTTGTACGAATTCGGAGTAATTGGAGCGCCGGAGCCGATATCGAACACATGATGAAAAATTAAATAAATTAATAAAAAATAAAATTTTATTTTATGTGGCCGGAGTCGGCCAAGCCCATGAGCTAGCAGACTGCTTGGTTTGGGTTAAGTAGTCTAAAAAATGGGCTAAAAAAACCTTAACCAACCAACTTACGGAAATAATAAGTTGGGCTATAGGCCATCTAAAGTCTACATTGACCGATTTAGAAAGTAGAAATGACTCGAGGGCTGCTATTTAAAAATGAGCCAATATTTGGAGTTTTAGTTTTTTAATTTAATTTTTCGGAACAAAAATATCCTATATTATTTCGAACTTAAGATTTTTTGTTTAAACTAAGAAATTGAAATGGAGGTTAGATATATGACCCTTTTCTGTAATTTAAAACCTTAAGTCAATGGGTAGAAATCTACCCGGTCACCTGCCTCCTTGTGTGCAAATGCTTTTCATGATCTTTAGCTTGTTCTAGGCATTTAGGCGAGCTGGTTGGGTTAATTAACTCAACGTAAAGAAAACTCATTAGATCAAAACTAGGAGAGTGCTTACTAATAGTGAAAAGTTAACATCTCTCCGTCCTTATTAGTAGCAAACATCATCTAATTTTGTGCCGTAAAGCGAGAAATTTATAATTAAAGGCAATGTACTAAGAAAACACAACTCTATTAGACCTTTATTTAGAAAAACATTTATTTAAAAATCTTTAAATAACGTGAAATGACATACATATCCTCTTAACAAAAAGAATGTTTTATTTTATATGCTTTTCTCAAGATCTAAAATTTCAATCATAGTTTTACTTTGAGATTCCTCAAAAGAGATAGGACAATTATTCAAAGGAACCATTACAAGACATGAATCTATCTAGCTAATAATATCACATTGTACTATAATTGTCAAGGACAATTATATTAATTGTTATATATTAGAAAAAGGTGTTGCCAATGACTTTTCGCCACATAAAAGATGCCAATTTTGATATATAAAGTATAGTATTATTCTATGAAATAACCTTAACAATCCACTGGCCAACAGCATCTTGACAGTATTAATTTTTTAATGTTTGAAAATATTTAGAGTTTTAAGCATGGCATATACTCTCGAACTATTCTTTCCAGTTTTTCCTTTTTAAAATTTCATAATTTTTTTTAAATACCTTTTGGGATAGAAACTCTTAAGAAGTACAAAGATTTCTTGAAAACTCAATTATGATACTTAATTTACATGATATCTTAATTTGCTTTGGTCTCTAATGTACGATAAAAATTCATGGTAAACTCATTTTACCACCTCTCTTATTGCATATTGACAGAGGCGGAACCAAAATTTTAAGTTTATGAGTAATCTTTAATATAATTGGACCAATGAGTTTGGTTCCAAGCTAATATTGTTATGTTTTTAATGATTTTTAGTACAAATACGGGCAGTGGCGGAGGCAGGATATATATTAAGAGTGTTCAAAAAAAATTCGATTGTAGCTCACGGGTACCAAACCTGTGATTTTATGCACATTTTGAACACCCTTGACCACTAAGCCAAACATTTGTCTTGTGTCAAGGGTGTTCAAAACTTAATATATAGAGATAAAATATAAATTATGCCTTATATATACAGTATAATTTTTCGGCGAAGGGTGTTCGGGTGAACAGCCTTGCGCCACCTTCCCTCCGCTCCTGAATACGGGGCCTATGCCAAAGTTTCTGAGTTCACGAGAACAAGGTAACAAACAAGTTTGGTAGAAGTAAAGAAAGAGAAAACCTCTTTTATATATATATACACTTTAAAAAGCTTATGTACCAATTAATTGTACTCTTCTATAAATGGATTTCGTACTTAAAAATACTGTAAGTTACTAATACTTCTTAATTTTACGTTTAAATTATGTACGCTGACAATACATTACAATATCAGGTTTGATATGTATAAAGAGTTATATATCTAGGTGGATGTATTTAACCATATTATGTAAAATTTCTTTACGTTATCAATTTCATTTTTCTTTCTCTATCTTCTTCTCCCTAATTAAATAGTCGGATCTCCTTCTGTACAGTGGCGAAGCCAGAAATATTTTTAAGGGTATTCAAACTTAAAAGAACTAACATAAATTCTCGGCAAAGGGTGTTCTATATATATTTTATACATCCAAAATTAATATTTTACTTATATAGACAGTGTAAATTTTCGTAATATTTCGATGAAGGGTGGTCAGTTCACCACCCTTTGTTAAGGGTGGCTTCGCCCCTGCTTCTGTACCAGTTCTGTATTGATTGATCTACGTTCGAGGAAGGCTCCTGAAGAAATCGTTCCTAGTCTGTCCTCTGGCTGGCACGCGGCAATTCGATTTTGTAGCGAGAGCAGCTCGAGGAGTACACTGTTTGGAACAATGTCTCAAAGCCAATTATTTACGAAAATCTCCTTGTGTATAATGATTCATCGACCAGAGATTGTTCACGTATAGTGTTACTATCCAAAATCCAGTAATCGTAATGGCACCTAACCTACCTGCTAGGTAGGCCAGCTAATAACTATCCAATTTCAATATTTGCTAACAAGTCAATTAAACAAACTAAATTACCTGCATCTATTACATTTTCCAAGGATGGGTAGTACAAGTCATGAGCTTCTAAGAATAGAGTTTACAAAGCCGATATGAAGAAAATACATCTTCTGTTTGAAAAATACATAAACAGAGTTTTATAAATCTAAGGCTACTATGAACAAGAAGCAGCTACATTAGAGACGCAGGTACACATTCAAATCTAGACACCATCTAACACAACATCGGCATCCAGAATCTGCATGCAATGTGCTGGAAGTGCGGTATCAGTACAGTCGATACCATGTACTCAAAAAGTACCAAACCTAAACTAAGGATGAAAGCAGTGATGAGCTGGAACATAGGTTGGGTCCAACACCAGTATCTAATACTCCCTACGTTTCAATTTATGTGAACCCATTTGACTTGACACGGAGTTTAAGAAAAGAGAGAAGACTTTTGAACTTGTGGTGAAAAATGAGGCACATATATTTTGTGTGGCTGTAAATCATTATATAAAGGTATATTGTTTCCAAATAAGGAAATGGGTCATTCTTTTTGGCACGGACTAAAAAGGAAATAGGTTCACATAAATTGAAACGGAGGGAGTAACAATTAATAACAATGCAAAGCATATAAATAAGGAAGTAACTTAGAGATAAAGTGTTCAAATTTTCACAGTTTCCCCAAAAGAGTTTCGCCTTTCAAGAGTATCAGTGAAAACCCAAATTCTTTACCGAAAACAATGTGAAATATGAGATAGTTTGAAAAATGTATTTTCTTTTCCAAAACTCCTTTTCTTAATAATTAAGATGCTTCATTTTCTTTCCGGATAGCAAGTGTGAGATACCTATCTATGACCACATATCAATGTGTGTGAAAATATCATGAATGATGTGATACCGTACAGTACGAGGAAAATATGTCTCTATGCATGTATGCCATATATGCATGCTAATGTCATGTACCTCAGAGATGAATCATGTACGCACAATCTCAAAGTACTCAACCCCATTGTATCATACCTTCCACTCATCATAATCAACTACTCGGTATTGTATATGGCATATACGACCCAAGAAAGATCCATCCCAAAATACATACATTATTGATTATATGTCACCTAGTACCGAGGAAACAGGCCAATCCAGCCCCATGGAAAAGATCCATCTCCATATCAAGGGAAGATACATCCGTGAATATAATCAATCACGTCCACTGTGGGTGTCTAGACTTCGGAGAGGCTCCTATGGCCCAAGCGCTATAACAAGCCAATCATAGTACAGATGAATCAGGCCCTCGGCCTTACTCAATAATCAATAAAACATGATGCGACGTGCATACCGATCCCATAACTGTCACTCATAATTAGACTCTCAGCCTTACTCAGTCATCGGTCTCACTCACGGGCTCACAATGTCATGAAAACTTACCCGAAAGAATGATATCATATATAATAAAGTAACAATGAGACTAAGATATGATATAAACGCATGAATGTGTCTGAGTACGAAATATCAATGAATTCAATGAGATGACAGCAAAAAATAACCACTATGGATCCCAACAACATTATCATAGCCTAAACATGATATCTAGCATGATGTACAACTCATTTATTTTATCACATGGTGAAAACACAAATATCAATAAAATAGGGCCATTAATCAGTGCCCTAGAAACAACAGAGTCACAACACACATGATGCACGCCCACACGCCTTTCACCTAGCATGTGAGTAATCTATCAATCACATAGCACGTAATTCATGGTTTCATACCCTCAGCAGTAAGTTTAAAAGATTTACTTATTTGAAACAGGCCAATTCCATCACCGGGCAAGACAAGCGATACTCTAATAGTGCCATCACTGTCACACCTCCTTTTTCCGCGCTACCCCGAGGGCGCGAGTTATAAAAGGGAGTTTTTCCAATTAAAGGACAATCGAAACAGGATTCATTTATTGAGAGATTCAGAGTCGCCACTTGGGAGATTTATGGTGTCCCAAGTCACCGGTTTGAATCCCGAATTGAGGAAAAGTTTGACTCTATTTAATAGTCTGCGTACCAGAAATCCGGATAAGGAATTTTGTCAACCCGGGAGAGGGTGTTAGGCATTCCCGAGTTCCATGGTTCTAGCACGGTCGCTCAACTGTCGTATTTGGCTTAATTATCTGATTTTAACAAATATGAACTAATGTGCAAATTACCACTCTGAACCGTTTTTATTGTTAAAAGAAAATTATAATGTCGTGAGGATATATCTCGAATTTCGTCACATAAATGTGTCCGCAATTTTTGATGTATTCCGACTTTATTGGGATTTGGATTGGGGTCACATAACTGTGTACCCGAGTTTAGGGAGGTATTATTATTAAATATGTACCTAAAGATGCTAGCGTATTATTATTTTGGGAATGCCGTAAAATTCGCTAAACGACATATCCCGAAATCTAAGCATTTTTAACACATGTATATCTAGGAAGATCCCCTAACTTTATGTTGAAGCTTGTCCTATTTTTGTTAAAAATAAATAAATCTAAAATGACTCTATATACATCACAAAAATATCCTAATTTAAACAAATACTTGTAAATGCAAGCCTCTTATTAGTTAAAACCTCGTTTCGTGCCATATTTTATAAATATGCATTACTAAAGCCTGAAATGATGAAATGATATATAGCATGAAATATATATATAAAATAAACTAACCATTTTCTAATTAATTAAATTAATCAATTTTAAAACTCATGGAATTAACTATTAAAAGAATGTCACTAACTGGATTAAAATCTGGCCTACATATTGCCTAATAAAATTTGATACAAAGGAATCGTATAAGAAAAATATATATATGTATATATATATATATATATATATATATATATATATATATATATATATATATATATATATATATATATATATATATATATATATATATACTAACTCATAACACATGTAATTATACAAAATACGTTACTAATAATAGTTAAAGCCATGAATGAATTGATTGAAACTTACTGTTAACCTTGTTTTTTATAATTTATAAAACTAAAATTAATTAATAAATCGCAACCTATTTTTATTATTAAAAAAATTTTGATCGAAATTGCGCGAACGCATATTCCAAATTAATTCTTTAAAATTAGATTTATAATTATATTGCGCGAAACGTATATATAATTGTAGTACTAATCTAAATCGGGCGTAAAGCATAACGATGAGTATTTATCAATTTGTTAGATCTAAATTCCGAATCTAATACGAGGATCATAAAAAAAATCAACTAATGATGCACCTTGAATTCTAAATACCGATAGAGAATTAATTAAGCGAAGGCCACGCATTTGAGTTTTTATTTGGCACGCCACATCCCGAATTATTTTTAACAAGGTTGTACTCGACTAAAGCAAACTAGGAGGTTCATATTAAAACTAATTTGAAGATCAATATAAGGCTACTAATAAAGAACTAAATTAGTATCTACGATTATTATAATTGTCATTAAGGCAATATAATGGTGTAAAAAGTCTTAAGCTCTATATTTAAACTTTTTCCAATTCATTCCACATTAATTAATACGGTAGACCATCAAGCAATCAACTAAGAAAGAAAACAAAATGTTCTAATCTAAATGTAGAGTTGCGCCAATTTCAAACCTACTGAAAGTCCAAACCAAACAAACCACATTCACTCCCATTTAAACAAAACCTAGTGTTTTATCAACTCATTTATTAACTAGCAGTAAAATACTATACCAACTATAACATGCTAAATCAATATTATTAGACTAACATGAAGCTAAGTATGGACATAGCTAACAACTAACAAACAATTTAATCATTTTTATATAAAAGAGACAAATAAAACCAACAATGAATAAAAATTTCAGCAAGGAAGCACTTCAACACAGCTTTCACTTTTTACTTCCATAAGCTTGAGGTTTACAAAATAGATACCTGAAAATGAAAAGGATTAGGAAGGTATAATAAGCAGTAGCAGTAGCAGATCTCAACAGCAGGTAAATGATTAATAAAACCAGTCCGGAACAAACAATGGAATGCAAACAGTTTTGATGACACTATAACTTAGAGATTGGTAATTCAAAACAGCAAAACAAACTAAACAGTCAATTAAAAACCCTGTTTTCGAGTGTTTAATGGAGTGTATATCAAGAAGTGTCTAATCTCCTCTTCAAAATCAGTGCATGAAAGCTACGTTCTTTCAATTTTTCGGTTTAGAAATCTGTTTTAGAAGGCTGTTTCAGAAAAATACTTCATAAAAATGGGTGAGAAAAGGGTATGTTTTCTCAAAGTCTTAGTTTTCTATAGTGTATGCAGTCTGTTTTTTTTTCTTTTCAAAGGCTAGGTCATCTTCTTATAGACTAGAAAATAGAACCAACATCTCTTTTAATCAGTAAAAGTCCTGATTGCTGTCTAATTTTAACCCTTAAAGTCCAACTAGCATCTCTTTTTTTTCAACTCTAAAATACCTACCCTTTAATTAATATTAAAAGTACCCCTATTCAAAACTAGCCAATTCCTAACAGCAGTCCCTAACTATTCAGCTATAACCAATCCAATCACATCTAAACAGTGATTCATACAGAGCAAAACCAATCGGTCACAATTTCAGTGGTGTAATCGACAGACTAGACCATGATGGCCTCGAAATTTCAATAACCAATTCCGAACAGATCTCTCGAACGGCCCCAAAATGGATTCAAATCAACAAAACCCAGCAGCAAAATGAAATTTAAGAACTGAAATTACTTTTCAATTAATAGAACTTCAACAACTATGGAATCTGAAAATCAAACTTTCGATTGACTAAATATTCAGTAATACCCGGACAGAAATCGATCAAGTGTAAAGGTGGACAGATCTTCAATGAACTCAGTTCTTGATGAAGGAGGAGTAAAATAAAAAGCAAGAGTGTCAGTGTAGAGAATAATAGGGGCCAAAACAGTCACTAACAATAAGAACAACACTGGCTTCCTAAATTTCATCTTCATCTCTACAGTGCAAACTGTCACGCCCCAAATCGAGGGACATGACCGGCGCCTGACTAGGTAGCCCCAGTCAAGCGGACCTGGGTGCCTTTCATTCCCACGTGTTACCCCTGTGTTGATTATTTCTCATTAACCAATTATAATTGATTTCACAATATACAAACATAACCATGCGAGTGATTCATTAACAAGTTTACAGTTTTTACAACGCCCAACATAATATATACATGATCCTCGAATCCCACAGTTTACATGTCTACGGAACCTCTAGGATACAAAGGACGATACAATACTTGCCGGTAATAAGGCTCCAGCTATACCTTACACAAAATCAAAATAAAGTCTAAACAAGAGTGGCATGAGCCACGTAGGGCCCCGAAAGGAAAGGGGCTCACCAAAACGGGCAGTGGAAGATGAAGGATGCTACTGCCGATGAGCTGAAGTACCTGCTACTGATTCACCTACAATCATAATACGAATGTAGCGTCCCCGGCAAAAGGGACGTCGGTACACTTGAATTGTACTGGTATGTATGGACAAACTTTGTCCCAAGTAAACTCAAGCCATTAAATTACATCAAGACTAATCAAGCCAGCCAACCATGTTATCCACCTTTTACTCATTTCAGATAAACCTCAACACAAACACGTTCAAGGTAAACAAATAGAACAACAACCAGTCAACCACACAAATTGCAAGTAGTCAAACATAGGGGCAATCAGTGCCCCACAGGTTGCAAACTCTCCCGTTGTCTCCTTTCACAATTTCACATCATTGATTTTTGTATCAATTTTCAATAGCGATTTCGATCGCTTTCCATCCTTATTACCCCTGACCACCCTTTTTACCTCGGCCACCCTTATCACCCCAACCCACACCTTATTTCCTCACGTTGCGGCGCGCAACACGACCCCGCCTTACAGTTTAAAACACAACAATTTCAAACAGCAGATAAGGTACTACACACAATTTCAACAAGTTCAAATAAGCAACTTGAACATTGTTCCATGTTCTCAATTACTTATCAAGCCAATATCACAACCAAGTTACAATATTTCCATAATCAAAAATATTCACACAAGTATGTTCAACAATTTTCCACAATTCAAGTGCTTCGTCTCTTTCCACAATAAACCAATTCTCAAGTGTTTCGTTTCTTTTCCACAAGGTGCCATAAAGGCCATCATAACCATTATTCACAATTCTTCACCAATTGCAATTCCCTTGTTATCTTTCAATTCATATTTCATACCACACCACATGTAGTTTAACATCAATTAGATACCCAACAACAAAATCAACAAATTACACACAATCTCTCAAATTAACACATGCCAAACGAATTGCACACATAAGAGCGATTTCACAAGAATCAAAGTTAGCCATACATACCTCGATTGAGCTTTCCTTAAGTTACTACAACACTCCAAAAACTCTAGCAATCCCAATCTACTATGAAACATAACAAAATTAAACACATATTAGAAAGATATTCATGAAACTAGCTCATTTGAACAATTTATCAAACACTAGTTGAGCATCTTGATTTCGAATCCCCTTTTTAAGACTTCCTTCATTCCCTAACCCAATCTTTAATTATTTAAGTTAAACAATCTTCCCATAAACCTAAGTTGTACATGCATGTATACACAATACTAATAACCCAAGAATCATACCTCAATAACTCATCTTATACACCAAACTCGAAATTAAACCCTAGGGTATAGAATCTTACCTCTTAGATGAAGAACTTGCTATTGGGTTCTTGATTCTTGAAGATTGATGCAAGATTTGGATGATTTAGATGTTGGGTTCCTCCTTCTCTCTCTAAAATACTCTCACCTCTCTCTAAAATCAGTAAGAAATGACCCCAAAATGAACCCCAAAGCCTATATATTGAAATGGGGTCAGGTTATAAAAATAGAAGAATTAACTGGGCTTCTCGGGTTCAATTTGCGGTAGAAATGCGACAGCAAAGTTAACAATGCGACAGGAATGCGGTCGCACATTTGACACAAGACAGCATTTTCCAGCCTTTGGTAATTTGATCATAACTTTGTGTAGTAATGTCCAAATGACGAACGGTTTGAAGCGTTGGAAACTAGACTCAAAGGGCTTTAATTTGATAGGTTGATCCTCACACAAATCCTTATATAACCCGAGATATGATCATTCAAAGTGAGGTCTTGTGCGCACTCTTTTACAGATTTCGTCTAATATGCAATTTTCCATCTTGGATTAGGCTTAGGCCTCTCCTTAGACCCCAAATCACTTATAATAAGACTTATACCCTTATTAAACTATCTAATTAATATCCATAATATTATGAATCCTTATTTGCACAAGAGATAAAACAATGTAGCCTACATTAGCACGACGAAATCTTAAATAACTCGAAAAAAATTTTTGGGGCCTTACACAAACACCCCTTAATTCCTTCTCAGCTTAGCAGCAAAACTTCAGATCTCATTCAGCACAAATATCAATACTCAACTGAACCATTAAATTAACCTTCAAAAACCAGAATTTGGCTATGGATTGGTGGCTGTAAAAGAGATAGAGAGAGAGAGAGAGAGATAGAAGGCAGGGCATCGGTGAGCGGTGGTCATGGGGCGTGGGAGAAGGGACTGTGCGTGTGTGTATGGTGAGGAGCGGCGGCTATGGCGTTGAGGTCGCTGGTGGTTGTTTGCTGTTTGGGCAACGGCTTGTTTGGGTTGTTGGTGGTGGCTGGTTCGTCGTTGTAGTTAGAAGACAAAGGGGACTATTTGGTCGACGGCTGGGGGGTTGTTTTGGGTGAGTTCGCCGGTTTGTTCAAGAAGAAGAAGAGGAACAGGGATGGGCGGCGGCTATGGGAATTTGGGGCTAGGGTTTGGGGAAAATCAGAAATGGGGAGTGTTTGAGGGGTTTGGGTAATTTAAATTTGTTTAAAAAAAACATTGGTTCTGTACCGTTCGATCCAATGAGATCGACGGTCCAGATTAATTAGGAGGGGGAAACGGGGCTGGACCGGGTCGGTTTGGGTATTGGGCGGGTTTAAGGGGTGGTTCTGGATGGGTTGGAAAAATGTGATTTGTGCTTAGAAGAATTAAGTTAAAAAATGGCCCAAATTTGATTCTCTTCTCTTTGTTGTGTTATTTTCTTTTCTTTTATTTCCTTAAAATAAAACTAAAATTCTAAAATCCTAAATTAAGTTATAAAACCAAAGTAACTTATCAAAAATACTAATTAACTTCTAATAATAATTATCACATATAATTAAATAACAAATTAAAATAAAATTGAACAATTTGGACATTAAATGCTAAAAATGCAAAAGTACATATTTTGTGATTTTTTCATTTTTTGTAAAATAAACTTAACTACTACTAATTGCAAAGTTAGATAATAAAAAAATGCAAACACCACATATTTTTGTATTTTCATTAATTTAAACACATATAATCATGCATATACGAATGCAAACAAATACAAAAAATAACACGAAAATTCACAAAAACACACACCATAAAATAGACAATTTTATTTTGATTTTGTGGGAGTAATTCATGTTAGGAAAAAATTACGTGCTCACAATCACGCGCGTAGCGACCCCTGAACGGTTAAAAACTAGCCAAAAATAACTCAAATACCATCATACCGATCCACAAGACTCTACTAGACACTTGATCATGACTTGTAAAACTTATGAACCTAGAGCTCTGATAACAATCTGTCGCGACCCAAAATACTCTAGTCATGATGGCACTTAACCCACCGGCTAGGTAAGCCAACTAATAACTTTTCAATTTTAATATTTGCTAACAAGTCAATTAAACAAACTAAATTATCTAGATCTATTACATTTGTAGTACACATTATGATCTTCTAAGAATAGATTATAAAAAGTTTATATGAAGAAAATACATCTTCTGTCTGTTAAGTACATAAATAGAGTTTTATAAAGCTAAGGCTGCCATGAACAACAAGCAGCTACATCAGGGACGTGGATACACCTTCAAATCAAGCAACCATCGAATGCAAAAACGTCGGCATTCAGGATCTGCACGCAATGTGGAGGAAGTGCAGTATGAGTACGATCGACCCCATGCATGTACTCAAAAAGTAACAAATCTAAACTAGTATAAAAGTAGTGACGAGCTGGAACATAGGTCTGGTCAAACACTAATATCAAATAACGGTTTATAATAATGTAAATCATATAAATAAGGAAGTAACTCATAGATAAAGTGTTTAGCTTTTTCACAATTTTCCCAAAATAGTTTCGCCTTTCAAGAGTATCAGTGAAAACCCGAATTCTTTACCGAAAATGTCGTGAAATATAAGATAGTTTGAAAAACTGTATTTTCTTTTCCAAAACTCCTTTTCTCAATAATTAAGATGTTTCATTTTTTTTTCAGATAGCAAGTGTGAGATACCTCTCTATGACCATATATCAATGTGTGTCAAATGTCATGAATGACGTGATACCATACAATACGAGGAAAATGTGTCTCTATGCATTTATGTCATATATGCATGCCAATATCATGTACCTCAGAGATGAATCATGTATGCAAACATTCAGAGTACTCAACCTTACTGTATCACACCTTCCACTCATCATAAGCAACCATTCGGTACTGTATATGGTCCATACGGCCCAGGGAAGATCCATCCAAGAATATATACATCACTGACTATAAATTACCAAGTACTGAGGAAACATGCCAATCCAGCCTCATGGAGAAGATCCATCTCCATACCAAGGGAAGATCCATCCCTGAATATATTCAACCGCGCCTAGTATGGTTGTGCAGACTCTAGAGGGGCTCCTACAACCCAAGAGATATAACAAGACAACAATGGCATAAATCAATCAGGCCCTCGGCCTTACTCAATAATTAATAAAACATGTTGTGGTGTGCTGCTCGATCCCATAACGGTCACTCATAATCAGGCTCTCATCCTCACTAGTCATCAGTCTCTCTAGTCTCACCCACGGGCTCACAATATCATCAAAACTAGAACAAAGATATTATGTATCAATAAATAATAACTGAGGCTGAGATATAATATGAATGCATGAATGTGACTGAGAACGAAATATCAATAAATTCTATAACATGACAGCTAGAACCAGACCATTATTCACCCAAGCAATATCATCATAAAGCCTAAACATGATATCTAACATGATGTACAGCTCATTTCTTTTATTACATGATGAAAACACATATATCAATAAAATTGAAACGACCCGGCCCGTCGTTATGGGAATTACCACCCCGTTACCTTGCATTTACATATCTTATGCTTTTATATCAGTATTAGAGTATATCGGGTGAGTTAGGAGTGATTTGGATTGAAAATAAAGCAAATAGTATGTTTGAAGAAAGCTTGAATGTGGGAAGTCAACCTAGAGTTGACTATTAAGTTAGAGTGCTCGGAACCGAATTCCGATGATTCGACTAGTTTCGGGGGATCATTTATGACTTAGGAGAGCAATCGGAATTGAATTCGGAGGTCCAATGTTGTTTTAGGCTTGAATTGGCGAAGGTTGATTTTTGGCGAAAACCGGATGGTAGGTGATATTTTGATCCGGGGGTCAGAATGAAATTTCGACAATTTTTGTAGCTTCGTTATGTGATTTTGGATATGTCCGCAAATTTTCAGGTCATTCGGACATCGTTTGATCGGGTTTTGGATTGAATGTTAGTTTTGAAAGTTTTGAAGAAACTTAGGCTTGAATTCGTGTGTAAATGGTGATTTTGATGTTTAGGATGGTGTTTTTGTGATTGGAACAAGTCCGTATCATGTTTTGGAGTATGTTGGTGGTTTTCGTTGGGATCCCGGGGGTCTCGGGATGAATTCGGACCATCAACCGGGCATATGGGACTTGGCAAAATCTGCATAAAACTGCAGGTTTCTGCCCAGTCAATTAGACCTTCGAGTTCGCGTGACATGGGTCGCGTTCGCGAAGGCCAGACGGATCAAGCATCGCGTTCGCGAGAAGGGGCATCACGTTCGCGTAGGCCAGGGGTCTTGTGCTTCGCGATCGCGTTCCTGGGGTCGCGTTCGCGTAGGTGTGTGAGGGTGAGGCTTCGCATTCGCGGGAGGAGTATCGCGAACGCGTAGAAGGAAAATCTGGGCGGCTGGGAGTTTGAGCATCGCGAACACGTGGTTGGCGTCGCATTCGCGAAGAGTAACTGGAAGCCGAGCATCGCGAACGCGTGAGGACTCACGCGAACGCATAGAACAAAATGTTCTGGCAGTGAGTTAAATTGCAGAACAGAGAGCTCGCGGGTTTACACCCGCAAAACACAATTTTGAGCCCTAGAGAAAAGAAAACTCGAGGAAATCAGTGAGAAATCATCGGGTATTCATCGGAGGTAAGATTCTTGACTCAAAAACATAATTTTATGGTAGGAATAACATCAATCTTCATGAATTTGGGTAGAATTTTGAAGAAAAGTGGCCTATATATTGAAAACGGGATTTTGAGTTTTGGAAGGCCATTTGAACTCCGATTTCGATAAATTTTATATGCACGGACTCGTGGTGAGACGAGGATCGCATTCGTACTAATTTCGGAATTTTCCGAGCAGTGGGCCCGGGGTCGGGTTTTACCAACTTAGTGTATTTATGCGAATTTCATGTAAATTGAAATGGGTTATGATTCTTTGACCCGTATTTGATATAATTATTGTGGTTTGACTAGATTCTACACACGAGGGAGCTAAATTCAAAGGAAAAGGCATCGCGGACGAGTCTACGGCCGGCTAGAGGTGAGTAGTTTGCGTATATGGTAGCCTGAGGGTTCGAAACCCCGGCTTAGCACATTGTGACGCTAGCTGGGCGTGGCTCGCACACCGTGGCAGGTGCGGGATTGATTGTGACTAGGGATTGAGACTTGGTCCATCCCGGATTTAAATAATATGCTATTAGTGCTGGAAATACACTATATTTGATATATTTGTGGGCGGTAAGCCTTGTTTGGGGCCTTGTGCCGACCTGTAGTATCCCTAGGGGATAGTTATATATGTGATAGCTCTAATTGCTTAATCACTTATCTCAGTCCTGGTTTGAAAGCACCGTATTGAAATGCTAAGTCATCTGTTTTGGAAAATTAACTAAGCATTAAAGTATTTTCATAATTAAATGAATTGGAACCTGGAAATAAATAAGTTGAGCTGTTGTGTGACTCATATGCATGTTGTGGACTGAGGATGGATCAGGCTGCACGCCGCAGCGGTTGATATGAGCATCGGGCTGCACGCCGCAGCGGTTGATATGAGGATCGGGTTGCACGCCGCAACAATTGATATGAGGATCGGGCTGCACGCCACAGCGGTATTGCGCTTGGGCTGTAGGAGCCCCTCTGGAGTCTGTACACACCCCCAGTGAGCACCGTCGACGTTAAATGGATCGGGCTACACGCCGTAGCGGTTATGTAACGACCCGGCCTTGTATATATTTATTACTCACTGAGTACTTAGTACTCACCCCTACTCCCTGCACCTTTTGTGTGCAGACTCAGGTACTCGGGAGCAGTAGACAGGCAATTCCAGCATTTGCAGTGTCATATCGAGTTGCCGAGGTAGCTGCCTACGTTCGTATAACCTAGCTTCTCCTCTCCTTTCCAGTTGTTATTTGTATTTTGTATTCAGACTTGAGTATTTCTATACAGTACTCTCTATTCCTGTTGGGTTTTGCTAGAGGCTCTAGACTTGTGACTCCGGATCTTTGGGAGTGTCAGTATTTTGTTCATTATTATTATTATTGGAGTTCTTTGACTCATATATTCTTCTTGGAATGTCCATTTGGGACTGATAGTCGTTGTGATAAGTAATAGTTGGTCTGGCTGGCCTAGCTTAATTGTTGGGTGCCATCACGACCGGATTTGGGTCGTGACAAGTTGGTATCAGAGCCTAGGTTACTAGGACTCGCGAGTCATGAGCCGGTTTAGTAGGCTTTCGCGGATCGGTACGTAGACGTCCGTATCTATCCTCGAAGGCTACAAAAACTTTAGGAAAAACCTCATTTTCTTAGATTCATATCGTGCGATTTGTGTTATCATGAAATTAAATTTTTTCATATTCGATTCTCTCGCAGATGGCGAGAACACGTGCTAGCGGACGTGGTGGGCGACCACCATTGGCACCCAGAGGCCGTGGTCGTGGTAGAGGTAGGGCAGCAGCACCAGCACCTGCTGACCCACCAGCTGACCAGACTCAGGGTCAGATTCCTGCACCAGTGGCCCAGACTCAGGACCAGATTCCAGCGGCAGACGCTCCGGCAACTCAGGTTCAGGCACCGGCAGTGCCCATTGTCATACCAGGTCTTCAGGAGACCTTGGCTCAGATCTTATCAGTGTGCACAGGCTTGGCTCAGGTTGTTGCAGCTACTGCTGCAGTATCTTCTTCACAGGCAGGGGGAGGAAATCAGACCCCCGTGGCTCACACACCCGAGCCAGTCCTGCCAGTTGCGCCCGTTGCACCAGCTCCCGCTTATATGGTTCCAGCTATGCCCGACGATGAGCAGCGTCATTTGGAGAGATTTGAGAGGCTACAGCCTCCGACATTCAGTGGTGCTGAGGGCGAGGATGCCCAGGGTTTTCTTGACAGATGTCAGCGCATGCTGCGCACCGCGGGTATTCTAGAGTCCAGCGGTGTTTCATTCACCACTTTTCAGTTCACAGGTGCAGCATTTCAGTGGTGGGAGGATTTTGAGAGGCGTAGGCCCGCTGGGGCAGTGCCCCTCACTTGGCAGCAGTTCTCCACGGTATTTTTGGAGAAGTACGTGCCTCAGTCTCAGAGAGAGGAGCTACGACGTCAGTTTGAATGGCTGAAGCAGGGGGATATGACGGTTAATCAGTATGAGATGAGATTCACACAGCTGGCCCGTCATGCCATGTGGATGGTTCCTACGGACAGAGAGAGGATTCGGAGATTTATCGATGGCCTTATTTATCCCATCCGCATATTGATGACCAGGGAGAGAGTTTCGGCAGTTACCTTTGAGGAGGTGGTTGATGCTGCCCGTCACATTGAGACAGATCGCCGCAGAGAGCGGGAGGAGAGAGAGGCTAAGAGGCCTCGTGGTTCTGGCAGCTTCAGTGGTGCTCCATCTAGGGGCCAACCCCAGTATAGCAGGGGTCGTTCTTTCAGGTCTCATCAGTCTGGACGGCAGAGTCCAGTAGAGTTTCATCTGATCGTGGTCGTCAGGGCCATCAGGGTTATCAGGGTCAGCGGGGCCGTCAGCAGAGTTAGCCTGCATTGAGTGCTCTTCCAGCTCAGAGCTCTGCTCATGCTTCCTCAGCACAGGATTCATCTTGCAGCGAGGGGTCTTCAGCAGGCCCTTCGTCCATCTTTGGGCCGTTGTTTTGAGTGCGACCACTTGGGCCATATCAAGAGAGAGTGTCCTCAGTGGCTTCGTAGGCGGTCACAGCAGAGGGATCAGCCCTCGTCTTCTACTCCTATTTCTTCAGCGCCAGCACAGTCGGCTAGGACTGGTGGCCAAGTATCCAGAGGTCGCTCGAGGGGCGAGGATCGTGCTGGTGGAGGCCAGGCTCGTTTCTATGCTCTTCCGGATAGGAAGGATGCTAGTGCTTTAGATGCGGTCATTTCAGGTATTATCTCAGTCTGCCACAGGGATGCTTATGTCTTATTTGATCCCGGATCCACCTATTCCTTTGTTTCTACTTATTTTGCACATCACTTGGGTACGACTCGTGGTATTCTTGATTTGCACATACATGTGTCAACCCCGGTGGGGGATACTGTTGTTGTGGATCAAGTATATCGATCTTGTCTTATTACTATTGGGGGTCTGGAGACCCGAGTTGATTTATTACTGCTGGGCATGGTAGATTTCGATGTGATCCTAGGCATGGATTGGCTGTCTCCTTACCATGCGATTCTGGGTGTCATGCCAAGATGGTCACACTAGCTATTCCAGGTAATCCGAGGATCGAGTGGCGTGGCTTGACTAATTATGTGTCCGACAGGGTGATTTCTTATATAAAGGCCCAACGAATGATTGGCAAGGGTTGTTTATCTTATTTAGCCTTCATTAGAAATGTTGAGGCCGAGACACCCAGTCTTGATTCGGTCCCCATTGTGAGGGAGTTTCCGGATGTATTTCCAGCAGACCTGCCGGGCATGCCGCCTGACAGAGATATCGACTTTGGTATTGACTTGGTGCCGAGCACTCAGTCCATTTCTATTCCTCCCTATCGCATGGCACCAGCGGAGTTAAAAGAATTGAAGGAACAGCTTCAGGAACTCTTAGATAAGAGTTTCATTCGTCCGAGTGTGTCACCCTGGGGTGCACTGGTATTGTTCGTGAAGAAGAAAGATGGCACAATGAGAAGGTGCATTGATTACAGGCAGCTGAACAAAGTAACAGTGAAGAATAAGTACACATTGCCTCGTATTGAGGACCTATTTGATCAGCTCTAAGGAGCTAGTGTATTTTCTAAGATTGATCTTTGATCGGGCTATCATCAGTTGAAGATCATGGACTCAGATATTATGAAGACAGTGTTCAGAACGCGATATAGGCACTACGAGTTCCTGGTGATGTCATTCGGGCTGACTAATGCCCCATCTGCATTCATGCACTTGATGAATAGCGTATTTCGACCGTACCTTGATTCTTTTGTGATTGTGTTTATTGATGATATTCTGGTGTATTCACGCAGCCAGGAGGAGCATGCACAACACTTGAGGGTGATATTACAGAGGTTGAGAGAAAAAAAGCTTTATGCAAAATTCACTAAGTGTGAGTTTTGGCTTGACACTGTGACTTTTCTGGGACATGTAGTGTCCAGTGATGGTATTCGGGTTGATCCACAGAAGGTTGAGGCAGTGCAGAATTAGCCCAGACCTTCCTCAGCTACGGAGATCCGGAGTTTCCTCGGCTTGGCAGGCTATTACCGCCGGTTTGTTCAGGGCTTTTCATCTATTGCTTCACCTTTGACTAAGTTGACACGGAAGAATGCTCCATTTGTGTGGTCCGATGAATGTGAGGAGAGCTTCTAGAAGCTCAAGGAGGCTTTGACCACAGCTCCAGTACTTGTGTTGCCATCAGCCTCAGGGTCATATACGGTGTATTGTGATGCTTCTAGAGTTGGGCTCGGTTGTGTGTTAATGCAAGAGGGTAGAGTTATTGCATATGCTTCTCGTCAGCTAAAGCCCCACGAGAAGAACTACCCTGTTCATGATTTGGAGTTAACTGCTATTGTTTATGCCTTGAAGATTTGGAGGCATTACCTATACGATGTATCTTTTGATGTATATACCGACCACCGCAGCCTTCAGCATTTGTTTAAGCAGAAAGATCTAAATTTGAGGCAGAGGAGATGGCTTTAATTGCTTAAAGACTATGATATTACTATCTTGTACCATCCCGGGAAAGCCAATGTAGTGGCTGATGCATTAAGCCGGAAGGCTATTAGTATGGGCAGTTTGGCGTATATTCCAGTTGGGGAGAGACCCCTTGCAGTTGATGTTCAAGCGTTAGCTAATCAGATGGTGAGACTAGATATTTCTGAGCCCAGTCGGGTGATGGCTTGGGTAATGGCTCGTTCTTCTTTATATGATCGTATTCGAGAACGCCAGTATGATGATCCACACTTACTTGTCCTTAAGGACAGAGTTCAGCATGATGATGCCAGAGATGTCACTATTGATAGTGATGGTGTATTGCGGATGCATGGCCGGATATGCGTGCCCAATGTTGACGGCCTTCGTGAGTTGATATTGGAGGAGGCCCACAGCTCGCGGTATTCTATTCATCCAAGAGCCGCGAAGATGTACCAGGATTTGAAGCAGCATTACTGGTGGAGAAAGATGAAGAAAGATATTGTGAGCCATGTGGCTCGGTGTCTAAACTGTCAGCAGGTCAAGTACGAGCATCAGAGACCTGGTGGTGTATTCCAGCGTATTGATATTCCTGAGTGGAAGTGGGAAATGATTACTATGGACTTTGTCAGTGGACTCCCTCGAACAGCGAGGAAGTTCGATTCAGTTTGGGTGGTGGTGGATAGGTTGACCAAGTCAGCTCACTTCATCCCAGTGTGTACTACTTATTCCTCAGAGCGGTTGGCAGAGATATTCATCCGTGAGATAGTGAGATTACATGGAGTTCCCATTTCTATTATATCGGACAGAGGTACCCAGTTCACTTCTCAGTTCTGGAGGACTTTTCAGCGAGAGTTGGGTTCACTGGTAGAGTTGAGCACAACATTTCATCCACAGACGGATGGGCAGTCCGAGCGTACTATTCAGATATTGGAGGACATGTTGCGTGCTTGTGTCATAGATTTCGGTGGTTCGTGGGCCGATTATTTGCCTCTTGCGGAGTTTGCTTATAATAATAGCTATCAGTCCAGCATTCAGATGGCACCGTATGAAGCTTTATATGGGAGGCGGTGTAGGTCTCCACTCGGTTGGTTCGAGCCCGGCGAGGCTAGGTTGTTGGGGACAGAGTTAGTCCAAGATGCTTTAGACAAGGTGAAGGTGATTCAGGAGAGACTTCGCACAGCTCAGTCGCGTCAGAAGAGTTATGCGGACCGGAAGGTCCGAGATGTGTCTTATTCAGCAGGTGAGAAGGTGTTGCTGAAGGTTCCGCCTATGAAGGGTGCTATGAGGTTTGGGAAGAAAGGGAAGTTGAGCCCAAGGTTTATTGGACCTTTTGAGGTGCTTAGGAAAGTTGGGGAGGTGGCCTATATGCTTGGTTTGCCACCCAGTTTGTCGGGATTTCACCCGGTGTTCCATGTATCCATGCTCCGGAAGTATGTCGGAGACCCGTCTCACGTGTTAGATTTCGGCACGATACAGCTAGATGAGGACTTGACTTATGATGTGGAGCCAGTAGCCATTTTGGGTCGACAGGTTCGTAAGCTGAGATCCAAGGACATAGCTTCAGTGAAAGTGCAGCGGAGAGGTCGTCCCGTGGAGGAAGCAACTTGGGAGACCGAGCAGGAGATGCGAAGCGGATATCCTCACTTGTTTGATGCTCCAGGTATGTTTTTTAACCCGCTCGCGGACGAGCGTTTGTTTAAGTTGGGGAGAATGTAACGACCCGGCCCGTCGTTACGGGAATTACCACCCCGTTACCTTGCATTTACATATCTTATGCTTTTATATCAGTATTAGAGTATATCGGGTGAGTTAGGAGTGATTTGGATTGAAAATGAAGCAAATAGTATGTTTGAAGAAAGCTTGAATGTGGGAAGTCAACCTAGAGTTGACTATTGAGTTAGAATGCTCGGAACCAGATTCTGATGATTCGACTAGTTCCGGGGGATCATTTATGACTTAGGAGAGCAATCGGAATTGAATTTGGAGGTCCGGTGTAGTTTTAGGCTTGAATTGGCGAAGGTTGATTTTTGGCGAAAACCGGATGGTAGGTGATATTTTGATCCGGGGGTCGGAATGGAATTCCGACAATTTCTGTAGCTTCGTTATGTGATTTTGGATATGTCTGCAAATTTTTCAGGTCATTCGGACATCGTTTGATCGGGTTTTGGATTGAATGTTAGTTTTGAAAGTTTTGAAGAAACTTAGGCTTGAATTCGTGTGTAAATGGTGATTTTGATGTTTAGGATGGTGTTTTTGTGATTGGAACAAGTCCGTATCATGTTTTGGAGTATGTTGGTGGTTTTCGTTGGGGTCCCGGGGCCCTCGTGATGAATTCGGACCATCAATCGGGCTTATGGGACTTGGCAAAATCTGCAGAAAACTGCAGGTTTCTGCCCAGTCAATTAGACCTTCGCGTTCGCGTGACATAGGTCGCGTTCGCGAAGGCCAGGCGTATCAATGCATCGTGTTTGTGGTTAGGGTGTCGCGTTCGCGTAGGCCATGGGTCTTGTGCTTCGCGATCGCATTCCCGGGGTCGCGTTCGCGTAGGTTCGTGAGAGGGTGCATCGCGTTCGCGTGTGGGGGATCGCGAACGTGTAGAAGGAATTTGGGCGGCTGGGAGTTTGAGCATCGCGAACGCGTGGTTGGCATCGTGTACGCGAAGAGTAACTGGAAGCCGAGAATCGCATTTGCGCAAGGAGCATCGCGAATGCGTAGGTATAAATGTTCTGGCAGTGAATTAAATCACAGAACAGAGGGCTCGCGGGTTTACACCCCCAAAACACAATTTTGAGCCCTGGAGAGAAGAAAACTCGAGGAAAACACTGAGAAGTCATCGGGTATTCATCGGAGGTAATATTCTTGACTCAAAAACATAATTTTATGGTAGGATTAACATCAATCTTCATGAATTTGGGTAGAATTTTGAAGAAATGTGGCCTAGATATTGAAAACGGGATTTTGAGTTTTGGAAGGCCATTTGAACTCCGATTTCGATAAATTTTATATGCACGAACTCATGGCGAGACGAGGATCGTGTTGGTACTAATTTCGGAATTTTCCGAGCAGTGGGCCCGGAGTCGGGTTTTACCAACTTAGTGTATTTATGCGAATTTCATGTAAATTGAAATGAGTTATTATTCTTTGACCCGTATTTGATATAATTATTGTGGCTTGACTAGATTCTACGCACGAGGGAGCTAAACTCAAAGGAAAAGGCATCGCGGACGAGTCTACGACCGGCTAGAGGTGAGTAGTTTGTGTATATGGTAGCTTGAGGGTTCGAAACCCCGGCTTAGCACATTGTGACGCTAGTAGGGCGTGGCTCGCACACCGTGGCAGGTGCGGGATTGATTGTGACTGGGGATTGAGACTTGGTCCATCCCGGATGTAAATAATATGCTATTAGTGTTGGAAATACACTCTATTTGATATGTTTGTGGGCGGTAAGCCTTGTTTGGGGCCTTGTGCCGACCTGTAGCGTCCTTAGAGGACAATATTTATGTGATAGCTATATTTGCTTAAATCACTTATCTCAGTCCTGGAAATTTGAAATCACAGTATTGAAATGCTAAGTCACCGATTTTGCAAAAATTAAATAAAAGTTAAAGTATTTTTAAAAATTATGAACTGGAATATGGAAATAAGAAATTTGAGCTGTTTTGTGACTTATCTGATTATTGTGGACTGAGGATGGATCGGGCTGCACGCCGCAGCGGTATTTGCGTTTGGGCTGTAGGAGCCCCTCCGGAGTCTGTACACACCCCTAATGAGCGCCGTCGACGTTAAATGGATCGGGCTACACGCCGTAGCGGTTATGTGTATTGCATTGCATCTTATCTGTTGAGATATCTGTGGTAGTTGTATTATACTGTTGTTGCTAGTTTGTAGGAGGATCGGACTATAGTTTAGCTTCATATTGTGGTATTTTGTGAATTTCCTACTTTCAGCTGCTTTTATATATTTATTACTCACTGAGTACTTAGTACTCACCCCTACTCCCTGCACCTTTTGTGTGCAGACTCAGGTACTCAGGAGCAGTAGACAGGCAATTCCACCGTTTGCAGTGTCATATCGAGTTGCTGAGGTAGCTGCCTACGTTCGCAGAGCCTAGCTTCTCCTCTCCTTTCTAGTTGTTATTTGTATTTTGTATTCAGACTTGAGTATTTCTATACAGTACTCTCTATTGTTGTTGGGTTTTGCTAGAGGCTCTAGACTTGTGACTCCAGATCTTTGGGAGTGTCAGTATTTTGTTCATTATTATTATTATTGGAGTTCTTTGACTCATATATTCTTCTTGGAATGTCCATTTGGGACTGATAGTCGTTGTGATAAGTAATAGTTGGTCTGGCTGGCCTAGATTAATTGTTGGGCGCCATCACGACCGGATTTGGGTCGTGACAAAAATAGGGTCGTCAATCAGTACCCTGGAAACAATAGTGTCACAACTCACAGGATACACGCCCTCACGCTCGTCACCTAGCATGTTTGTCACCTCAACATCAATCACATAGCACATAATTAGGGGTTTCATACCCTCAACACTAAGTTTAAAAGAGTTACTTATCTTAAACAAGCTAATTTCCTCATCGAGCAAGCCAAGCGATGCACCAAGAGTACTATCACGCACGCAAGGACCTCCGAACGGTTGAAAACTAGCCAAAAACAACTCAAATACATCAGATTAAGACCAAGGAATCAATTACAAATGATTAGGATCGAATCCTAAGTTAAATCCCAAATCTGACCAAAAAACACACCTGGACCCATGCCTCGAAACTAGACAAAACTCACAAAATCTAATAACCCATTCAATTACTAGTCCAACCATACTAGTTTCACTCAATTCCGACTCCAATTCGATGTTCAAAACTCAAAAAATCATATTATGAAACTTTAGGCCAAAATCCCCAATTTCCTTATAAATCCATCAGCCAATTGCTATAATCGAAGATAGATTCATGGAACATAGCTAAAACCGAGTAGAGAACACTTACTCCAATTCATAGGGTGAAAATTGCTTCAAGAATCGCCTCAATCCGAGCTCCATAGTTCATAAAATGCAAAAATGGCTTAAACCCTCGAAATATAGTACTTTATAATATGCCGAGGCCTCCTCTTTTGCGAACACGGGACAACCATCGGGTTCGCGATGAATAAAAATATCAGCCACCAAAAATGCTCTACGCGTTCGACCCACGAGCCTCGCGAACGCGATACACACTAGATATAGAACTACACGAATGCGGCCCAAGCCACACGAACGTGATGCAGAAAGGTCCTCCAGCCCAGCTCCTAGCTCGACTCTACTCGAACGCAATAGCCCATACGTGAATGCGAAGAAGTTGTCCCCCAACACTACGCGAGTGCGGTACATACTTCGCGATCGTGGAAAATAATTTCTTGCTGCAATAAGAACATACTATGCATTCGCGATACTTGCCTCGCGAACGCGATGAAGAACTGAAAACACCAGATACTAACAGAATACAGCAATGAAACATGAAGAAAAAATAGCCCAAAATCAATCTGAAACATGCCCGAGCCCCTTGGAACCCCGTCCAAATATACCAACAAGTCCAATAACTTAACACGGATCTACTCGAGGCCTCAAATCACAAATAACAACATCGAAACGACGAATCACACCACAATTCAAACTCATTGAAGTTTGAAACTTCTACTTCCATAACCGATGCTGAAACCTATCAAATCATGTCCGATTGACCTCAAATTTTTCACACAAGTCACATTTGACATTATGGATCTACTCCAACTTCCGAAATCCGATCCCGGTATCAAAAAGTCCACTCCGAATTAGACTTTCGAAAATTCCAACTTTCGTCATTTCAAGCCAAATTCCACTACAGACCTCCAAATCGCAATCCGGACGCACTCCTAAGTTCAAAATCACCCAACGGAGCTAGCAAAACCATCAAAGATCTAATTCGAAGTCAAATAATAAAAAGTTAAACTTGGTCAAACTTTTCAATTTATAAAGCTTTAAGCTGAGAATTATTCTTCTAAATCAATTTCGAATAACCTAAAAACCAAAACCGACGATTCACATAGTCATAATACATCATACGGGGCTACCCATGCCCTCAAGCAACCTAGCGAAGTACAAATGCTCAAAATGACCAGTCGGATCGTTATTCTTAGAGACCTGATACAACTAAGCATGATTGGATGTGAACAACGCTCGATCCCTCTGAATTTTAAAGGGCCACCGAAGGTACACCGAACACCGCGCAATCTACCTGCTTTTCCGGCCGACGAACCCTACTACTCTCCCTTTTTGTTTCTCTAAGAACATGAGATGCAAAGATAGTAGCATTGCAGTAATAATTAAAATCAATTAATTATTATTATAATTTGTTCGATTATAATTTTTATAAATCGCCGCCGCAGCAAAACGCACTTCATTAGTACTTACGTAGTCCACATGGAAGTCTTATGTTTTCAAAGTCAGAGCAACTTAATTACATGATAAAATTGAACATGGGACAGTATATTATTTTGATATATATTTACATTACTTTTTTTTAAAAAGAAACATAGTCACATTAGATGACAAAAAATGAATGCTGTTCTCAGTATCATCTTTGATATGTTAACTGCTAATTCCAAATCTTCTGAGTCAGCGACTCATCAGAGCCACCTTCACTAAATTTAATTAATATTTATGTACACTAATAAAACAAAAAATTTGTACAAAGAATTTGTACGTAACATATTATAGCATTATCACTTATTGTGAGCATTTACATGTTGTATTTGGTATGACAGAAAATATCTTTTATAGAAAATAGACTATTATTTTAATTTCTTGATAAATATTTTACATATTATAAGGGGAATGTCATTTCGTCGCTTATGTTTTTCTCCTATAGTCCAGTTGAAATACTTTTCAGTCTTAGAGAGTATTTAAAAGCGAGATAAAGTTTGTAATATTATCCGAACAATATTTTCTTTCGAATCAAACACACTTAACGTCTTCTTAAGTAACTATATAATGTAAATAGTATATATTACTATTAATTTATAGAAGTTAAATTGTTTTATAAAAATTTAGATACTTATTAATATTCTTAAATTTTTTAGTTTTCTTATTTTTATGCGCGTGTGTAGAGGTTATGAATTCTTGATTGGTCAATCCAAGAAATAATTTTACAGTATTTTAGGTCGAATTTACCGCAAAATAAAGTAATGCCCTTCGATGTGTATTGATCAAAATGCTATATGATTCATTTAAAGGATCATGTACCTATTCACAAAAAGATTAAGAAAGGATATAAATATGACGAAAACCCTTTGGCATTACCAATAAAAATATTGTTATAGAAAGGACTAGCCATTTCTAAATCTTGTAACTGAATAATAATCATTATTAAGGAGTTGAAATTTCATGACAATGTCTTGAGATTTCATTTGTAGAAATTTAAATTCCAGGACGCTGACTATTTGTGAATTTTCTCCACAAAAAATCTTCCAGCATTTTTGTGAATATTTATGCTAGGATCTTGAGAATCCAAATTAACACCTATCTTATTTTTTTTCTTTAAAAAGGAAAAGAAAATATAAATTATACTCCAATAGCTTTAAATAATTATTTAGAAGGGGAGCTCGAGCACGAGAATCCAAAGAAAATTTTGTATTCTCTTTTTATTAAATATTTCTTTTAATAATTTGCAAACATTGTGAGGACTCATTTTGAATTGGCCGTCAGCTTACCATAATCTTCTTCCTTCTTTAGACCTTATACTTTTTAGGAGTCTTTTAGCTTAATCAGAAATTTTTATATCCATAGAAAAATATAAAGAATTTAGTGCTTTTTATTTTTTCATTATTCTCTTTTATTTTTATATAAAAAAGGTAACAAATGGCCCGTCGTCCCACCATAATCCCCCTGTCTTTCCCTCTTCTTTAAATATTTTTCAAATAAGTTTGGGTTAGTTATATAATCCGTAAAGAATCATACCGTCGATACAAACTTATTTGGAGCTATGACGTAATTGTTCTATTGCTGTAATTTGCAAAACGTTCTTTTATGTTTGTGGCAAAGAGTAATAAAATTGTTCATCATACTTTTAAATATATTACATGCACAAGCTATATCTTTCTCTATTAAGTACAAATAATTATGCGTAAAAAAAGGAAAATACTTTAAAATATTTCTTCAACAACATCTTGAATTTATTTATTCTGCATATTTTATGGTAAGTCCATGATTTTTCATGATGTGGCGCCACAGTGGCAGTCTAAAGGATATTATCCTTCACCATTTTGAAAAATATCTTCCTTATATATATGTGTAACTAAACTATTTTTCCAAAAATAAAATAAAATATGTATATATGTGCAATACGTTGAATCCGCTTGAAAATAATATAAATAAATTAACTATCAATTTGATACAGCAAGTATCAAGCCTCATAACCGAAATAATCTTAGAGCCAAACCAAAACAAATTACGACAATAAGCTGACACTATTTACATAAAATCTTCACCGTCGCACTATGTACGTACAACATATTCAATGGCTTAAGGTGACCAATGTACAGAAACTATGTAATTTCCAAAAAAAACTACCAAAAACATCATATAGATGTTACTTTGATGGATCCACATCATGTTACTTTGATTTTTCATCTTTCCTAGTAGTCGCTTGGTTGGCATTATATCATGACATATAATATACAGTTGTATTAAAATATTACTACTATTATTATATATTTTATTCTCCATTTTTTTGCTTATAAATCAAGCAAATTTCCATAGCTAACTTTCATAAGTCTTTGCTTACTATACTACCTTTTATTTTTAGCAAAAAATAAAAATGGGGTTAGAAAATTACAAACCTACAATTGTTATGATAGTTTTACAATTTATGTATGCTGCTGTTACTCTATTTAGTAGAGCTTCTCTTGTACAAGGAATAAGCCCTAGAGTTTTTGTAGTTTATAGACAAACTTTGGCCTTTCTCCTCATTTCTCCTATTGCTTTTGTCCCAAGGTATGTGCAAAATTTCTTTCATAATTTAACCCCCGCCCCACCCCGCCCCACCCCTATTCGAATTTGACGATACGTTTTTCAAAAAAAAAATCTTCAATCCTGAACCCTAAACCTCAAACCCTACATATATAGTAAATTTACATATTATACTCAGTATGGCTTTCGCCTATTTTTCTAAACCTTAGGGGCTCATTTGGCATGAGGGATAAGAAACAATTAATCCCGAGATTAAATTTGAGAAGAGTTTATCCCATGTTTGTTGGGATAAAATCGGGATATAACTAATTTCCGAGTTTAGTTATCTAGGGATTGGTAGTATTATTTTATACCTATGAGAAGGTGAAATAATAATTTTGAGATAATTAATTCCGGAATAACTTATTTTCCAACCAAAAGTTCCCTAAGTGTAGAAATTATCCTAAAAATTGTTAGCTATTTATGTGGTTCTATTTTTTTGTTTTTTATAGAAGAAAAACAGGAAGTAGTTGCTTGGGATGGAAGAGTTTCTGGTTGATAAATTTAGCAGCTCTCACTGGGTAAGAAATATAATTTTTTTCCAACATAAATTATTTACTAAATGTAACATGTATAAATAACAAGATTCTTTATTTATATTTTCAGTGTAACAATCAATCAGAATATCTATTTTTCTGGTTTATATTATGCTTCATCTTCTATTGCAAGTGCAACTGGCAACCTTGTTCCAGCATTCACTTTTCTCATGGCATGGATCATGGGGTAAGTTTCAAAAACTCAATTTTTTTTCAATTTATTAAAAACAAATGTCGTAAAATTATAGCGTATCGATGAATTTTTTAATTAATATTTTTGTTAATTAATGTTTCTTTTATTTAGAATGGAGAAAGTGCAAATCAAATGCTTGAGAAGTATAGCTAAGGTGATGGGGACAATTTTATGTGTTGCTGGAGCTGTTGCAATGGCATTAATTAAAGGGCCAAAGTTATTAAATTCAGAATTTATTCCCACAAATGAATTGTTAATTCTTGGCAAAGAAAATAGTGAGAATTTGAATAATTGGATGCTAGGTGTTATCTTGCTCATTGCAAGTGCTTGTTGCTGGTCATTTTGGCTCATTTTACAGGTATTTTAATATCTCTTATAATTCCTCGTAACGAGCGTTTTCTCAATTTAACGAGCGTTATACAGCATAAATTCTGCTTAATCGATCTAATAAATTTCGAATATTGAATGCATATAAAGTTCAAAGGAACCATTCCTTATATATTAACATAATGATAAAAATTCTTTCAGTTTGAAAATATATTATTTTTCAAATTAGGATGTTTGCTCATATTATTATTTTGTAAAGGTAAAAGTATGCTTCAACCAAAACACCCAAAAGAAAAAATGGAAAAAGCCTATAAATGTCACTTAACTTCAGAAATGGTCTATTTATGTCATCCGTTAAAAAAATGCTTATTTCATGCCACTGTCGTTACACATTTGGCTCATCCATGCCATTATTGACTAACAATTTAATTTTTATTTTGTCCATCCATGCTACTGTCGTCAGTCAATAGTGGCATGGATGTGCCAAATGTGTAATGTCAGTGGCATGGAATGAGCATTTTTTTAACGAATGGTTTGGATAGATCATTTCTGAAAGTTGAGTGACATTTTTAAACTTTTTCCGAAAAAACAAAAATCTTAGTTAACAATTAATAATAAGTGATATTCGTAACATAGAAGTTAAAGCTGGCAACCTGCTGCAATATATTAAATTACATTTATATTATAGAAATTATTTATATTCGCAGTGTATATAACTTAATCCCGAGTTTAATTTTCTAATTAAGATGCTAATATGATATTATGAACAGGTAACATTGTCAGCAAATTGCCCTGATCATCTATCTTTAACAGCCTGGTTATGCCTCATGGCTGCAATACAATCTGCAATTGTTACATTCTTCTTTGAACCTAATTTAAATAGCTGGAAAGTAACTTCATCACTGGAATTCATTTCTATCTTCTATACGGTAAGTATTCTCTCTTTTTTCTTTTCAATATCACAAAATTATATTTAAAGTGCAGTATGGTGCACGAAGTATCTCGTGGTCACGTAAGATTTGAAAAAAAGCTGCACTACAAGAGGGTGTGATGTAGGAAGCCTACGTAACGCACACGTTAGTGGTTCATCTACGGCTCGAACCCGTGACTCCAAGGGCAGAGCTAGCATAGAGCTTGCGGGTTCGGTCGAACCCATTAACATTGGTCCAAATCATGTATTTGTCATAAAATTTATTGAACATGAAAAAATTATTAATTTCGAATACAGTAACATAAACAAAGTAGAATCCCGAACCCACAAACTTTACATACTGGCTCCGCCTCTACGTGACTCGGAGACAACTTTATTATCGTTCCAAGGCTCATTTCATATTGCAAATTACTAAAAAAAGCGCAGTCTGCTGCACAAAGCATCTCGCGTTTATGCAAGGTTGGGAAAATGGTCTTACCCTGAGATGGTGTGATGTAGGCAGCCTGCCATGATACAAGTATCGGTGATTGATTCCACGGCTCAAAGTTGTAACCTATAGGTAGAGGCGGAGTCATGATTTGTAACTCATGAGTTCGGGATCCTAATCCATTTAAATTAGTGCGTTCTAAATTAATAATTTGTATATATTTAATGAAAATTGTAAGACAAATACATTATTTGAACTAAAGTTATTGGGTTCGGCTGAACCTGTAGCCGAAACTAGGACTCCGCCTCTGCCTATAGGTCACATGGATATAACTTCACCATTTTTTCAAGACTCCCCTTTACTTACAATTTAAAATAATAACTAAAATCTTGTTAAATTATTATATTAATAATATTTGAATTTTTGTAAACAGGGATTTTCATCAGCTGTTTCTTTCTTTGGGCAAGCTTGGTGTATTTCAAGAAGAGGACCATTATTTTCTGCTATGTTCAATCCTTTATGCACAGTTATAGTCACAATCTTTGCCTCAGCATTTATGCAAGAAGAGATGTACACTGGAAGGTAAATTACTTAAATCATCTTCACTTACTTTATTGGTTATCATTTAAACTATTTCTTGAAAATTCCAGATTGGGAAATTCAACTTTTAACATTTACTACATCCCATATATTATTCGCTTTAAAAAAATATTTAATAGCCTTATCATAGAAGTTAAAAAAAAAAAAAAAAAAGGCAGCCAGATGCACAGGTAGCCCGTGTTTATGTAAGTTTCAGGAAAGGGCTGCATCCTAAGATGTGTGACATGAATAGCTACCCTAATACAAGTACTACTATACTAGTGGTTGCTTCCACGACTCGTATTCGTGACCTCTAGATTGCTCCAAGCCTTACCCCGGAAGTGTTTATCTAAATTACTATCATTTATCTCCTTAAGTATTTATCACTTAATTAACACTATACGAACGTAATAGTGCGGGTGACTATATGATTTTCTAAAATGTCAAATATCTTAAAATAAATTCAATTTGCAGAATGACAATATTATGGAACAAAGGTAGCGCGATGTTTTTCTTTTTCAATTTTGAGAATTTTTACTTTTTAAAAATATGATAAGGTTGTTTAAACTTTTTTTATTAAATTTTCAGCTTGGTGGGATCACTTGCTGTGATTTTTGGACTATATGTGGTACTGTGGGGAAAAGCAAAGGATAAAAAAGAGGACAATATTATAGAGGAAGAGCCAGTGAAGCAATATATTCAAGAAACAACAATTACAATTCAAGATTTTCCAGATTTCACAAGTTGTAAAGTTGATTTAGAGGAACCACTTTTGACTAACAAATCAATAACCAATATTCTACATGATAATAAATAGTTAAAAAAGTAATTAAAAAAAATTAAAAAAATTGTCATTTGTAGTCATAATTTCTCCTCAATTTACGAGCATTAATTATTGTGTTGTACGTAGTTAGTTTTATCTTTTTTCTTCTCTGTAAAATTTGTTAACGATTTTTGTTACTAATTTTTTCTCTCTATCAATAAAAGTGATACATATTTTCCAGCTTTGGAAGTTTAGAACTATATTTCTTCTGGATTTAGTTGTTTTTTTGTACATGATTTGATTTGTGAGCCAAAAATTGCATAAATTATGTTATCATCTCACATATCTGCGTACTAAAGATGCTTGATGACATTTCAATTCATAAAGTTTGTTCTAAATATATTTATATTATGAAATTCACTAAATATATATTCCAAATCGTTATATAATTTAAATCATAAATCTACCTCTAATCGACAGACTAACAACACATACGTGCATGTCAATAGAAAATTATGAAGACCATTTTTTTGAAGCTTTTGATCTAATGCAAATTTGTAATATTTTTTAACAAATGTAGCTAACAGTATGTGGCATGAAAATGACAAGACATACATGCATCCTTATCAACATATTCAGCATCAACTTACTTTATGTTGGGGTGTACAAAAAAATCGACAAACCGCACCAACCCGATAATTCGAGTCAAACCGAGAAAAAAAACGCGACTATGGTTTGTTTGATTTGATTTGGTATCGGGAAAGTCCCGCCCGGACCGCCCGGATCCCACGAGTGAATCGAAAGTTGGATCTACATTGGATCTCACCCGAATCTCCCGACCATAATTGATTTGGTTTGGTTTTAAGTAAAGAAAGTCAAACCGAAACCAAACCAACCCGATATTACATATATAGAAATTTTAGATATATTTAATATATAAATATACTTATTGTAATGTAATTTATAAATATTTCTTAAAGAAATTAATAATTTTATCTTTTAAGGTATTATTTCAAAGTTGGACTTAGAACTTTTGAATATTCCAATAAGTTTTATAGTCATTAACATTAGTAAATTAAATAATACTAATAAAAGTCCAAATCAAAATCAAATCAATGCTAATGCTAACAAAAGATATTCAATTCAATATTACGAAGGAGAATGTAATGAATATTGTCACACCTCCTTTCGGTGCTTCCCCGCGAGGGCGCAAGGGAGTTTTTCCAATTAAAGGATAATCGAAACGGGATTTATTTATTTAAATCAGAGTCGCCACTTGGGAGATTTATGGTGTCCCAAGTCACCGGTTTGATCCCGAATCGAGGAAAGGTTTGAATCTGTTTAACAGTCCGCGCACCAGAAATCCAAGTAAGGAATTCTGTTAACCCGGGAGAAGGTGTTAGGCATTCCCGAGTTCCGTGGTTCTAGCACGGTCGCTCAACTGTTATATTTGGCTAAATTATCTGATTTTAATACATGTTAAACCTACGTGCGATTTTCAACTTTTAACAGCTTTTAATAAATTAGTGTTATATGTTGTGAATCATGTCACGGGAACCATACCCACGCTCTACAACATGTTTATTTTTATTTACAAGATTAAATTATGGACAGGTCACATAAATATACTCCGAATTTTAGCAATTAGGTGTCACGATCACGTCACAAGAATCATACCCGTAGCTATAATAATTTAACTACCTGCTTAAATATCTGCCTACCCGAATGTGGTCGGCCTAAGTATACTCATAATGAGTTTAAACAACATAAGTTAAAGCCACAAGAACTAGTCTAAGCTTAGAGCAATTTTAATTCTGTCTACCCCAAATCCAATTGCGTGATCTAACATATCACAAAGTTAAGTGTTTCACACAATTTATGACCCAACTTTCTTGAGAAAAGAAATGATTAAATTAAATGGTAAGCTAGTTTCTTAAATCAAATAAAATCAACCATCAAAATCATAGGTGTAAAGCACGAAACCAAACAGACACTTCGAAAAAAACATTAATAGGAACAAAAATTAGAAATTAGAAAACGAAGAAATTTTCAGAACTGGACCTCAATGCATGGACTATGGATTAAATTTCAGCAACTCAAATCAACTCCATTTGAGGCGTAAAAATGGAGACATTCAGATCTTGACCGAAAACTGTGCCGGAAACCTTCAACCTAGGAACAGATATCCTCGACCGAACCTCTCGCCTACCCTCGTTTTCGTGCGTGTTTGCGAGGACTTTGTGATCCCAGCAAAGCTCGACTATGCCGCATGATCGGAGAATGGAACTTCAACCAAAGATCAGCAACAACCTCGAACGGAAAACACGACCCAGAAAACAATGGCAACAGTTATCGAAACTCAACCAACGAACTCGAGACTGGATGGAAAAAGATTATTAAATGATTTGGGATGCCTCACTGTTCAGCCACCCCATTTTTGTTCGCTGCTGGACGTGACAGAAACAGAAACGGGTTCGACGAGCTGGTCGAAGACGTTGGAGGACTAGTTGGAACGGTTCACGCTGTTTCGTTGGTGTCACTGGTGTTTCAGAGGGTGTTTGGGAAAGAGAACCTGGAGCAGTAGCAATGGCTGCTGTTGCTGGTTTTTGTGACACAGCAGATTGATACGAGAAATGAAGCAGAAAAGGGTCGTTTGGACGTGAGGCTGAACGTGATAGTTCTGGTCGACTGGTTGCTGCCGCGACGGGCTGTTGGAGGTTAACGACGGGCTGCTCGTTTGGACAGTAATGGGAGATGCATGGGACTGTGGTGTTCGGAATGGTTGTTGGACTCGACGGTGGTCGTAGGAGGCTGGCTGATGGTCGTTTGGCGTGAGGAACGGGTTTGTTATTGCAGTAGGATTTTTTTTGTATCGTCTTTTTTTCTTGGAGAAGATGTAGTGTATATATCTATATGTTTTCTCCTGTTGATTTGTTTTTATCAACTTTTGAATTTAACATTGAAAAGTCAACAAAATTGTTTGAAAGCTCACCTACCGATGGAATACAATTTTTTGTAGCGTGACTTTTATGAGGAATTGCACCCATATGGCCAATATGGCCCGCTGCCTTGTTCCCTTTTGGATCAATGATATTTTCTTGCTCTTTAGCATCTTGTTGATTGTTCAAAGGACAAGGGGGGCGCATATCTCTCTTCTTTTTCCTCCCAATGATTTTTCTTTCTTTCTTTCCCGTTTTTCCTCCACTCCTTTTCCCTCCATGTTTTGTGTATGGTGTCTCTCATTTACTTGTGTCCCCCATGTGTCTAGATTTTAGGGTATTGGGTATAAATTGTTACGTGCTAGGTCCAAAACTTACGTTTAAATCGGGTAGTTTGAACCCGAATATTATACTATGCCCGGAACCGAGAATAGGAACACGATTTTATTTGATTAATCCAATATACGCAAAACAACTATTAAAATAGGACCAACAATTAAAACAAAACTATTTTTATATTTTTCAAAATTAAAGTAACTACAAAATATTAATGACACTATTTTTTTTAAATTTTTATTTTTATATAAAAAAACTAAAGTATTATTTTTGTATTTTTCAAGTCTAAAATGACTACAAAAAATTAATAAAACTATATTTTCTGCTATTTTTTTATTTTATGGTAAAAATAAAGTAAAAGAGTCAAAATTAGCTAAGATAGCTATATTAGGACTAAACTAAATATTTTACGCTAAAATATAAAAAAATCTCGGGGAGGGTCAAAAATCACGCGTCTACAAATATTTATTTTTTGTTTTGCAATAATATAGATAAAAATTCATAACCTATTTTTATTTTTCTTTAGCGTTTAGTCACGTTATATAATACTCTCTTATTAGTCTACTTATTTTAGCATGACTTGGTACTTTTAGATTATGTTTATTTTTATAGTGGCTTTTTAATTAGCAATATGTATATTACATAATTTTATTATCTTTATTGTTAAATATTTTAGGATAATGCCATGACACATATCATATTTTGTATTATTTTCTTGAAAAATACTTTATATAGTTGTATCTTACTAGGATTGAAGAAATATTTTTAGCAGAATTTATATGTTTTGTTCTAGGAATATTTTACCGGGGAAAACTCCGAAAAACCCGAGAAATTCGAGAGTGAAAAACCCGAATTTTATTGGTTTGATTTGGTCTTTAAATTTAATAATCCGACATAATTGATTTAATTTGATAATTATAAAATTCGAACAAACCTCCTATATACACTCTTACTTTACGTCATAACACAGCTGTAATAAACAAATTTAAAGAAACAAACACATAGTGCTACATAATTTATTGGTTTGTATTTTGAATGTGAGAATACAAAACTCAGAAGTTGCCTAGTTGGTTACCCCTAGGTATAAGGGATGAAAGACTTGCTAGAAAAACAATGGTTCAACAATTATTTTTGGTAAGTAAACAATTTTATTAACCAAATGAATATTTACAAGGCATAAAAACAAAACAAGCATCGACCCCATGGTTGCTCTACCTCTAGACGTCAGAATTTGTAGTAGCTACCACTACACTTATTAACACTATTTATATGGACTTGCAAAATTTCCAACTCAACCAGAGTTCGTTAAAATAATTTTACAAAATTAGTAGTATGTACTGTGAGCACGTGATTTTTGCCTAACATGAATTACTCCCACAAAATCAAAACAAAAATTGTCTATTTCGTGGTGTGTATTTTTTGTGAATTTTTTGTGTTATTTTTGGTATTTGTTTGCATTAATATATACGTGATTATATGTGTTTAAATTAATAAAAAAAATATAATACAAAAATATGTCGTGCTTACATTTCTTATCTAGTTTGAAATTAGGAGTAATTAATTTTATCTTACGAAAACGAAAATCACAAAAGAAATAATTCATCTTTTACATTTTTAGCATTTAAATGCCTAATTGTGTGACTTATATTTAATTGATGTTTTAATTGATTGTGTTAATTGTTAATATAACTTAATTAGTATTTTTTATAATTTAATTGATTTTGTAGTGAAATTAGAATTTTTGTTTTAATAAATTGAGAATTAAAATTAAAAGAGAAGAGAAAAGGAAATAATTAAAGGAAAATCTGATTTGGGCTTGGACCACATGTTCATTACCCAAAGACCTCTCCAAATTATACCAGCCCAAAACTCCCTACCCGCCCCAGTCCATTACCCGTTTTAAAAAATCCGGACCCAATTAAATCAAATCCTGGCCGTTGATCCCTCATGATCTAACGGCCCAGGATTAACCTTGCATTTTTGGGTACCAAAATCCCAAATCCATCTTCATTTCCCCTAAATCAACTTTGAACCCTAGAGATGAAGAACCCTCCTTATGCTCCGCCGCCTCCCGCCATCGGAATTCGCCTCACGGCGGTTCCGATGGCCCAAATCACCCAAAATTTACACCATAACACCCCAAGATCCCCTCCGTTCCAACCATGAACTCCTTTCCCTTCGAATCACACCGAAATCTCTCGAATCCCCAAATCCATGCACGAACCCTAGCCGCCGCCGCGAGATTCCGGTGGCGGCGCCGCCTCTAATTGACCCCAAACTCGCACCCAACCTTCACCTCATCTCCCTCACACCCCAACCACCGTTATTTTCACTCGAATTTGGCCAGAAATTGTTGAACCCCAAAATCGAAGATTTTGAACCCTAAAATGCCGAATAGGAAATTTGGTAGCCGGTTTTCGTTGAATTGAGGTCTAATAGACCTTAATTGATGTGTTTTCACTAAGAAAACACTTCAATTAAGGTCCTTTCGACCTCGAGTGACCAAGACCCCAAGTCGGCCGATTCTTTGTTTCAAGGTATCTCTTTTTCTTCTTTGTTTTTGTTTAAATTATACTCGTCGCTTTAGATTAATTGTTTTGTAATCTTTCGTTTGTTGTTTGATTTTTTTTTTCTCTCGGATGCTTCCACATTTTTCTTTCTTCTTCATCTATTTGGGACCTTTTTATTTGGTCGATTTGTTTGCTTCTGATTATTCGTTATGGATAACATAGTTGTGAGATAGGAATTCGATTCGATATTTCGTCGAATAGCTAATTCTTCACTTTTGTTTATTCTGGCCGAGATTCTGTAAATCGCAGTATTTGCGATTGGTTTGTTATCGATTGCACGTATTGTTATTCGACTGTTTGAAGGTTGTCGATTAGATTCGTAGGTTTGTTTGTTAGAACACTAGAGTTACAAGTCCGGCATTGGCCGAGATTCCCTGATTCACCGTTTGAATTGAATTAGGCTTGTTTGGTTGATTTTGGTTTATAAGTTAACTGCTGATTTGGATATAGCTGTTTTAGTTTAGAATCTAAAAGCCAACAGCTAGGCAACTAAGAGTGCAATGCACATGGTTTAAAGTGAATTTGGTTGTACAGCAAGATAGGCATTATGTTGAACTTCAGATTAATGTTTCTAATAAAAAAAAAGAGAGAAAGGTTTGGCTTGGGATGTTTTTAAATAGAATTGGCAGTCTTTTTATGCTGGATAGGGGCTGAACATGGAAAAACTTAGTTTCTTATTTTGGTTTAGTGCATCAAAAGTTGAAAAGTGCAAAAAAGAGGGAATAACATGGCTGGACAGTATTTAAAACACTTAAAAATAGAGTTGAAGGGTATCATTTGGAGGCTATAAAACAGTGAAGACTCCCTGGAAATACTGACAGTGAACACACACAGACAGAGAAATACATTCACTGGAAAAAATAGAAACACAGTCTTAGGATTCACACACATTCACAAATTCTTCATCTGGCAGAACATTTCTCACAGAAAACATTGAAAGGCAGAAGGAAAACAGAGATACACTAGCCTTTTGTCTTACCATTGTGAGAGGTTTTTTTTTGTTTTTGGGAGTTGAATCCTGTTTAAGTTCAATATCTGTGAAGAATCCTAGAATATATTAGCTCTCATTGCTCCATTTGAGTCCCTTTTTATCCGGTTGAGTTTAGTTTGGTTCTGATAAACTGCCAGCCCCATTTTTTTTTGGTTTAAACTCAAGTTCACCAAGGTTTGTTGGGTTTTTGGTTGCTGTTTTTGCTTGTCTGTGACTGATTCTGAGTTACTACTGGGATTGCATTCCGGGGGAGTTTGAGCTGTGTTTAAGTTTGGTCTGTTCGCTGTATTGGCATTGCTTGGAATCTACTGCTATCGTTTGCTTTGTTGCTGCGTTCACTGCCAAATAAGTCACTGATCCTCATATTTTGCTTTGAATTCCAGGTATATTCTTGTAACCACATTGGCCGAGAATAATTGCAAATTGACAAAGGAAGTTGATATAAAGATGTTGAAGCAAAAATAGTTTATTTTTTCTTACCTTTTGTTTAGTTTTGTTCTATGATTTAGCAATGAGGCTTTACTGTACCTTGTTATACAACTAGAATTGATTCGATTTAAGTTTGTAGAAAGTTTGTAAACTGAAACTTGAAAGAACTCATATGTTAGGCCTCTAGCGTTATTTGGTTCCCTTAAATGATGAAATACTTAGGATTGTTAAGTGATTTATGCCTTTGACATTTTTTAGTCATAGTTTGCTTGTAGTTTAAGATACAGTTATTTATAAAAATAGACGTTAGAATTTCAATAAAAGGGACTTAAGATTACCATTAGGTATCCTATTGCGTTAGCCTAGCAAATAGAATAAATAAATAAATAAATAAATTGGAACGCACTATATTATGGATAATCTTATGTCAGGTAAGGAACCATGACGAAATACTCACACCCAGCATAGTCGATTAAATTTTTTTACTAATTTATATTTTGTTTTAGGCAATCTTTTAAGCTATCATCTTGTATAAGGTCTTTAATCAGAAATAATTTTTAAGGGATATACTGTCAAATAAATTGATTCCTTGTTTTAGTATTACAACGACTTTAATCGGCATAGTTTCAAAGTAAGTAATTCAGATATATTTTTATTTGTCAAAAGTCCTAGTCTGTTGTAATTAGTTTTTGTTTTCTTTGGGTCCGGTTTCAAATTAATAGAGCGGTTTGAAGTTTAATTAAAGCATATTAATTTATAAACATTTTTAAAAAATCAGATAATTTTAGCCATTTAGAATAATTAAAGCGACCGTGCTAGAACCACGGGATCCGGGGGTGCCTAACACCTTCCCTCGGGTCAACAGAATTCCTTACTTAGAATTTCTGGTCCGCAGACTTCATTTGGAAAGTCGAAATTTCCTCGATTCGGGATTTAAATAAATCGGTGACTTGGGACACCATAATTTATTCCAAGTGGCGACTCTGAAATAAATAAAATAATCCCGTTTCGAACATTGTCACTTAAATTGGAAAACTCCCTTGCGCTCCTACCCCCGGGGTAGCGGACGCGCCAAAAGGAGGTGTGACAGCTCTGGCGACTCTGCTGGGGACAAAACCCAGAACTACTGGTTCATGGTTTAAGAATTCGAGCTTTGAATAATTATTTTATTTGGCTTATTTATTATCTGATTTTTATTACATGTTTATATTTTATATGCTAAATGTTGCTTTACCGCTTTGATATTTCGTGAACTGTATATAAATTGTGCCGATACCCATTTTTCTCTTCTGAGTCTTTTGAAATACAATACCCGGCATTTGCTGGACATAGCCCGTTTTTCTCAAGATAGCTGTGGTGCTTGGCACCCGGTGAAGGATTTTGTAGTCACACATGTTTAGGCGGAGAGTTTTGTCAATTAAGCCGGAAAGCCATGCTACCGGTGCACCGACACTCTTCGGCTCGAGTTGTCCGCTCGAGTTAAAGCCAGTCTAGACACTTTTTCCAACAGGATGATGACTTAGAATAACAAAACCTTATGTCGGATCCCCGATAGGAACGTTTATTTGCATCATGTGCATATTTGACTTAGGAGGCTCAACACAAGGGTTGGGCCTGCCTAGGACAGGTGTACCTGAAACAAAAAGACCAACTTGTTGCATCTTTTTGTGTGCATTTATTTGTTTCGATCTTACATGTCGACCGGTTTGTTAAAAAGAGGAAGAAGTGGAAAACGTCAGGGTATATAGTCAAAATAGTTTTATGGAAAATAGTCAGTTCTTTGAAAATAAATTCTGAAAAAAATGCAAAAAAAAAAATTCCAAATAAATTTTCTTAATTTTACGAAAATAGTTAGTTCTTTAAAAATAAATTCTGAAAAAAAAAATGCAAAAAAAAAAAAATTCCAAATAAATTTTCTTAATTTTACAAAAATAGTTTAGTTTCTTTGAAAATAATTTTCAAATAAATTTTCTTAGTTCCTTTGAAAATAATTCGTTTTAGAAATGTTGTTTAAAATAGTTTGTTTTCTTTTCTTAAAATGATTTAGTCCTTTTATTTTCGAACTACGCAAGTTTGATTCTCACCAAACATGAGATACGTAGGCAACCCATATCGGGCTCAACTAATACTGATTTTTTTTAAGGAAAACAATAATAAAAATATTGGAATTAGGATTTTTGTTCTTAGTCGAGAGTTAGGAAATTTTGCAAAAATAGCCAAACGCCTCAAAAGGGGCGCCGGAGGACTAATTTCGCAAAACGAAATATAGATATCACACTGGTATCCTGTTATACAGCCTTCAAATCTTCTTCAAGTGCTGAAAGGCCGTATTAACAAGATTCGTTTTTTTTAACAATTTTATATATAATAAAAAAAAATTTGAAAAAAAATCTTAAATCCATTTTTTATCTTTTCTAGGATCAGCATGACTTCCTCGCAACGAATCGGCCAGAAAAGGGTGAGAGACGAAATGCCACCTATGTTCATGGTCCAGGACAAAACCCCAGATCGGCTCCGTAAATGGTGGACTAGTTTTTCAGCTTGGGAAAGAAATCAAGTTCACAAGCACCTCAAGTTTCTTCCGGACATCATGATGATAAAACCGGATAAAAATGTGATCAGAGCTTTAGTGAGTTTTTGGGACTCAACAAGCAACGTGTTCAGATTCGGGATTGCGAAATGACACCCACTTTGGAAGAATTGGGCGGACTCACAGGGCTCGGAAGAGATTTGCACAAGATGAGACCTGCAGCTCCTAGGCAGATGGGTGTGAATAACTTCTTGAAAAAGCTATGTCTCCGGCGGGTTCCCCTCGGTTGTCTGGAGAACGGTTGGGTGCCACTAGATTATCTCTACGACAGATTTGGTGATAAGGAAGGGTTTGGGAAATTCTCAAACGTCGAATTTGTTAACCAGCTGAATTATGACGCCTGGGGAGATTTAAGAATCTATGCTTTTATGATCGCTTTTTGGGAACCATGGTTTTTCCCGAACGTGGCGGACGCATCAGAATCCGTTTAGCTGCGGTGGTCTCATATCTACAGAGCAACGAGGAACACACTGTTCTTCCGATGATACTAGGAGACATCTTCCGTGCCTTAACTCGGTGCCAAGAAGGACAAGACTATTTTGAAGGTTGCAATATCTTATTATAAATGTGGTTTATAGAGCATCTCTACCATCACCCAATTGTGATAAACTTCAAAGCGGATTGGCTGAATTATATTCGCTGTCATACAAACAGAGCCGCCCGTTGTAACCTTCCGGAAGACTTGAGGACTTGGCAAGAACTTCTCAACTCTTTGAGAGCAGATCAACTTACCTGGAATTATTATTGGTTCCCTTCCGCCAAAATCATGCATATGTCGACATACCGCCCATTCTACATACTAATGGGTTTCAGGGGTTTCCAACCATATGCCCCGCTACGTGTCATGCGGCAGTTGGGAAGAGAACAGAAAAGGGCCCCAATTGAGGATATGCGATCATTTGTATGGGAATTTGTGACAGAAGAGACCCCGAGGGAGACTTATGCACAGAAGGTATGGTTCGGTAGTCGACTCTCCGACATCAACGAAATGGTTGCCGATCGGGAACGGGGAGAAGTGAGTCTCGCTTATCTTGAATGGTTCCACAACCAACCAATACCAGAACAAAGGTCAGAAAGGTCAGTGAAGTATGCCGTCGATTGGGAGAGAGAAATAGAAGCCAGAGTTAGGGAGGTTGAGCATGAGACAGCACAAAATTTCCAATCTTGCATCAACACTTTAAAAGAAGACAAAGGAATCCTGGAAGCAGCCATGGACATACAACAGGCTGACTTCGATCGGGAAAGGGCCGGTTGGGAGCAGGAAAGAGAAGCACTCCAAACTCAAATTCAAGAGATGCAATTGGCCGCAGAAAGGTCAAGGAGGAGTCGGAGTGATCAGATGCCGATAAACGATTTGGAAAGGAAAGCCTTTGAACACCAAGAAGACTTGGAGAAGAAAAAGCGGCTTTGGTTGCAGTCCGGACAAAATGGAAAAGAGCGGCCCACCAAGAAGCACTCCGTCTACAACAAGTAGAGAAAGACTGTGATGCGATCATCGTTGATTTGAGAAAAGCAAATGCCACTCTTAGAGAGCGAACCCTCAGACAAGTCCAGGATGCTAAAGCAGATAGAGACCGTTGTCACAACTTGATGGCACGGATGGAAAGACAAATAGATAGGCTCTTGGACCATGTCTCCGGCAACTCTCAAGTATTAGCGGCAAAGAACAGGCACATAGGGCAGCTGCTCAGAGAAAAAGACATAATCAGAACCAGGATCAATGAGATTGGGCACTACATTACTATGAGGTGTTTGAACTGCGAACGAGTACCTCGGCCGGCCCTCTTTTCTTCAATCATGGAATGTGTCCACCAAGTCATGGCAGAATTGGGAAGCATACGGAAAGATCTTACCCCAAGAACTGCAGCAAGACCAAACAACGCTCCCCGGGCGCAAAGATTCGAGGCGTTGGAACATGCTTAGAAGAGTCTTTTGTTTTAGAGTCTGTTTGTCCTTTTACAAGTTTTGCTCCATTGTTGTATTTTGCAAGTGTTTCAAGTTTTAAGTTTGTTGAAATAAAAATCATGAACATTTCATCTTATGTCTATTGTTTCCGAACTACGCCCGGTCTGATTCATGCGGGGACATGATACGTAGGCAATCCACATAAGATTCGACCATCACTAAAAAATAAATAAATAAAAATAAAAATAAAAATAAAAAATAAAAAAGGGGGGGGGGGAAAGAATTTAAGAGAAAAAGAAGATCGATGAGGGATGAGAGCGAAAGAAAATGCAAACCGGAATGACGCATCGCAAACGAATACATGTAGCAACATTATCACCTGTATAAGTGCATCACACCCAACGTGAGATTACTTATCTGTTATGTTGTTTCAGACTAACCGTTTGTTTGTCAAAATCCAGGTTTTAGTAAAAGTGGTTGACTTTGCGGTAATCTGGCACCACATTCGTACTTCACAAGGTCCAAAGGAAAAGTTCGGCAGCCTGAGAGTACTCATTCCTATTTCACTAGATCAAAAAAGGGTGCCGACATGTCTTCAGAAATGCCTTTAGCAACCATTCCCGTTTCAGAGGAAAGCTCATTGACAACCATCCCGGCTACTGAGTCGGCAGCTTTGGAAGAGAATAGAATGCCGCGTTGCCGCATGCTCGAGATGTTGGACGATTGGAACAACGGGAAAGAGCCCCCGAGTCTGGTCCCTGGGTTCCCTGAAATTCTTCTCAGGTCAAGCGGTATTTCAAATACCCCCATCAATTACCCGCCTACTCTGTTCGGGTATTCCAATGCTACAAACCTCTCTGAATCACCTTCCACATCCCATCCTCGGGTAGCGCCACATGATACATCTGCAAGAACGTCCGTTGAATTGCCAGTTCCAATCACAACGCACCCCACCGCACATGCTCCTTTCTTCGACTCCTCATCCTTTACATTCCCAGCACCACCGCTTACACGGGACCATACCCAGGTTGCAGCCAACACATATTCTCAGCCGCCTCGATATGAGTTTCTACCGAGCCAAAATCCAAAGACCCCCGAGCAGGATGAGATGGCAAAAAGAATGAGGAGTTTGGAACAAAGCTTGAAGAACATGCAAGGTCTGAGTGGACAGAAGAGTGTATCTTACGCCGATCTGTGCATGTTCCCGCACGTCCATTTGCCATCAGGTTTTAAGACACCAAAGTTCGAAAAGTACGACGGACATGGCGACCCCATTGCTCATTTGAAGAAATACCGCAATCAATTGAGGGGTGCCGGCGGCAGAAGAAGAATTGTTGATGGCGTACTTCGGAGAAAGTTTGGTCGGAATAGCATCCGAATGGTATATGGATCAAGACATATCTCGATGGCACATCTGGGATGATCTGGCCAGAGATTTTGTAAAACAATTCCAATACAACATCGATATTGCGCCGGACAGGAATTCTCTATCGAACTTAAAAAGAAGCCCTCAGAAAGCTTCAGAGAATATGCCATCAAGTGGCGAGAGCAAGCGTCCAGGGTGAAACCCCCATGGACGAAATTGAAATGGTCACGACTTTTCTCCAAGCTCAAGAGCCCGATTACTTTCAAAATATGATGTCGGCGATGGGAAAACCTTTCGCCGAAGCTATCAAGATCGGAGAAATGGTAGAAAATGGCTTGAAAACAGGGCGAATTTTGAGCCAAGCGGCCATTCGGGCAACTTCCCAAGCCATTCAAGGCGGGTCTGGAGGGATGCCCCGAAGCAAGAAGAAAGAAGAATCTGCTATGGCAGCAGTAGAAGATAGGAGATGTCGAACCTCAAGGCAGGTATTCTCCGACAGGGCCCCCCAACATTACTATCCACATCACAGCATGGCTTATGCTCCTCCGCCTCCACCCTACGCAGTCATGAACATTCAACCTTTGGCACGGCCGCAGCCACCAGCCAACAGAAATCCACCTCCATTCCAGAGAAACCAACCTCCTTACCCAAACCAGTATAATCCACGGCCAAATAACGCTCGCCACCGTGAGCAACCCAAAACGAGCTTTACACCGATTGGGGAGCCGTATTCCACTCTTTTCCCAAAACTCGGGCAAGAAAACCTATTGCAGCCTGTTCCGCAGAACAGGCAGAATCCAGACTCTCCTGCCTACCAGAGGGGATATACTGTGCGTATCATTCAGGTGTTGAAGGACACAGTACTGACAATTGTTGGACGTTAAAGAAGGCAGTGCAAGAATTGATCAATCAAGGGAGGATCGTCTTCGCAGATGAAGACATCCCAAATGTGACAAACAACCCATTACCAGCCCACAACAACGGACCAGTGATTGGGATGATTTGTGACGACAAAGAATTTGACCCAGCTTTGAAAGCGATAATCGCCATCGCCAACATAGAGAAGCGTCCTGAGGCTACCCCGAAACAAGAGAAAATGGGGAAAAAGGTTGAAGCTCTTGAAACCAAATCCGAAAAGACGATTGAATTGAAAGCATCGTCTCGGAAGGGCGGAGTCCTTTACCTCCCACGAGGTAGAGTGGAAAAACCATTGTCCATAGGTGCCCCCAAGAAGTTCCATTTAAAGAGAGAAACATCAATGTATGTACCAAAGGGAACTTATGTGGCCCGAAAACCAGATGAACCTGTGGTTATTGCACGCGTGCAACAAAAACCAATGACAAATCCATCCGCAGTACCCTGGAGCTACCAACGAACACTTGTTACGCGCAAAGGGAAAGAGATTGTGGGAAATTCATCCGAGAGTGTCCTAGGACAGAAGTACTTAAACACGCAGGAGGTAAATAACGCCACACAAAGGCGTTTCCCGTCAAAGAAACTTGTAAGTGCTGAAGAGGCAGAGGTCTTTTTTCAAAAGATGCAAATGCCTGATTATGAGGTGATAGACCAACTGCGTAAATGCCCGGAGCAGGTGTCGATGTTGTCCCTTCTAATGAAGTCTACTGAACATCAAAAGGTTTTGCTAAAAGCCTTGAATGAGGCATACGTGCCTATTGAGACTTCATCCGAACAACTTGAAAGAATGACAGAAAGATTCTTCGCGATCAATCAGATTTCCTTCAGTAAAGCTGATTTGCCTTTGGAGGGTGCCGCCCACAACAAAGCTTTGCATTTGACCGTCAAAAGCGAAGGCTACTATATGAAGAGGGTCATGGTTGATGGGGGTTCGGGGGTGGACATATGCCCGCTTTCCACTTTAGGCCGCATAGGAATCGGAGCCGAAAGGATTCGGCCTAACAATATATGTGTGCGAGCTTTTGACGGTGTGAAAAGAGATACTGTCGGAGAGATTGATGTAATTATGACCATCCGCCCGGTGGACTTCGAAGTGACATTCCAAGTTTTGGATATGGACACTTCTTACAATTTTCTTCTAGGGAGACCATGGATTCATGCGGCCGGAGCTGTGCCCTCTACCCTCCATCAGATGTTGAAATTTGAGCACAAAGGACAAGAGATCGTGGTCCACGGGGAAGATGAGCAATCAATTTATCGAGATCCATCCATCCCTTGCTTGGAAGCGGAAGCGGGAAGCGAAAACATTGTCTATCAAGCTTTCGAGATTGTGTTGGCGGATCAACACGAAGAAGGGAACCCTCTCCCCCAACCTTTTTTGTCTAATGCCTCCATCATGGTGGCGAAAGAAATGATTAAACATGGCTTCCAGCCAGGAAAAGGTTTGGGAAAGTCCTTACAAGGAGTGCCGAAGCCGATAACTTTACCTGTAGCTGAAAAGTTTTTCGGAGTGGGCTTTCGACCAACCCCTGAAGATGAAAGATGGGCCAACAAGAGAAAGGAGAAAGGATGGGTTCTGTCGCAACCATTGCCACATCTGTACCAAACTTTTGTCCGACCAAAGTACAGTGAAGAAGAAGAAGACGAGGTCTTTACAATGGAGGAAATTGAAGACATATGTGGGGCCATGAGGCAAATGCTCTATGATGTTAATATGGTCCAATCGGGAGAAGGAACAAGCACCGCTGAGGTGCTGTATGTGGGCCCTGAAGCTAAATTGCAAAATTGGAAAGCCACACCCTTCCCAATCAGGCGGGAGTTCCGGTAGATTTGTCCTGTCGTTTTTCCTTCATCACAAGTTACTTCAGGATGTAGCTTGGATGTTTTTCTTTGTTTTCTTGTATTTTTGGTTTCCCCAATGTAATTTGTTTTTTTTCAGAAAATTCCAAGAAAATAAAATAAATATTTCCTTACTTTTGCACTCTTTCTAATTTTGTTATTTATTCTTCCTTTTCAGTCCTAATAATGCGGCTTTAAATAACATGACATGCTTGCGGAACTCATGCTCAAATCCGAACACGCCACCTAATCTGGAAATAATGAACCAAGAACCGGAATACGATGAAGACGAGGCTTTTAGGTAAATAAATCGAGAATTGGAATATTTCGGGAATAAACCTAAGCCAAACTTGAATGACACCGAACCGGTTAATTTGGGAACTGATGAAGAGGTCCGAGAGACCAAGATAAGCATCCACACTGATGAGAAAACACGAGATGCAATAATCCAACTCTTGTTTGAATTTAAAGACGTGTTTGCTTGGTCTTACGATGATATGCCAGGATTAGGAGCTGATCTAGTGGTGCACAAATTACCAATCTACCCCGACTGTCGCCCAGTGCAACAGAAGCAAAGAAAGTTCAAGACTGACATCAGTGATAAAATCAAAGAAGAAATCACTAAGCAGTTGAAAACGGGGGTAATTCGAGTGGTACAATACACCACGTGGTTGGCTAATATTGTGCCCGTGCCAAAAAAAGACGGAAAAACTTGAGTATGTGTTGACTACCGAGATTTGAATAAAGCGAGTCCTAAAGATAACTTTCCTTTACCGAACATCCACATCCTTGTTGATAATTGTGCCAAACATGAGATACAGTCGTTTGTGGATTGTTATGCGGGATATCATCAAGTGTTGATGGATGAAGAGGACGCCGAGAAGACTGCTTTTACCACACCTTGGGGAACTTACTGTTACCGAGTCATGCCATTCGGCTTGAAAAACGCAGGAGCAACATACATGAGAGCTATGACTGCCATTTTCCACGACATGATGCATCAGGAAATAGAGGTGTACGTGGACGATGTGATCATCAAATCCAGAACTCAAGGCGATCATGTGCGAGACTTGAGGAAATTCTTTGAGAGGTTGCGGAACTACGATTTGAAACTGAATCCGGCCAAATGCGCTTTTGGAGTCCCGTCAGGTAAACTTTTGGGTTTCATAGTCAGTAGAAGAGGTATTGAATTAGATCCCACAAAGATAAAATCCATCCGGGATTTACCTCCCCCCAGAACAAAGAAAGATGTAATGAGTCTTCTAGGCCGACTGAACTACATCAGTAGGTTCATCGCTCAGCTGACTTCCACATGTGAACCCATATTCAAGTTGTTGAAGAAAGACGCTGCAATCAAATGGACAACCGAATGCCAAGAAGCTTTTGACAAGATCAAAGAATATTTGTCAAACCCTCCAGTCTTAGTCCCGCCAGAGCCAGGGAGACCTCTTTTCTTGTATTTAACAGTCTTGGAAAACTCTTTTGGTTGTGTTCTCGGACAACGTGATACGACAGAGAAGAAAGAGCAGGCGATTTACTACCTGAGCAAGAAATTCACTAGCTATGAGGTCAAGTACACTTTGCTGGAAAGAACGTGTTGTGCTTTAACTTGGGTCGCTCAGGAAATTGAGACACTACCTCCAAGCCCATACGACTCACCTCATTACTCGGTTGGATCCTTTGAAATATATATTCCAGAAACCGATGCCCACCGGAAGATTGGCAAAGTGGCAAATCCTGCTCACCGAGTTTGACATAGTCTATGTCACTCGCACGGCAATGAAGGCCCAAGCATTGGCAGGACCATTTGGCCGAGAACCCGATCGACGAAGAGTATCAACCATTGAATACCTACTTTCCCGATGAAGAGGTAAATACGACAGAAGTTGTTTCGGAAGACAGTCATGCTTGGAAAATGTTTTTCGATGGGGCGGTAAACGCTAAAGGTGTAGGGATTGGGGCAATCTTGATCTCTCCTGCTGGTCAGCATTACCCGGCCACGGCTAGGCTCCGTTTCTTCTGCACGAACAATACGGCTGAGTATGAAGCTTGTATCATGGGCATGAACATGGCAATTGATCAGGGCGTCGAAGATTTGTCGATCATGGGAGATTCGGATCTAATTATCAAACAATCTCAAGGTGAATGGGAAACTCGGGACGCTAAACTCCTCCCTTACCGAGAGCATGTGAATATTCTTGGCAAGCGATTTGCATCGATAGAGTTCAGGTATATCCCACGATGTCACAATGAACTAGCTGATGCACTTGCCACTTTAGCTCCAATGCTACCTTATCCGGGCAACGCCCATGTCAATCCCTTGGAAATTCAAATCAGAGAAAGCCACGGTTATTGCAATGCAATCGAAGAAGGACCGAGCGTCAAGCCATGGTATTACGATATCGGGAGATTTCTGAAAACGCAAGAATACCCAGAACATGCTACTGGAGATCAAAAGAGGACCATTAGGAGACATGCAGGTGGTTTCTTTTTGAGCGGCGAGGTCATGTACAAAAGAACCCCAGATCTTAACCTTTTAAGGTGTGTTGATGCCGAAGAAGCAGGAAGAATCATGCACGAAGTACATGCAGGAGTATGCGGGCCTCATATGAATGGGTATGTCTTAGCCAAGAAAATCCTTCGAGCAGGTTATTATTGGATGACCATGGAGAAAGATTGTTTCGGTTTTGTCCGAAAATGCCATCAATGTCAGGTACATGGAGATCTGATTCATGCACCTCCAACTGAGCTGCATCCTATGTCAGCACCGTGGCCATTTGTCGCTTGGGGAATGGATGTCATCGGCCCGATTGAGCCGAAAGCTTCGAATGGACACTGTTTCATACTAGTGGCTATCGATTACTTCACGAAATGGGTTGAAGCCGTCACTCTCAAATCAGTCACTAAGAAAGCTGTGGTGGATTTTGTACACTCAAATCTTATCCGTCGTTTTGGTATACCTGCAACTATTATCACAGACATTGCTGCGAATCTGAATAGTCATTTGATGGAAGAAATATGCGAGCAATTCAAAATAACGCATAGGAACTCCACCCCTTATCGACCCAAAGCCAATGGTGCCGTGGAAGCAGCAAACAAAAACATTAAGAAGATTTTGAGAAAGACAATCCAAAGCTCTAGACAATGGCATGAACAATTACCGTTCGCTTTACTGGGATACCGTACTACAGTACGCACATCGGTGGGAGCAACTCCATACCTGCTAGTCTATGGAACTGAGGCTGTGATACCGACAGAGGTAGAAATTCCTTCACTTCGTACAATTGTTGAAGCAGAGATTGAAGATAGCGAGTGGGTTAAGACTCGTTTGGAACAATTAACTTTGATCGATGAAAAGCAAATGGCTGCGGTCTGTCACGTGATTTTTGCCCTACATGAGAATCACTCCCAGAAAATTCAAAAATAAAATAGTTTTATGTTGAGCATGATTTTGTGATCTTGGTGTTATGTTTATCTTACATTTGCATTTTTGTGTGTGCATGCTTATTTATTTAAATTAGTGAAATACAAAAATATATATTATGTTTTGTATTTTTTAGTGTTTAATAAGCAAATTATGTGATTTACATCTAAGTGATATGAAATTGTGTATCTTGATTATTAGTAAAACTTAATTAGCACTCTTATAAGTTAGTTTGATTTTTGTAGTGTGATTTAGAATTTTGTTTAGTTTAAATTAGACAAAAGAGGAGACAAAATAAAGAGGGAATCGGAACTGGGCCATCTCCAATTTAATGAAACCAGGCCCATATTAATTCAACACCCAGCCCAAAATACTCGCCCAAGCATCGGCTAATGTAACGTTTGATCTGGACCGTTGGATTTTATTATCCAACGGCCCAGATTAATCGATAAATCCCCAAATACCCTCAGGCCGTAATTTAACCAAACGACACCGTTTGGTTTAAGGGAGGAGATCCTGGTCGTTGATCGTAAATGATCCAACGATCGGGATTTAATCTCCTGAGTCGTATATAATGCCCACCTTCACACCCCGCCCCCCAAGCCAGACCCCCCCTCACACCCATCGTCTCTCCACAGATGAATTAACCCCGCCGTGAGCCACCGCACTCCGCCTGCCGGAAATCGCCTCACGGCGGTTCCGGTAGGCCAACGGCCACCAAAATAACACCGGACGACCTTCCAAACACCCTGAGTCCAAATCTACTAACCATTTGTTTCGAATCGGTCCCTAACTTCTCGAATATCCAGTTGAAGATCCGAGCCAAAACAAAAACCATTCCAACCAACCCCAAAATCACACTATAGGCTCCCATGACCTCCCTCATACCCCCACCAGTGTTGGTTTTGCTCGAATCGAACCCAAAGCCCCAAGCCCCAAATCCGAGCCTATGAACCCTAGATTTCAAATTAGAATCTCCGGTTGAATTCGAGAGAAATTGAAGCCTAATAGAGTTTAATTGGGATGTTCTCGCTGGAGAACATCTCAATTAAAGTCCTTTAGACTTCAAATCCAAGGCCAAGCTCAAAACAGTCCGGGCTTTGCTTCGATTTCGATTGCGTTCGAGGTAATCTCCCTTTTTCCTATCTATTTTTAATTAGGTATGTGTTGCTTGTGTGTTCTTTGTTAGTTCAATTTGTTTAATTTTCTTCTTGGCCGCCCCTGTTTTCATTTTCTTCTCAAAAGACCTTTTATTTGGTCAATTATTCGTCTGTATCGTTTGTTTGATTGCGTATGTGTTCAAATGCGTATTCGCTTCGATTAGCGTCGTCGAATACTTAGTTTCATTGTTGCCGAGATTTTTAGATTCACTGTTTTATCGGCTAATTTGTTATCAGTGATACGTGTTATAGTTAATTGAATGTCGTCATTTGATCTCGTAGAACTTGTTTGTGTGGAATCCCGGGCAGTGGCTTATTTTGGCTGAATTGAACTGTTATGCCTGTTGTTAGGATCTGTGTATTGAAGCTGGTGGTGGTTTGTTATAGCTGATAGAAGCTTAGGAAATCCATAGTGAATGCACATGCTTAGGGCCAGTGGAACCTGCTAGACAGCAGGTATCCACCTAGGCTTTACACTTAGGGAGTTTTTAATAGAAAAGCCCCATACCCAGACATATGGTAGTGTTAAAAAACCAGTGTCAGGGGCTGCCAGGGAATATCATGGGTTGGCAGAGCAGGGATGGGCAGGGTTGAGTGGCTTCCCGCTGGTCTTTAGTTCTTAGAGGGGGGTCTGTTTTGGTTATATATAGAGCAGGGGTTACAGAGAATGGGGACTGGCTTTTTGAGGTTTAAAAGAGAGTTATACACATTAGGAAGAAGGAGGCAGAAATATACACAGATACATAGATCATGTGTTACTGTTCCATTGGCTTTGGCTACTGTTGTTATTGCTGTTTGTTGAGAGAAGGCCACTTGTTTCCTGCTGTTTGTTTGCTAAGTTTGTGTGGTCGGGTGTGGTGCAGTTGATGCTGCTATTGCTATTGAGCTGCTGCTGTCTTGATTGTTGTATGCTGATGGTTTAGATTGAGAGCTTAAAGAAAAAGATAGGCTAAAAAACACATAAGGGAGTACACTGGAAATCTGTGAGAGTCTTGAGAAGTTTTAAGCAATTAGTTAGTTCAACTACTACTGTTACATTGAGTGATTGAGAATTCCAATATTTATCCTCCATGAATTGCTTGTTTTCAAGTGAAACTTGGTATTTTTTCGAGTGAATCAAGGTCTGTTGAGTTACTGGAGTTGCTTTTAAAATCTGCTTGGTATTGCTATCATATCAATCTCCATTTCTGCCTTGGGTTTTGGGTTATTAAATCACTTCTGGGTTGAGCTTGATCTTTGGAATGTTGCATTGGATGTGCTAAACTGCTGATTGTGTTCTATTGCTGGGGATTGATTACCATTGTTGTTGATGTGCTGTTTGTTGCTGGGCTACTGTTACTGTTGCTGCATTACCATTGCTCACTCTTCTTTATTCTTCCGCATTCCAGGTACACATCTCTGTCATTGTAGTGTCTTGGTTCGAAAAGAATGAAGCTTGAAGCTCCCTTTTAAGTCTGCTGAATACATATAGACGTCCACAGTTCTTATACTTGTTATGTTCTGTTGTTCTTTAATCAAGTTTGTGTTGCTGATTTTGGCTATGAAAAAATGTATCTAGGTCAAAGATACACTATCATTAGATATGTATGTAAACCTGAATCATTCTGCTATAACTGTGTTCAATATTCTCTATTCATGTGCGTAATCTCAAATCTGTTAATACTAGGCCCTATGTTAAAAGTGAGATTAGCCATTTGTCAAGTAGAAAATTTAAGGTAATTTGAACACCCGTGAATAATGATATCTTAAACTTGCATGCAAAAAAAAAATATATGACATTAGCTCTTTGAGGATTATTTGAATTCAAAGCGAGTTCTTTCCATATAATTGTCCACCATAGACTCAAACCTACTCACTTAATTAATTAATCGTATGTTTGCTCGAATTGGTTGAGTAGGATTTTGTCACCTTGTAGGAATTAGTGAGTTATTATTCAACCAAATGACGTAATTGGATTAAAGGAGTCGGGGGTGCATTTCATGTGACCCGACCCCAATTTCGAACAAGAGTAAATAAAGCGTGTCAGGAACCACAGGCGCATTTCATGCGGTGTGGCTCGTAGCAAGTTTTAAATAATTTGGAATCAACTCCTAAATAAAATACAGTGGGATGTAGTTCGCTTTAGATTTGAATTAGAGGTTCGCCTCGCCCAATAGTTACACAAATCGCAAGACCCTCATAAATGTACATATAAAATACTTAGATTTCGAGATGTGTCGTTTCTTAGCGAATATCACGTCCTTCTCAAAAGTGTAAATAAGTAATCGCTCCAGGCGTATATTTTAATTCTATCTTCTTAAATACGGGTGTGCATTTCATGCGACCCAAATCCAAATCCCAAAATGTTGAATAAGAATGTGTCGAGGATCCGGTGCATTTCATGTGACGTGATTCGAAAACATATTTTTAAGCAACTTTCTCTTTCGTGAATCATAATAAATAATAAAAGCGGTAAAGGGATATTAATTTGCACTAAGTACATAACTGTAAAAAAGTAGATAAATAAGCCGAACGCGACAGTTGAGCGACCGTGCTAGAACCACGGAATTCGGGAATGCCTAATACCTTCTCCCGGGTTAATAGAATTCCTTATCCGGATTTCTGGTTCGCGGACTGTTAAATAGAGTCATTCTTTTCCTCGATTCGGGATTTAACCGGTGACTTGGGACACCATAAATCTCCCAAGTGGCGACTATGAAATAATTAAATAAATCCCGTCTCGATTGTCCTTTAATTGGAAAAACCTTTTGCACCCTCGCGGGTGCGGTAAAAAGGAGGTGTGACAGCTCTGGCGACTCTGCTGGGGATTTCTTTCAGAATTCGAGCTCGGAATAATTGTCGTATTTGGCTTATTTATTATCTGATTTTATTGCATGTTTGTATTAATGTGTTAAATATTATTTTTACTGCTTTGATATTTTGTGAACTGTACATATAAATTGTGCCGGAACCAATCTCCTCTCTGAGTCTTCTAAATCATGAAGAAGGGTGCACTTCGTGTGACTTCTTTTCCGTATAGTGTCTAATTCCCATTTTAGAACGAGGTTTGGATAAGTTGCAAAACCGGTGAAGCTTCTGTATTCCCGGATTGCTGCCTCCTCCTCGGCTCGAGCTGTCCGCTCGGGTAAGCCAAGTCTAGAACAGATAAACCCAGGTTTTTGAACCTAGAATAACAAAGCTTCATGCCGGATCCCTAGTAGGAACGTTTATTTGCATCATGTTGCATTTGGCTTAGGGGACTCAACACAGGGGTTGGGTCCGTCTAGAACAGGTGACCTGAAATGAAAAGACTGTCCTGCTGCATACTGTTTGCCTTACGCATTTATCTGTTATAGACTTGCATGCTGACCGGCTTTAGAAACCAAAAAACAAAAAAAAAAGTGTGTTTTATTCTTGAGATAGATAAAAATAGTTTACTTGTTTTCCTTTAGTAAAATGAATGAATAAATAATGTAGTTTGTTTCATTACAACCGAACTACGTGGGTTTGATTCTCATTGGATGTGAGATACGTAGGCAACCTCCATCAAGTCCAACTTCACCTTTTGAAAAATGGCCAAAATATCAAAACTAACTTTTGTACTAAATAAGTCGGTGACGCTGTTTTCAAAAATAGCCGAATGTTCCCGAAATGGACGCCGGAAGGCTAATTTCGTATAAACAGCCACCTTTGGGTCAATTTTGATTTCGATCAATTTACCCCACAGCCTTAAAAGCCTTCGCCCCGAGACGTTGAAAGGCCGTGATTGAAAACTGATTTTTTATTTTTAGCAAAACAAAGTTGTTTTTCTTATTTCAATCACCTTAATAAATGTGCAGGATGAGCACGAATCAGAATAAATCATTTTCAATCTTTAGCGAGGTCCCTCAGCAGCTCCGTATATGGTGGAACGATTTGGAAGACAATAGCAAAAAGGTAGTGGGGAGAATTTTGGGAGGTTTGGTTGATCTGTTGAATATCGAGCCAAGGAAAGACATCATCAATGCACTGGTATCTTTCTGGGATCCGACCCGCAATGTGTTCCGTTTTGTTGACTTTGAACTGACGCCCACGTTAGAGGAAATTGCGGGCTATGCGGGACTAAATGGGAAATTAAGAGGGCAATACCTGCTCTCACCAAGACCGGTATCTCCACATGGGTTTCTGGATTTGCTGAGCATTAGTCGGAAGGTGAAAAATGATGATCTGCTGAAAGGATGTTGCGATCTCCAATTCTTATACCAACGGTACGGCACTCCTCGGGGTTTTGAAGAGTCAAACCTTGGACTAACTCACGCGGGGAATAGAACCAAGTGGAAGGCCAGATGAATTCTAGCATTCATAACGACATTCTTGGGGATTGTGATTTGTCCACGCGAAGATAAGAAAATAGAGATAAGTCTGGTAGGAATAGCCGATGTTGCAATCAAAAAGGCTACCAGCACGGTGGTCCCTTTGGTTTTGTCCGAAATCTATCGAGCCTTGATTGTATGCCGAGAAGGGGGCAATTTCTTCCAAGGATGCAATCTGTTACTCCAATTATGGATGCAAGAACACCTCCATCACCGAACACAATACATGAACCATGGGTTGACCGGAAAAAACTGTATCAGGGGTTTTGAAGAACGGATGATGGGTGCTGTATTCCCTGAAGGCGTCGAGGCATGGCTTGCACGGCTGAGCTCAATAGAAACCGATCAGATGGAATGGGCGTTCGGGTGGTTACCCGATACTGAAATAATATATATGGCAGCCGAGGAGTGTTATATCCTTCTGATGGGGATCCGCAGTGTCCAACCATATGTTCCTCGTCGTGTATTACGTCAACTAGGAAGGTTTCAGGTTATTCCTACCGATCAAGATCTGAGGAAGTACGCCATTGAGTTGAGCCCAGGAGTCGTATTCCCCGAAGAGAAGATTAGAAAGCTGTGGCATGAATGTAGGTTCCTTGAGCCTAAAACCATGGTCCGGGAACTAGCTAAGGGAGAGGTGGACCCAAAGTACAATGTGTGGTTCGGGAAAAGATTTCGGATTCGTCGGAAATGTTCTAAAAGAGCTCATGTCCAACAATTCACGGAAGATTCACGGGAACAATGGAATTGGCTAGCAAAGGAGGAGGGGTACAGGACGAAGATTGGCAGGATAGAACAGCAGGTCCGGGACCTTCAGTTCGAGAAGAACATGCAAGCTGCCACCGACGAAGGAGACAAAAGAAGTTGGCACAAGAAAATGACTTCTTGAGAGCTCAAATCCAGCAAATGAAAAGAGATGCTAACAGACAGTTGAGGAGTCGGGCCGACGAAAAATTGATAAAGGGTTTGAGAAGCCAAGTCACCGATATCCAAAGAGAATTGGACGAGTCGAAAGCTCAGACAACGAGGATCCGTGCTAGCTGGAGAAAGGAGGCACATCAACATGCACTTCACCTAAAACGGGTGGAAGAAGATTACACTGAGATCGTCACTAGCCTAAGGGAAGCAAATGTTCTCCTAAGGGAGCGGGTTTTCAAGCAAGCCGAGATGCCAGAGCGGACCTCGACCGTTGCCACAATTTGATGACCCGACTGCAAGGACAAGTGGATAGGCTCCTAGACCAAGTCACCAACAATGCTCGAAGATTGGGGGCAAAAAACCAGCAGATAGAGCGGTTACTCATAGAAAGGGACATGATCAAGGACAGAATTGGAGAAATCGGGCACTATGTCACCATGAAGTGCCTAGCTTGTGAACAAATGCCCCGCGCCGACCTTTTCGCTTCAATTATGGGCTATGTTCATCGGATCATGGAAGAATTAAGGGGACTACACAAGGACCTCACACCAAGGCCCGCGGCAAGGCCGAATGATGCCTCGCGGGCCCCCAGGAATTTTAGAGCATTAGATTTTTGATTGAAAATGTATTTTTGAAATGTTGGGTCAAGCTAGTTGGCATTTTTATCTTTACTTTCCCAAGTCAAGCATTTCTTTTATTTTGCTGATTGTTGTAAGACGTGTTTTGTAACTGCACGGTTTTATTTTATATAAAAGTTACTGAATTTTGCCACAATCTTGTTACCAGAACTACGCTCGGTCTGATTCACGCGGGGACGTGATACGTAGGCAATCCACATAAGATTCGACCACCACTAAAAAAGAAAGAAAAGGATACGAAGGTTAATATAACAATAAGGCTTTCAAAGATAATTGAAAAAAGAGAAAAAGAAAAAAAAAGAGAAAACAAAAAAAAAAGAAAAAAGGGCTGGAATGACGCATGTTAAGAGTACATATAGAAAGGGTTATTTGGTTAGGTGCATTGCATCCAACGTGCTATAACATATCTGTCAAACTCAGTAAACTAACAAGTTTGTTGCATTTCCAGAAAAGTTTAGCAGTTGGTTTGACAGAATATACTGGCCAGCCATCATTACCGTACTAGATCCAAAGGACCGATTACAGTAAGCATGTCTAGTTCTGGCAAGAGTCTCGAGGAAGAAAAATCAGAGTTACAAATCATGAAAGAAGAGGTAGACCGGTTAAAACAACAGATAACAGAGATGCACCTGGCCTGGGCCAGGGAACAGTCTTCACCAAGCCGCCCTACTCTCGCCTCAGCTCCGGAACATCCGCCCGTCGATCCTTCAACAAGCGCCCCGAGCTATCCATACTTTCAGGGGGAAAACCCATATGCCACCCACATTCCACCAGCCAAACCAAATCCTCCTCCGGCCACCCCTGTTTTTGTGGCACCTCCACCTGCTCCTCTGCAAAGGCCGGCCGGCGAGCCGCATGTTCAGATCCACGACAACTCTTACTATCCTCCAGAGCCTACTTTTAGGGCCCCTGAACCACAATCACATACCCCTCACTGGGATAATCCGGCAGAACCGGAAAAGTACTTCCAAAGTTCAGAACATGAGGAAGTTATCAGAAAAGTTAAAAGCCTGGAGCAGTCCTTCAGGAACATGCACGGTTTGGGTAATCAGGTCAGTGTCGCGTACAAGGATCTGTGCCCGTTCCCCGACGTCCAATTACCGGCAGGGTTCAAAATGCCCAAGTTTGACCTATACGAGGGGCACGGTGATCCTGTAGCCCACCTCCGAGGGTTCTGTAGTAAAATAAGAGGAGCCGGAGTATGGGAGGATCTGCGCTGGAGTGGTACACTAGACAGGACCCCAGCAGATGGTTTACGTGGGATGACTTGGCTCAAGCTTTTATCGGGCAGTTCCAGTACAATCTTGAAATAATCCCCGACCGCTTGTCATTGCTAAAATTAGAGAAGAAACCCGCTGAGAGTTTCAGAGAATTTGGTTTCCGCTGGAGGGAACAGGCAGCAAGGGTAGATCCGCCCATGAGAGAGAGCGAGATGGTGGATTACTTCTTGCAAACACTAGAACCAACCTATTTCGGACATCTGGTGACGTCCGTGGGCAAGTCATTCACTGAGGTGATAAAAATGGGGGCTATGATCGAGGAAGGCTTGAAAGCCAACAAGATCATGAGCTACTCAGCATTGAAGGCCACCACTCAGGCTATCCAAAGTGGTACTGGAGGAGTACTTGGGAAAAAGAGGAAAGAGGAAGTCGCGGCAGTCGAGTCCGGGACATGGTTCAGAAACAGAGGCCCCGCACCCCAATATAGCCCGCCCCAGCCTCACCACCAAAATTACTCCCACAATCCATATAACCACCCGCAACATTACTATCCCGCACCTGATCCCCATTTTACTGTCCACCACGCACAGTCCTATCCTGCACCTCCCGTCCATGCACCGTGGCGTGCACCAAACCTGCAAAACAATCACCCACCCCCAAGAGCTTACAGAAACCCCTCGGGCGCGAGTATCCGTCCGAACCAAGCATTCAGGGGCGACAGGGCGCCGAGGCCAAAGACTTTCACTCCCTTAGGAGAGTCTTACACCAGTCCGTTCCACCGGTTGAAGCAAGTAGGGTTTCTAAATCCGGTTGAAGCTAAGCTACCAAACCCCCTCCCGAAGAACCTGGACCATTCAGTAAATTGTGCCTACTGCTCGGGATGTCCGGGACACGATACAGAAAAGTGTTGGAGGTTGAAGACAGCCATCCAGGAGCTCATCGACACTCGCAGGATTGAGGTTCAGACTCCAACAGAGCCCAATATCAACCAAAACCCACTTCCAACTCATCATGAGACCAATATGATCGAGTTGGTACGGGTAGAAGAAGGAAAGGAGAAAGCCTCCCAGACTGTAATGATGATCAAGTCTAGCGGGGTAGGAGTGAGAAAAGGGCCAAGCCTTGATGAGTCACCCAGTTGCAAGAAGGACATACCAGGAGGGTCGGAAGCAGGAAAGGGAAGTGTGAGCGGAGTACCGGTGAGGCCGAGGGAAGCAAAGATAGTTGTACCGGGGGCAACAATCAAGCCCATCTTGACAGTAGCAGGCGTTCGAATGGATCCTTTCATCATCAAGCCAGCAATACAGTTGCCAATAACTGATAGCCGGGCTGTTCCATGGAATTATGCTCGGATTACAACGACCTACAAAGGAAAGGAAGTGAAAGAGGAAGTTTGCGAAGCGCAAGGGTTGACCCGCTCGGGGAGATGTTTTGCCCCTGCGGAATTGAGGAAGATCACTCCGGCAACATTGAAAAAGCCGATAACTGATGAAGAGGCAGAAGAATTCCTGAAAAAGATGAAGCTGCATGACTATTCTGTCTTAGAGCAGTTGAAGAAGACTCCGGCGCATATATCATTGCTATCCTTGCTGATACATTCTAAGGAACATCGTCAAGCTTTGATGAAAGTCCTGAATGAGGCACATGTACCGGATAAAATCTCGGTGAGTCATTTGGAGAAGATCACCAATAGGATCTTCGAAGCGAATCGGATCACCTTCACCGATGATGAATTGCCCGAGGAAGGCACCGAGCACAACAAGGCTTTATATCTTACAGTAAAGTGTGAAGAGGCGGTGGTTACCAAAGTCCTCGTCGATAATGGGTCCAGTGCTAACATTTGTCCTCTCTCTACACTGGACAAGTTGAAAGTGGACATCGGCAGGATACGCAAGAACAGCATATGTGTTCGAGGGTTCGATGGGGGAGGCAAGGCATCGGTTGGGGACATAGTGTTAATCTTGACGATTGGGCCGGTGGAGTTCACCATGGAATTCCAGGTGCTGGACATGGTGGTGTCATATAACCTTCTGATAGGGCGACCATGGATCTATGCCGCAAGAGCGGTTCCATCCAGCTTACACCAACTCGTCAAGTTTGAGTGGGACCAACAGGAGATCGTCGTCCATGGAGAGAATGATCTACAACCTGGCACCATCGTCCCCTTCGTTGAGACAGAAGAAGATGTTGGGCCGTGGGTGTACCAGATCGGCGATGTGGTATCCGCCAACCGAGTTCCAGAAGGGGAATGCATTCCCGATGACAGAATAATTACTGCGGATGTCATGGTGGCTCATGAAATGTTGCGACATGGTTTCATACCCGGCAAAGGTCTAGGTGCATCTCTGCAAGGAATCATACAACCGGTATCGGTGGTCGAAAACTTGGGAACCTTCGGCTTGGGATTCCAGCCAACATCAGAGGACATCCGGCGAGCAAAGAGGAGGAAGCAGAAGACATGGGTGCTCCCGAAGCCTGTTCCACGCCTTTCCCAATCTTTCGTCAGGTCTGGAGTAAGAGGACATCCGACGACAAAGATTCCCGGTCCTACGATTAGGCCAGACGAAGAGTTCTTAAGGAAGTTCGAGGACCTATTCGCAGATGTATGTATGCTCGAGGATGGTGAAGGATCCAGCCATGCCGAGATACAGTTTGTGGGACCAAAGGCAAAACTGAATAATTGGAAGGCTACTCCTCTCCCTGTCCGGAAGGAGTCTTGGTAGTTTGTTTTGGATTGTTTTCTTTCGAAATTATGTGTTGGGGGTTGTCCCCGGAGTAAAATCCAGTTGTTTTAGTTCATTTTGATTTAAGTTTGCAAGTTTGTTTTTCCTTGTACTATTCTCATTAATGAAGTTTGATTCCCTTCGTGTCTAATTTTGTTTATTTTCCTTCTTTTTACTTTTCTGAACAGCCTTCTTTCAACTGATCTTAATGATATGGCGTGCTTAAAGATTAATCAACCCGGTCTAGAAAGTCAATCGGGTTTGGAAATAATAACGCATGAAATAAGAAGTGACGAGAGTGAGTCAGAGTACGGCGATGATGAAGCCGTAGAAGAAATCAGTGAAGAATTAAGTCACTTCGAGGAAAAACCCAAACCAAATTTAAATGATACTGAGGCCGTTAATCCGGGGAATGCGGATGACGTCAAAGAAACCCGAATAAGTGTCCATATTGAACCCAATCTGAGAGAAGAGTTGATCAAAACACTCATGGAGTTTAAAGACATTTTCGCATGGTCGTACGACGACATGCCAGGACTCAGCACTGATCTAGTGGTTCATAAATTACCCACTGATCCGGCATATCCTCCCGTCAAGCAAAAGCTGCGGAAATTCAAGACGGAGATGAGTGTGAAGATTAAGGAGGAAGTAACCAAGCAGTTGCAGGCGAAAGTCATTCGTGTCACTCGATACCCTGAATGGTTGGCTAACGTAGTACCGGTGCCAAAGAAAGACGGAAAGATCAGAGTATGCGTGGACTATCGCAATCTCAACAAGGCGAGTCCTAAGGATAATTTCCCACTTCCCAATATCCATATCCTAATTGATAATTACGCCGGACACGAAATCGGATCCTTTGTGGACTGTTATGCGGGATATCATCAGATTTTGATGGATGAAGAGGACGCAGAAAAGACGGCTTTTATCACACCGTGGGGAACTTATTGCTACCGAGTGATGCCGTTCGGTTTGAAGAATGCAGGGGCAACATATACGAGGGCGATGACTATGGTATTCCATGACATGATACACAAGGAAATTGAAGTGTACGTGGATGATGTGATCGTAAAATCCAGACGTCAAGAAGACCATGTTGCCGACCTCAGGAAGTTCTTTCAAAGACTTCGAAGGTACGACATCAAGCTCAATCCGGCCAAATGCGCATTCGGAGTTCCATCAGGAAAGTTGCTAGGATTCATCGTCAGCCGACGGGGCATTGAGTTGGACCCATCCAAAATCAAGTCCATTCAAGAGCTACCCCGCCAAAGAATAAAACAGAGGTAATGAGTCTGTTGGGAAGGTTAAATTACATCAGTAGGTTTATTGCCCAGCTTACGGCAACATGTGAACCCATATTCCGTCCGTTGAAGAAAGACGCCGCGATAGAATGGACGACAGAATGTCAGGAAGCGTTCGACCAAATCAAAGGGTATCTGTCAAACCCACCCGTACTAGTTCCGCCTGAGCCAGGTAGACCCCTGATTCTTTATCTGACGGTCTTGGAGAATTCGTTTGGCTGCGTACTGGGACAGCATGATCTTACTGGCAGGAAGGAACGGGCCATTTACTACCTCGGTAAGAAATTTACAGTCCACGAGGTCAAGTACACTCATCTAGAAAAGACATGTTGCGCCCTGACTTGGGTAGCCCAAAAGCTGAAACACTATTTGTCTTCTTACACCACTTACCTCATTTCGCGTTTGGATCCGTTGAAGTATATTTTCCGGAAACCTATGCCTACAGGGAGGTTAGCAAAATGGCAAATATTACTCACGGAGTTCGACATCATATACGTGACAAGGACGGCTATGAAAGCTCAAGCCCTGGCCGATCACTTAGCTGAAAATCCCGTTGATGACGAATACGAACCTTTGAGGACGTATTTTCCAGACGAAGAGGTATTGCAAATTGAGGGGTTAGAACTAACCAAGGATCCAGGGTAGAAGCTCTTCTTCGACGGAGCGGCGAACGCAAAAGGAGTCGGAGTAGGGGCTGTGCTCATATCTGAAACAGGACATCATTATCCTGTTACTGCTCAACTGCGTTTTCATTGTACCAATAATATGGCTGAGTACGAGGCATGTATCTTGGGGTTGCGATTAGCGGTGGACATGGATGTACAGGACGTCTTGGTCTTGGGGGACTCGGACCTTCTGGTACATCAGATTCGGGGAGAATGGGAAACCAGAGATTTAAAGCTTATCCCATATCGTCAGTGTGTGCATGATTTGACCAAACGCTTTCGATCGGTAGAATTCAAGCACATCCCAAGGATGCATAATGAGGTTGCCGACGCGTTGGCTACTTTAGCGTCGATGCTACATCACCCGGACAAGGTTCGTGTCGATCCGTTACATATCCAGGTCCGGAATCAACATGCTTATTGTAATATGATAGAAGAAGAGGTGGATGGTGAGCCGTGGTTTCATGATGTCAAGGAATACCTCAGGTTAGGAGTATACCCAGAGCAAGCAGCTGGAGATCAAAAGCGAGCTATTTGGCGGTTGGCGAACGGATTTTTCCTTAGTGGAGGGGTGCTGTACAAAAGAACCCCGGACTTGGGATTGTTGAGATGTATAGATGCAAATCAAGCCACAACAGTGATGACAGATATACACTCGGGAGTTTGCGGACCACACATGAGCGGATACGTATTGGCAAAGAAGATTCTTCGAGCAGGATATTACTGGCTCACGATGGAGCGTGATTGTATAAGTTTCGTGCGAAGATGCCATCGGTGTCAGATACACGGAGACTTGATTCATTCTCCACCAACTGAATTGCACACAATGTCAGCACCATGGCCGTTTGTTGCATGGGGCATGGATGTTATTGGACCTATAGAGCATGCGGCTTCCAATGGTCACAGGTTCATTCTGGTAACGATCGATTATTTTACCAAGTGGGTGGAGGCCAAAACATTCAAATCAGTGACCAAGAAGGCGGTGGTGGACTTCGTACATTCCCACATCATCTGCAGGTTTGGAATTCCAAAGATAATCATCACGGATAACGGTGCAAATCTTAACAGCGGATTGATGAAAGAGGTATGTCAACAGTTCAAGATTACACACTGAAATTCCACACCATATCGTCCCAAAGCAAATGGTGCGGTTGAGGCAGCAAACAAGAATATAAAGAAGATATTGAGGAAGATGGTAGAAGGGTCTAGGCAATGGCATGAAAAGTTACCATTTGCACTGTTAGGTTATCGCACTACCATCCGAACTTCGGTAGGTGCAACTCCTTACTTGTTGGTATACGGGACTGAAGCAGTAATACCCGCAGAAGTTGAGATTCCATCCCTCCGAATTGTCGCTGAAGCTGAGATCGATGACGACGAGTGGGTCAAAACCCGATTAGAGCAATTGAGCTTGATCGATGAAAAGAGATTGACAACAGTATGTCATGGCCAATTGTATCAAAGGAGAATGGCGAGAGCATATAACAAGAAGGTACGTCCCAGGAAATTTGAAGTGGGACAACATGTGCTGAAGAGAGTTCTACCACATCAGGTCGAAGCGAAAGGCAAGTTCGCTCCAAATTGGCAGGGACCATTTGTGGTGACTAGAGTATTATCCAACGGCGCTCTATGTCTAACTGATGTTGAGGGAAGATGCACCGATATGGCTATCAATTCTGATGCAGTCAAGAGATATTATGTGTAATTCTTTAATGCATTTGTCAACGTTTGGTTTCGTTTGTGTGCATTTGGCATTTTTCGGAGAATGAAATGACAGAGGCAATTTTTCTACTACCCAAACACTTTAACCTTTGTTTCCCCTTTGAGCCTTAATTATTCTTTCATATACCCTCTTTCGGAATCATCAAGGAAGATGTGTAACAAAATAGAAAAAAAGAAACAAAGAAAAAATACAAGAAAGAGTGAACTACGTTCGACCTGATTCCTCAAGAAGGATACGTAGGCGCCACACGGCTCGGTCATAATAAAATAAAAATCAAAGATCCCCCAAGCAACAAAATTGGGGCAGAAGTCATTGTTTCGTTTGAAAGATAGTGTGGATTCCAAAGTTGTAATAAGCTAACCGTTGAGGTTAAACCCCTTTCTTTAGCTTCACGCGCAGAAACCACATTAAGAACCAGAAAGACCTCTCGATCAGTATTTGAGAAATGCCAAATCATGTGAATGAAAGTCAAAAGTGACATCCCGGCCCTCGATTGAATCCAGGATGCACAAGCCGAAAGGGGATAACGCTCTAGAGGGAATCTCATGGGTGATACCCCGCCGCAGGGAAAGAAAGCGTAAATGAGAGAGTCTTAACGATGAAAACCCTCGCGGGCACCTTAAGGCGAAGAAAGCTGAGAGAAATAAAATGAGAGAGTCTTACGGTGAAAACCTTTACGGGCACCCTAAGGCGACGGGAGATAGAGAAATGAGAGAATCTCATTAGTGAAAACCCTTCAAAGGGCACTATGAGATGACGAGGCAAGATGGTTACAAGATGTCCGCATGAGACAAGGTTTGGACATTCGTTTACCTCTAGCAGAACGCGGCACCAGAAAGTGATTGACATGAATAGACTGGGTAGTTTAATCTCAAAGGCGCGGCATAACCATTGGATCAGTCATACATTCAGATAAGTTTTCCTATTTTTGAGTTCAGAAAAGTTTTTCTCTTCTTTTGTCATTTGCGGTCGGTATTCTTTTCTTTTCTTTCATTTTCGAAAATTGATTTTTCAAAGCTTACTACCAAGTCTCCCAAAGCAGTATATTGAAAATGAATGGGCGTGGAACGAGGCAATAAGGCAGAAGTCGTTCCGATAGTAAGATTGGAACGACAGGTCGATTGGAAAGTTTACAGGAATTATGAAGTATGATGGACACATATGGCACGTCCGGAAGATGATCTCACGCAACATATCACCGGCCAAAAAGGGCCGGATCAAACCAAAGATTGGAATAAAAGGAAAGATGAGAAACCGTTCGTGGAAAGAACATCGTCCCCAGCAAGCGTCAACGTCGCCCTCAAAGTTCGAGAGAGGCCAAGCAGCTGAAAGAGAAAAGAAAATGGCCCCAACAAGAGTGGCACGACCACTCACCGCATTTTGAAACTAACAATTTTTCTTTGATTTAAAAGCAGGAAAAGAGGGTTCGTTGGCAGAAAAGCATACCATCCAGAAGTTTATCAAACTGGGGCAGAAAATTTTCTCCTGTTGCGAAAATTTTCTTGAAAGCAAAGACCCAATGAATAAGGGTAGAAAGCAACACAAGATTTCGGGAAATACCAGCTCCGAGTAGAATAGTTTTGAGAAAGGCCGGACAACACGATGGGGTGATCGTTGAGCCTGGTATCATCCCCAGCATTTGTTGGAAAAATGAAACAATGGCTTCGAGATTCCCCCAGCAGTATTATATTCCGTAATTTGCTCGAGGAGGCAAAAACGTGAGTCCCAGAGGAGGTATGGGAAGAAGGAAGAGAATGAGGGGTGAAGGAAACAAAGAATACTTCCTCGGCAGCATCATCCCCAGCAGGCGAGTAAACAGTTCCGAAGATATCCCCAGCAGCCAGAAGAAAAAGTAATACGACCCAGGGGAAGACAATTCCAAGACAGGATAATTCAGAAGAGAAGGTGGCCCGAGAGGCAGCGCAGGAAGAGGGAAATGGTACAAAAGGCAAAGGAAGGTAATCAAGATAGGATGAAATCGGTGAGTAGTAGTTGAAGTCAGGGAGCCCGCCTGGAGAATGGAGTGGCGATTTTATTTTGAAGTAGTAGTTGAAGTCAGGGAGCCCGCCTGGAGAATGGAGTGGCGATTTTAATTTTTGAAGTGATAGTTGAAGTCAGGGAGCCCGCCTGGAGAATGGAGTGGCGATTTTATTTTGAAGTGATAGTTGAAGTCAGGGAGCCCGCCTGGAGAATGGAGTGGCGATTTTATTTTGAAGTAATAGTTGAAGTCGGGGAGCCCGCCTGGAGAATGGAGTGGCGATTTTATTTTGAAGTAGTAGTTGAAGTCGGGGAGCCCGCCCGGAGAATGGAGTGGCGATTTTATTTTGAAGTAGTAGTTGAAGTCGGGGAGCCCGCTTGAAGAATGGAGTGGCGATTTAATTTTGAAGTAGTAGTTGAAGTCGGGAAGCCCGCCTGGAGAATGGAGTGGCGATTTTAATTTTTGAAGTGATAGTTGAAGTCGGGGAGCCCGCCTGGAGAATGGAGTGGCGATTTTATTTTGAAGTTGTAGTTGAAGTCAGGAAGCCCGCCTGGAGAATGGAGTGGCGATTTATTTTAAAGTTGTAGTTGAAGTCAGGGAGCCCGCCTGAAGAATGGAGTGGCGATTTCATTTTTAAAGTTGTAGTTGAAGTCAGAGAGCCCGCCTGAAGAATGGAGTGGCGATTTTATTTTGAAGTTATAGTTGAAGTCGGGGAGCCCGCTTGAAGAATGGAGTGGCGATTTTATTCTGGAGTTGTAGTTGAAGTCAGGGAGCCCGCCTGGAGAATGGAATGGCGATTTTATTTGAAGTGATAGTTGAAGTCAGGGAGCCTGCCTGGAGAATGGAGTGGCGATTTTATTTTGAAGTAGTAGTTGAAGTCAGGGAGCCCGCCTGGAGAATGGAGTGGCGATTTTATTTTGAAGTAGTAGTTGAAGTCAGGGAGCCCGCCTGGAGAATGGAGTGGCGATTTTATTTTGAAGTAGTAATTGAAGTCAGGGAGCCCGCCTGGAGAATGGAGTGGCGATTTTATTTTAAAGTAGTAAATGAAGTCAGGGAGCCCGCCTGGAGAATGGAGTGGCAATTTACTTTCGAAGTTGTTTGAGGAAAGCAGTAGAGTGTAACAGAAATCCCCAGCATGAATTCAAGTTCAAAATCAGAAGGAAGGCAACAAGGATCAGAAAGATAGATTCAGACTTCGAAGAAGAATAGTTCGAAGATCATAAGGAAGGGACCAACGGTCGGAGTTCGGCAATCAAGATAGGCCGAAATAACAATTGGCAGAAGAGAAGAAACATCAGAAGGAACGATCAAGCCAACAAAAAGCAAGGTGGCAAAAGCAAGTTGAAGATAGATAGGATCATGTGATCCATAGGCTAGCCTAGTTTCTTGTTTTATTTTAGCACGATGTAATGAGGAGATCGGTAAGCAGTGATAGCAGCAGCAACAACAGTAACAGCAAGATCACAGCAGTCACGGTAGCCCCAGCTACCAAAACTTCCCGAACTACATTGACCTGATTCCCTTTTAGCCAGGGATATGTAGGAGACCTTTGAAGCAAGGTTAGGTCAAAACTTTTCCAAAATGCTTCATACGGGGTGCTTGAATGGGCAAAAATCGCTTATATCCGCTCACTTATCTTTGCCCGAAAACTCTTCATGTTTCCGCGCAAAGAGGGGCAGCTGTGAGCACGTGATTTTTGCCCTACATGAGAATCACTCCCAGAAAATTCAAAAATAAAATAGTTTTATGTTGAGCATGATTTTGTGATCTTGGTGTTATGTTTATCTTACATTTGCATTTTTGTGTGTGCATGCTTATTTATTTAAATTAGTGAAATACAAAAATATATATTATGTTTTTGCATTTTTTAGTGTTTAATAAGCAAATTATGTGATTTACATCTAAGTGATATGTAATTGTGTATCTTGATTATTAGTAAAACTTAATTAGCACTCTTATAAGTTAGTTTGATTTTTGTAGTGTGATTTAGAATTTTGTTTAGTTTAAATTAGACAAAAGAGCAGACAAAATAAAGAGGGAATCGGAACTGGGCCATCTCAAATTTAATGAAACCAGGCCCATATTAATTCAACACCCAGCCCAAAAATACTCGCCCAAGCATCAGCTAATGTAACGTTTGATCTGGACCGTTGGATTTTATTATCCAACGGCCCAGATTAATTGATAAATCCCCAAATAAACTCAGGCCGTAATTTAACCAAACGACACCGTTTGGTTTAAGGGAGGAGATCCTGGTCGTTGATCGTAAATGATCCAACGATCAGGATTTAATCTCCTGAGTCGTATATAACACCCGCCTTCACACCCCGCCCCCCAAGCCAGACCCCCCCTCACACCCATCGTCTCTCCACAGACGAATTAACCCCGCCGTGAGCCACCGCACTCCGCCTGCCGGAAATCGCCTCACGGCGGTTCCGGTAGGCCAACGGCCACCAAAATAACACCGGACGACCTTCCAAACACCCTGAGTCCAAATCTACTAACCATTTGTTTCGAATCAGTCCCTAACTTCTCGAATATCCGGTTGAAGATCCGAGCCAAAACAAAAACCATTCCAACCAACCCCAAAATCACACTATAGGCTCCCATGAACTCCCTCATACCCCCACCAGTGTTGGTTTTGCTCGAATCGAACCCAAAGCCCCAAGCCCCAAATCCGCGCCTATGAACCCTAGATTTCAAATTAGAATCTCCGGTTGAATTCGAGAGAAATTGAAGCCTAATAGAGTTTAATTGGGATGTTCTCGCTGGAGAACATCTCAATTAAAGTCCTTTAGACTTCAAATCCAAGGCCAAGCTCAAAACAGTCCGGGCTTTGCTTCGATTTCGATTGCGTTCGAGGTAATCTCCCTTTTTCCTATCTATTTTTAATTAGGTATGTGTTGCTTGTGTGTTCTTTGTTAGTTCAATTTGTTTAATTTTCTTCTTGGCCGCCCCTGTTTTCATTTTCTTCTCAAAAGACCTTTTATTTGGTCAATTATTCGTCTGTATCGTTTGTTTGATTGCGTATGTGTTCAAATGCGTATTCGCTTCGATTAGCGTCGTCGAATACTTAGTTTCATTGTTGCCGAGATTTTTAGATTCACTGTTTTATCGGCTAATTTGTTATCAGTGATACGTGTTATAGTTAATTGAATGTCGTCATTTGATCTCGTAGAACTTGTTTGTGTGGAATCCCGGGCAGTGGCTTATTTTGGCTGAATTAAACTGTTATGCCTGTTGTTAGGATCTGTGTATTGAAGCTGGTGGTGGTTTGTTATAGCTGATAGAAGCTTAGGAAATCCATAGTGAATGCACATGCTTAGGGCCAGTGGAACTTGCCAGACAGCAGGTATCCACCTAGGCTTTACACTTAGGGAGTTTTTAATAGAAAAGCCCCATACCCAGACATATGGTAGTGTTAAAAAACCAGTGTCAGGGGCTGCCAGGGAATATCATGGGTTGGCAGAGCAGGGATGGGCAGGGTTGAGTGGCTTTCTGCTGGTCTTTAGTTCTTAGAGGGGGGTCTGTTTTGTTATATATAGAGCAGGGGTTACAGAGAATGGGGACTGGCTTTTTGAGGTTTAAAAGAGAGTTATACACATTAGGAAGAAGGAGGCAGAAATATACACAGATACATAGATCCTGTGTTACTGTTCCATTGGCTTTGGCTACTGTTGTTATTGCTGTTTGCTGAGAGAAGGCCACTTGTTTCCTGCTGTTTGTTTGCTAAGTTTGTGTGGTCGGGTGTGGTGCAGTTGATGCTGCTATTGCTATTGAGCTGCTGCTGTCTTGATTGTTGTATGCTGATGGTTTAGATTGAGAGCTTAAAGAAAAAGATAGGCTAAAAAACACATAAGGGAGTACACTGGAAATCTGTGAGAGTCTTGAGAAGTTTTAAGCAATTAGTTAGTTCAACTACTACTGTTACATTGAGTGATTGAGAATTCCAATATTTATCCTCCATGAATTGCTTGTTTTCAAGTGAAACTTGGTATTTTTTCGAGTGAATCAAGGTCTGTTGAGTTACTGGAGTTGCTTTTAAAATCTGCTTGGTATCGCTATCATATCAATCTCCATTTCTGCCTTGGGTTTTGGGTTATTAAATCACTTCTGGGTTGAGCTTGATCTTTGGAATGTTGCATTGGATGTGCTAAACTGCTGATTGTGTTCTATTGCTGGGCTACTGTTACTGTTTTGTTTCTCCTGTTGCTGCTGATTCATCTACTATTACTGTTGCTGCATTACCACTGCTCACTCTTCTTTATTCTTCCGCATTCCAGGTACACATCTCTGCCATTGTAGTGTCTTGGTTCGAAAAGAATGAAGCTTGAAGCTCCCTTTTAAGTCTGCTGAATATATAGATGTCCATAGTTCTTATACTGGTTATGTTCTGTTGTTCTTTAATCAAGTTTGTGTTGCTGATTTTGGCTATGAAAAAATGTATCTAGGTCAAAGATACACTATCATTAGATATGTATGTAAACCTGAATCATTCTGCTATAACTGTGTTCAATATTCTCTATTCATGTGCGTAATCTCAAATCTGTTAATACTAGGCCCTATGTTAAAAGTGAGATTAGCCATTTGTTAAGTAGAAAATTTAAGGTAATTTGAACACCACTGAATAATGATATCTTAAACTTGCAAAAAAAAAAAAAATATATGACATTAGCTCTTTGAGGATTATTTGAATTCAAAGCGAGTTCTTTCCATATAATTGTCCACCATAGACTCAAACCTACTCACTTAATTAATTAATCGTATGTTTGCTCGAATTGGTTGAGTAGGATTCTGTCACCTTGTAGGAATCAGTGAGTTATTATTCAACCGAATGACATAATTGGATTAAAGGAGTCGGGGTGCATTTCATGTGACCCGACCCCAATTTCGAACAAGAGTAAATAAAGCGTGTCAGGAACCACAGGCGCATTTCATGCGGTGTGGCTCGTAGCAAGTTTTAAATAATTTGGAATCAACTCCTAAATAAAATACAGTGGGATGTAGTTCGCTTTAGATTTGAATTAGAGGTGCACCTCGCCCAATAGTTACACAAATCGCAAGGCCCTCATAAATGTACATGTAAAATACTTAGATTTCGAGATGTGTCGTTTCTTAGCGAATATCACGTCCTTCTCAAAAGTGTAAATAAGTAATCGCTCCAGGCGTATATTTTAATTCTATCTTCTTAAATACGGGTGTGCATTTTATGCGACCCAAATCCAAATCCCAAAATGCTGAATAAGAATGTGTCGAGGATCCGGGTGCATTTCATGTGACGTGATTCGAAAACATATTTTTAAGCAACTTTCTCTTTCGTGAATCATAATAAATAATAAAAGCGGTAAAGGGATATTAATTTGCACTAAGTACATAACTGTAAAAAAGCAGATAAATAAGCCGAACGCGACAGTTGAGCGACCGTGCTAGAACCACGGAATTCGGGAATGCCTAATACCTTCTCCCGGGTTAATAGAATTCCTTATCCGGATTTCTAGTTCGCGGACTGTTAAATAGAGTCATTCTTTTCCTCGATTCGGGATTTAACCGGTGACTTGGGACACCATAAATCTCCCAAGTGGCGACTCTGAAATAATTAAATAAATCCCGTCTCGATTGTCCTTTATCGGAACAATTAACTTTGATCGATGAAAAGCGGATGGCTGCAGTCTGTCATGGACAACTGTACCAACAAAGAATGGCTCGCGCTTACAACAAGAAAGTACGACCGAGAAATTTCGAAGTAGGTTAGTTGGTTTTAAGACGCATTCTTCCACATCATGAGGAAGCGAAAGGAAAATTTGCTCCTAATTGGAAAGGACCATACATCATCAGGAAAATACTGCCAAGAGGAGCATTATACTTGGGAGACATGGAAGGAAAAGATCCTGAAACGGCTGTGAATGCAGATGCTGTGAAAAGGTATTATGTCTGAACTTGTTTCAATGAGGTCCTCACAAATCGAAATGATTGAAGGCTTTTATTCCCGCTACCCAAACACTACCAACCCTTTTTGTAAACCCTTTGAGCCGGTTACCTTTCTTTGACTACCCTCTTTGGAATCCAAATACAAAAAAAAAAAAAAAAAAAAAAAAAAAAAAAAAAAAACAAAACAAAACAAAGTTCCTGAACTACGTTCTGACTTGATTCCGAAAGGATATGTAGGCAACCTCTCCTTGAGGTTCAGTCACACCAAACCAAAAATCCCAGTTTCCCCAAAAAATGAAACTGGGGCAGATGATATTGTTGATTCGGTTTAAGATCCGTCAAGATGATTCCAAAGTTGTAATTTTGTTTACAATTCTTGTTACCCGAACCGAGTACAAGTCCTTCAAGATCGATTGGAAGTTGTGAAAACATCATTGTTGCGATCCGAGGTTCCTGGAATGAAAAGAAATAAAATGAGAGAGTCTTATTGGTGAAAACCTTCGGGCACCATAAGACGATGGAAGTAGAGAAATACAAAATGAGAGAGCTTGTTGGTAAAAACTCGCAAAGAGTGCTATCTGGCGATGGTAAGAAGAGAAATGAGAGAGGTCGATTGGCGAAAACCCGCAAAAGGGCGCTATCAACCGAAAAGTTTGTTTCACCACGAGAGGTCCCGGCACGGCTCCTTAGCTCGGAAATATAGACCCGTTTTGGTTCATAAGAAAATGGGAGTTTTTGTGACGATCAAGCATCTAGTCCGAAGAGCATGTCATGTTGTTTAAAGTCAGCATATACCTCAGATAAGTCCTTCTTTTCTCCCCCGAAAGGGACTCCTCTATCTTTGATACGTTTTTCCATTCTTTGATTCATTCTTCTTCTTTGAATCCCTTTCGGTTAATTTTAATTCTGAAACTATTACAAAGGAAGGTGACGGGACCGGTTTTACAGGACTCCGCCTGGTAAAGAAGAAAAGAAAAATAGCCTCAGTGGTGTATTGTTACAATCCACGATTGGATCGTGATGATCGATTGTTTCCAAAGAAAAAGGAGTTTAGAAAAGAAACGGAAATCAAAGGCTAAGGTCTTAGAAGAGACAGAATAAGGCAGAAGGATAGAACCCACACGGAAAATCCTCATGGAATTCCGGAAATGAACCCGGTCAGTTTGAAAGGAAGTCACCCCAAAGACAATTGGTAGCAAACTTCTCAACGGAAATGGGGAAACGATCAAGCAGTGAAGATAATCAAGACCGTAAAGTCAACCACTTTTTTCAACTGATAAAATGTTCTTTGTTGAAAGCAGGTCTGTTTAATTGTGCAAGAAGAAGGTACAACTCGAAGAAGTGAAATACGCAAGCTTTGAAATGGCTTTGGAACAAGAAAAACACATAAAAACGGTAAGTTTCTTTTTAGAGATTTATCTTATGCATTTGTTGATGATTAAAAAGAAAGCCTAAAAGAAGGCCCCAAAAAGAAGAATAAAAGAAAATGAAAATTCCGAAAAAAAAAAAAAAAATCAAATCATATCAGTCCAATATCTGTTTTGACGGCCAAAAAAAACCGTTAGATATTGTTTGAATTCCGGCCAGAAAGCCGTGAAACTTTTATCCCCGGTCAGAAAACCGAGGATCTCCCCAGTCGAAAACTGCGGAGCCATTTACTTTTACCCCGGCCAAAAAACCGAGGATCTGACGGCCAAAAACCGTTAGATATTGTTTGAATTCCGGCCAGAAAGCCGTGAAACTTTTATCCCGGTCAGAAAACCGAGGATCTCCCAGTCAGAAAACTGCGGAGCCATTTACTTTTACCCCGGCCAAAAAACCGAGGATCTGACGGCCAAAAAAACCGTTAGATATTGTTTGAATTCCGACCGAAAAGCCGCGAAACTTTTATCCCCGATCAGAAAACCGAGGATCTCCCAGTCAGAAAACCGCGGAGCCATTTACTTTTACCCCGGCCAAAAAACCGAGGATCTGACGGCCAAAACATCGTTAGATATTGTTTGAATTCCGGCCGGAAAGTCGCGAAACTTTTATCCCCCGTCGAAAACCGAGGATCTCCCCTGTCAAAAAGCTGCGGAGCCATTTACTTTTACCCCGCCAAAAAACCGAGGATCCGATGGCCAAAAACCGTTAGATATTGTTTGAATTCCGACTGAAAGCCGTGAAACTTTTATCCCCGGTCGGAAAACCAAGGATCTCCCAGTTCAGAAAACTGCGGAGCCATTTACTTTTACCCCGACAAAAAAACCGAGGATCCGACGGCCAAAAAACCGTTAGATATTATTTGAATTCGGCCGTAAAGCCGCGAAACTTTTATCCCGGTCGAAAACCGAGGATCTCCCCGATCAGAAAACCGCGGAGCAATTTACTTTTACCTCGGCCAAAAAATCGAGGATCCGACGGCCAAAAAACCGTTAGATAGTTTGAATTCGGCCGAAAGCCGCGAAACTTTTATCCCCGGTCGAAAATCGAGGATCTCCCCGATCAGAAAACTGCGAGCCATTTACTTTTACCCCGCCAAAAACCGAGGATCCGATGGCCAAAAAACCGTTAGATATTGTTTGAGTTCCGGCCGGAAAGCCGCGAAACTTTTATCCCCGGTCGAAAACCGAGGATCTCCCCAGAAAAAAATCGCGGAGCCATTTACTTTTACCCCGGCCAAAAACCGAGGATCCGACGGCCAAAAAACCGTTAGATATTGTTTGAATTCCGGCCGAAAGCCGCGAAACTTTTATCCCCGGTCAAAAAACCGAGGATCCGACGGCCAAAAAACCGTTAGATATTGTTTGAATCCCAGCCAGAAAGCCGTGGAACGCTTCTACAAAATCCCGGCCAGAAAGCCGTTGAACCTTTGTGAAACCATGATTTTCTTACCCAATGCCAAAGAGTCTTTTAATCACTTTCTGTGTCACAACTAACTCACGAAATTTTCCTAGCAAAACTGGGGCAGAAAAATTTCGTTCGTTTGTTTGTTTTGTTGTCTAAATAGGTTTGACCTCGAGACGCAAGGATCGAGATAACCTACAAATGGGACATCAATCCAGAGTGAAGAAAAGAAGAAAAGAACCGAAAGAAAAGATTTCAAACGTTGGAGTAAACAAAGGCGCGGATTTCTCAGAAGGTGATTGAAGTAACAAGCTCCGCCGACTCCGTTTCACTCAATGTTACAGAAATAAACAAGCACGTATAGCTTGTGGAGCATCAAGATTCGGATCGAGGTCTACCGCAAATCAGCTAAGATTCAAGATCAAGTTTTCAAGAGAATCATAGATAGGAATTTTGTAACTCATAGTTTGATAGCATAGCTAATTCAGCTTTAATTTCTTTTGGTGTAATAAGGAGATCAGTAAGCAGTAAGCAGCAACATGCAGCAACGATAGCAACAGTAACAACAAAGTGTCAGTCCATGGTAGTCCCAGATGCCAAAACTTCCCGAACTACATTGACCTGATTCCTGTTTAGCCCAGGATATGTAGGAGGCCTCCGAAGCAAAGACTCGGTCAAACTCTTTCAAAATGCTTCCCACGGAGTATTCAAACTAGCAAAAATCGCTCGTATTTGCTCATTTATCTTTGCACGAAAACTCTTCGTGGTTTCCGCGCAAAGAGGGGCAGCTGTGAGCACGTGATTTTTGCCTAACATGAATTACTCCCACAAAATTAAAACAAAAATTGTCTATTTCGTGGTGTGTATTTTTTGTGAATTTTTTGTGTTATTTTTGGTATTTGTTTGCATTTGTATATACGTGATTATATGTGTTTAAATTAATAAAAAAAATATAATACAAAAATATGTCGTGCTTACATTTCTTATCTAGTTTGAAATTAGGAGTAATTAATTTTATCTTACGAAAACGAAAATCACAAAAGAAATAATTCATCTTTTACATTTTTAGCATTTAAATGCCTAATTGTGTGACTTATATTTAATTGATGTTTTAATTGATTGTGTTAATTGTTAATATAACTTAATTAGTATTTCTTATAATTTAATTGATTTTGTAGTGAAATTAGAATTTTTGTTTTAATAAATTGAGAATTAAAATTAAAAGAGAAGAGAAAAGGAAATAATTAAAGGAAAATCTGATTTGGGCTTGGACCACATGTTCATTACCCAAAGACCTCTCCAAATTATACCAGCCCAAAACTCCCTACCCGCCCCAGTCCATTACCCGTTTTAAAAAATCCGGACCCAATTAAATCAAATCCTGGCCGTTGATCCCTCATGATCTAACGGCCCAGGATTAACCTTGCATTTTTGGGTACCAAAATCCCAAATCCATCTTCATTTCCCCTAAATCAACTTTGAACCCTAGAGATGAAGAACCCTCCTTATGCTCCGCCGCCTCCCGCCATCGGAATTCGCCTCACGGCGGTTCCGATGGCCCAAATCACCCAAAATTTACACCATAACACCCCAAGATCCCCTCCGTTCCAACCATGAACTCCTTTCCCTTCGAATCACACCGAAATCTCTCGAATCCCCAAATCCATGCACGAACCCTAGCCGCCACCGCGAGATTCCGGTGGCGGCGCCGCCTCTAATTGACCCCAAACTCGCACCCAACCTTCACCTCATCTCCCTCACACCCCAACCACCGTTATTTTCACTCGAATTTGGCCAGAAATTGTTGAACCCCAAAATCGAAGATTTTGAACCCTAAAATGCCGAATAGGAAATTTGGTAGCCGGTTTTCGTTGAATTGAGGTCTAATAGACCTTAATTGATGTGTTTTCACTAAGAAAACACTTCAATTAAGGTCCTTTCGACCTCGAGTGACCAAGACCCCAAGTCGGCCGATTCTTTATTTCAAGGTATCTCTTTTTCTTCTTTGTTTTTGTTTAAATTATACTCGTCGCTTTAGATTAATTGTTTTGTAATCTTTCGTTTGTTGTTTGATTTTTTTTTTCTCTCGGATGCTTCCACATTTTTCTTTCTTCTTCATCTATTTGGGACCTTTTTATTTGGTCGATTTGTTTGCTTCTGATTATTCGTTATGGATAACATAGTTGTGAGATAGGAATTCGATTCGATATTTCGTCGAATAGCTAATTCTTCACTTTTGTTTATTCTGGCCGAGATTCTGTAAATCGCAGTATTTGCGATTGGTTTGTTATCGATTGCACGTATTGTTATTCGATTGTTTGAAGGTTGTCGATTAGATTCGTAGGTTTGTTTGTTAGAACACTAGAGTTACAAGTCCGGCATTGGCCGAGATTCCCTGATTCACTGTTTGAATTGAATTAGGCTTGTTTGGTTGATTTTGGTTTATAAGTTAACTGCTGATTTGGATATAGCTGTTTTAGTTTAGAATCTAAAAGCCAACAGCTAGGCAACTAAGAGTGCAATGCACATGGTTTAAAGTGAATTTGGTTGTACAACAAGGTAGGCATTATGTTGAACTTCAGATTAATGTTTCTAATAGAAAAAAAAAGAGAGAAAGGTTTGGCTTGGGATGTTTTTAAATAGAATTGGCAGTCTTTTTATGCTGGATAGGGGCTCAACATGGAAAAAATTAGTTTCTTATTTTGGTTTAGTGCATCAAAAGTTGAAAAGTGCAAAAAAGAGGGAATAACATGGCTGGACAGTATTTAAAACACTTAAAAATAGAGCTGAAGGGTATCATTTGGAGGCTATAAAACAGTGAAGACTCCCTGGAAATACTGACAGTGAACACACACAGACAGAGAGATACATTCACTGGAAAAAATAGAAACACAGTCTTAGGATTCACACACATTCACAAATTCTTCATCTGGCAGAACATTTCTCACAGAAAACATTGAAAGGCAGAAGGAAAACAGAGATACACTAGCCTTTTGTCTTACCATTGTGAGAGGTTTTTTTTTTTTTGGGAGTTGAATCCTGTTTAAGTTCAATATCTGTGAAGAATCCTAGAATATATTAGCTCTCATTGCTCCATTTGAGTCCCTTTTTATCCGGTTGAGTTTAGTTTGGTTCTGATAAACTGCCAGCCCCATTTTTTTTTTTGGTTTAAACTCAAGTTCACCAAGGTTTGTTGGGTTTTTGGTTGCTGTTTTTGCTTGTCTGTGACTGATTCTGAGTTACTACTGGGATTGCATTCCGGGGGAGTTTGAGCTGTGTTTAAGTTTGGTCTGTTCGCTGTATTGGCATTGCTTGGAATCTACTGTTATCGTTTGCTTTGTTGCTGCGTTTACTGCCAAATAAGTCACTGATCCTCATATTTTGCTTTGAATTTCAGGTATATTCTTGTAACCACATTGGCCGAGAATAATTGCAAATTGACAAAGGAAGTTGATATAAAGATGTTGAAGCAAAAATAGTTTATTTTTTCTTACCTTTTGTTTAGTTTTGTTCTATGATTTAGCAATGAGGCTTTACTGTACCTTGTTATACAACTAGAATTGATTCGATTTAAGTTTGTAGAAAGTTTGTAAACTGAAACTTGAAAGAACTCATATGTTAGGCCTCTAGCGTTATTTGGTTCCCTTAAATGATGAAATACTTAGGATTGTTAAGTGATTTATGCCTTTGACATTTTTTAGTCATAGTTTGCTTGTAGTTTAAGATACAGTTATTTGTAAAAATAGACGTTAGAATTTCAACAAAAGGGACTTAAGATTACCATTAGGTATCCTATTGTGTTAGCCTAGCAAATAGAATAAATAAAGAAATAAATAAATTGGAACGCATTATATTATGGATAATCTTATGTCAAGTAAGGAACCATGACGAAATACTCACACCCGGCATAGTCGATTAAATTTTTTTACTAATTTATATTTTGTTTTAGGCAATCTTTTAAGCTATCATCTTGTATAAGGTCTTTAATCAGAAATAATTTTTAAGGGATATACTGTCAAATAAATTGATTCCTTGTTTTAGTATTACAACGACTTTAATCGGCATAGTTTCAAAGTAAGTAATTCAGATATATTTTTATTTGTCAAAAGTCCGAGTCTGTTGTAATTAGTTTTTGTTTTCTTTGGGTCCGATTTCAAATTAATAGAGCGGTTTGAAGTTTAATTAAAGCATATTAATTTATAAACATTTTTAAAAAATCAGATAATTTTAGCCATTTAGAATAATTAAAGCGACCGTGCTAGAACCACGGGATCCGGGGGTGCCTAACACCTTCCCTCGGGTCAACAGAATTCCTTACTTAGAATTTCTGGTTCGCAGACTTCATTTGGAAAGTCGAAATTTCCTCGATTCGGGATTTAAATAAATCGGTGACTTGGGACACCATAATTTATCCCAAGTGGCGACTCTGAAATAAATAAAATAATCCCGTTTCGAACATTGTCACTTGAATTGGAAAAACTCCCTTGCGCCTCTACCCCCGGGATAGGGGGCGCGCCAAAAGGAGGTGTGACATGTACTAATATATATAAAACAAATGATATAATCATAAATTTGTATTGTATGGCCACGAAGCGTCATAAACTGAACCCAAAAGTCACCTAAAATTTTGTGATTCATCCGAAATGACATAATGAACAATATTTATTGATTCTCCATCTCCTGGACTCATACCGACGGCGTGGGCTATAGCACACGAAAATCCGAGAATCGGGCGGAATTCAAGTTTTGTGGTCCTAAATGCCAAAAAACGAGGAACGGTCGTGGCAAGACATTGATTATTGTTCCTTAGTTTTTTTTTATGGACTGACAAAATTTTAGGCGATTAGGGTCCAGTCACCCGGAATCATGTCGATGCCACATGTTATAACACATGAAAATCTATGAATCAGGCGAAATTTCAGTTTTATGGCCCTAAAACGCTAAAAAATAAGAAACAGTCATAGCGAGGCGATGACTATTTTTCCTTAGGTCAATTTTGATAGATCGACAAAATTATAAGCAATTTCGGTACGGTAGCTCGCACCCATGCACGGGGCATAGGCACACACGAAAATTTAGAAATATGGCGAAATTTTCAGTTTTAAGACCGTAAAATGCCAAAAAAACGAGAAACAATCATTGCGAGGCGATGAATTGTTACTTAGTGTTTTTTAATGGGTCGGTAAATTTTAGGCGATTCGGGTCCGATCACTATACCCATTCCGACTCATTCCTATGTGGGCTATAGTATATGAGAATCTGGGAATCGGGCGAAATTATCATTTTCTTTTTTTTTGTCCTAAAACGCCAAAAATGAGGAACAGTCATGGTGAGGCTTAGATTATTGTTCCTTAGCTTGTTTTTATGGGTCGGCAAAATTTTAAGAATTCAGGACTCGGCGCATAGCACACGAAATATGAAAATTAAACTAAATTTTATAGTTTTAAAATACCAAAAAACAAAGAACAATCGTGACGAAACGTTGACTATCTTGTATACTGTTAAGTATTCTTTCTCTTTCTTTTCGATATCAGAATGGTTTAATATACCAAATGAATGAACTGGCTGTGAACTACGAAACGTAAAGAATAAGAATGAAAGACTTTGCTTGAAAAAATCAATGGCCAATGCTAATGGTTCCACAATTCTTTTTTAGTAAGTAAATAATTTAATTTATCAAATGAATATTCACAAAGCGTAAAAACAAAACACGCACCTGACCCTATGGTTGCTCTATCTCTATCCGTCGGAACTTCTAGTAGCTACCAATACACTTATTGACGCTACTCCTGTGGACCTATAAGCCAATCAGAGTCTGTCAATTTTTCTTTTACAAAATTAGCATGTATTAATATATAAAAAAAAAATATAATCATAAATTCGTATTGCATGACCACGAAACACCATAAAATAAAATTTAAAGTCGTCTAAAAATTTTTGGACCTATTAGAATTGACCTGATGAACAGTAGTCATTACTTCTTCATGATCGATCCTCGTTTTTAGGCGTTTTAAGGCTATATAATAGGAATTCAGCCATTGTCAAGAATTTGGACGACCGACACCAAATCGCCTATAATTTTGTGGGACTATCAGGAACAGCCTAATTAACAATAGTCATTGCTTCCCCATGATCGTTCCTTATTTTTTTGGCGTTTTAGGGCCATAAAATAAGAATTCAGCACGATTTTTGATTTTTTTCATGTGCTAATGTCCACGCCATCTATATGAATTCGAGCGACGGGCCCAAATTACCTAAAATTTTGTGGGTCCATCAGAAACGACCTAATGAACAATAGTTATTGCTTCTCCATAACTGTTCCTCATTTTTGACATTTTAGGACCATAAAATAGAAATTTAGCACGATTTCCGACTTTTCGTGTGCTAATTGTCCATGCCAACTTCAAGAATTCGGGCAATAGACCCTGAATCGCCTAAAATTTTGTGGGTCCATCAGAAATGGACTAATGAAAGATATTTATTGCTTCTCCATATTCGTTCCTTGGTTATCGGCGTTTTAAGATTATAAAATAAGAATTCATCACGATTTTCGATTTTTCGTGTAATGTCCACGCCATCTTCATGATTGCGGCCGACCAGCTCAGAATCGCCTAAAATTTGGTGGACCCATTATAAATGACCTAATGAATAACAGTCATTGTTTCTCCGCGACCGTTCCTCGTTTTTGGCATTTTAGGGCCATAAAATATAAATTCAGCACGATTTTTGATTTTTCATGTGCTAATGTCCACGCGTCTTCATAAATTTAGTCGACAAGCTTCGAATTACCAAATATTTTGTGGGTCCATCACAAACGAATAAATGAGCGATAATCATTACTTCTCCAAAATGGCTCCTTGTTTTTTGGTGTTTAAAGGCCATAAAATAGGAACTCGGGATGATTCCCAGATTTTCTTGTAAATATAGTCCACAACATATTCATGAATACGGGTAAGCATCGAATCGCCAAAAATTTTGAGATCCCATAAAAAATGAGCTAATGATCAATAATCATTTCTTCTCCATGATCGTTCCTCATTTTTATCGTTTTAGGGCCATAAAACAAGAATTCAACACGATTTTCAATTTTTCATATACTAATGTCTACGCCATCTGCATGAATTTGGGAGACCGGCCCCTAATCTCCTACAATTTTACGGGCCCATAAAAACGACCTATTGACAATAAACATTACTTCGCCGTGATCAGTCCTCATTTTTTCGCGTGCCATAAAACAAAATTTTATATTTTTTGTGTACTGTAGTCCACGCCATCTTCATGAATTCAAGAAATCGATGTCGAATCTCCTAAAATTTTGCTGGCCCATAAGTATGAACTAATAAAAAATAGTTATACCTTTTCCATGACCGTTCCTCTTTTTTTGGCATTTTAGGCCATAACAATTCACAAACTTTTGTATGTTATAATCCACACCATTTGCATGAATACGGGCGACTAGCCCCCAATCTCCTAAAATTCTGAGGGTGCATAAAAACGACTTAATGAAGAATAGATATCGCTTCGCCATGACCGTTCTTCTTTTTTTGGTGATTTAGGGCCTTAAGAAAAGAAGTCAAGACGATTCTCAGATTTTTGTATACTATAGCTCCATGAATTCGGGCGCCGACCCTGAATCTCCTAAAATTAAACGGCCAAAAAAATTGACCTTATGAACAGTAGTCATGCCTTTCCTAAAATCGTTCATCATTTTTTGGCATTTTAGGATTATAAAAGAGGAATATAAGAGGATTCTCATATTTTCGTGTGTTATAATCCACACTATTTATATGGGTACGGGCGACCAGCTCCGACTATTCTAAAAATTTTTAGCCCATCAACAACGACCAAAGTAACAATAGTCATCTCCATCGCCATAAGTTTTTCTCATTTTTTGTCGTTAAGGGCCATAAAATTGGAATTTCACATGATTCCCAGATTTTTCGTGTGCCATTGCTCACACCATCTGCATGGGTCCGGGCTACCGGATTTGAATTGCCTAAAAAAAATTCGGCCTAACAAAATCACACATAAGGAACGATAGTCATTTCCTCTCCATGATCGTTCCTCATTTTTAGCGTTTTAGGGCCATAAATTGAAATTCTGCCTGATTTCGAGATTTTTATGTGCTAGCCCACGCCATCTGCATGGGTTCGGCCGACCGGACCCGAATCACCTAAAGTTATGTCGGATTATAAAAGATAACCTAAGGAACAATATTTATCTCCACTCCATATCATTCCTTATTTTTTGGTGTTTTAGGGCCATAAAACTAGAATTCTCCCTAATTCCTAGATTTTATGTTCTAAAGCCCACGCTATCTACATGAGTCCGGACGATCGGTCCTAATCACCTAAGCTTTTGTTGGCCCATAAAAATGTCCTAAGAAACAATAGTCATCACCTTGCCATGACCATTTCTCATTTTTGGCATTTTAGGACTATAAAAGTGGAATTTCACCCGATTCTCAGATTTTCGGGTGATATATCCCATACCAACTGCAGGGTCTAGCCGACTGTACCTAAATCACCTAAAATAGTGAAAACACATCAAAAATGACCTAAGGAACAATGTTCATTTTCTTATCCATGTCCGTTCCTCATTTTTTGGCGTTTTATGGCCATAAAACTAGAATTCTGCCCGATTCTTATATTTTTGTGTGTATCCCACTCCTTTTGTATGGGTCTGGGAGACCAAACTCAAATCACCTAAAACTTTGTCGAGCCACCCAAATTGACCTAAGGAACAGTAATCATCGCCTCGGCATGAATGTTTCTTATTTTGGCACTTTAGGGCCACAAAACTAAAAGTTTGTCTGATTCTCAAACTTTCCTACGCTATAGCTCACGCCATTAGTATGGATCTTGGCGACCGAACCCGAATTGCCTAAAAAACATTGACCCATCAAAACAATCTAAGGAATAATCGTCATCGCCTCGCCAAGTTCGCTCCTCAGGTTTTGGTGTTCTAAGGCCATGAAACTAGAATTTCGCCTGATTATCACACTTTCATGTGCGATAGACCTCACCATCTGCATGGGTTAGGGCGATCGGACCCAGATCACCTAAACGTTTGCCGGCCCATCAAAAATGACCTAAGGAATAATAGTCATTACTTTGCCATGATTGTATTTATTGGTATCTTACGGCCTTAAAACTGAAATTCTGACCGATTCTCAAATTTTCATATGCCCGCGCTATCGACATGGGTCCGAGCTACCGGACACAAACCACCTAAAATTTTGTCGGCACATAAATGACCTAAGAAATAATAATTATTACTTTAAATGATCCTTCCTCATTCTTTGGCATTTTAGATCCATAAAGCTGAAATTTCTCCCAATTGTCAGATTTTCGTATGTTGTAACCCACGTCATTTACATGGGTCTGGGAGACCGTACCTGAATCGCCTAAAATTTTGACGGCACATAAAAAATGACCTAAGGAACAATGATCATTGCCTATACATGACCTCTCCTTATGTTTTGGCGATTTGGGGCAACAAAAACTAAAATTTCGCCCGATTTCTATATTTTTGTGTGCACCTACACTATTTGCATGGGTCTAGGCAACTGAACTCGAATCGCCTAAAATTTTGCCGGTCCATAAAATAATAACTAAGGAGCAATAATCATCGCCTCGCCATGAGCGTTTCTCATTTTTTGGTGCTTTAAGGCCATAAAACTAAAATTTTGCTCTATTCTTAGATCTCCCTACACTATAGCTCACACCATTAGCATGGATACAGGCGACCGGACCTGAATTATCTGAAACATTTTGGCTCATAAAAACGACCTAAGAAACAATAGTCATCACCTCGCCATGATCTCTCCTCAATTTTGGGCGTTCTATGCTATAAAACTTGAATTTCGCCTGATCCCCACACTTACATGTGTACCCACGCCATCCGCATGTGTAAGGGAAACCAAACCAGAATCACCTAAAAGTTTATCAGCCCATCAAAAATGACACAGGGAATACTAGTCATGTCTTTCCATGACCGATCCTTATTTTTTGACATTTTGGGCCTTAAAACTAGAATTTCACCATATTCTCATATTTTTATGTGTTATAGCCCACTCTATAGGCATGGGTCCGAACGACCATACCCGAATCACCTAAAAGTTTATCGGCACATAAAAATGACCTAAGAAACAATAGTCATTGTCTCCAATGACCATTCCTTATTTTTTGGCGTTTTAGGGCCATAAAATGTAATTCATCCCAATTCCCAGATTTTTATGTATTGTAGCCCACGTCATCTGCATGGGTCCCGAAGACCAGACGTGAATCACCTAAACTATTTTCGCCCATAAAAAATGACCTAAGAAACAATAGTCATAACTCCACCATGATCGTTCCTCGTTTTATGGCGTTGTAGGGCCATAAAACTTGAATTTTGTCGACTTTTATATTTTCGTGTGTTATAGCCCATGCCATCTACATGAGTCTAGCCGACAGAACCCGAATTATCTAAAAAAAATCGTCCATCAAAAATGACCAAAGGAATAATAGTCATCGCTTAGCCATGCCAGTTCCTCATTATTTGGCATTTTTAGGCAATAAAATTAGAATTTCGCTCAATTTCTAGGATTTTTGCGTCCACACCATGTTCATGTGTCCGAGCGACCGGATCTGAATCACCTAAAAATTTTCGACCCATAAAAAACAACATAAGGAACAATCGTCATTGCCTCTCCCTGATCGTTCCTCGATTTTTGCGTATGAGGGCCAGGGTATTCCACTCAATTGTCAGATTTTCGTATCCACGGGTGCAGGCGACTGAACCCCCTGCACCCGAATCACCTAAAATTTTGCTAGCCCATCAAATACGACCTAAGGAATAATAATCATTTCATCCCCATGATTCTTTCTAATTCTTTGTTGCTTTACGGTAATAAAACTGAAATTTTGCCTTATTCACATACTTTCGAGTGCTAATGCCCACGTCATTTGTATGGGTCCGGGCGATCGGACCCCAATGGCCTAAAATTTTCTGGCCTTTCAAAAATGATCTAAGAACAATCCTTGCTTCGCCATAACTGTTCCTCATATTTTGAGTTTTAGGGCCGTAAAACTTGAATTGTGCCCGACTATAAGATTTCGTATGATATAGCTCACGTCATCCGCTTGGGTCCAGGCGAGCGAACCTGAATCACCTAAAATTTTATTGGCACATCAATAACGACCCAAGGATAAATAGTCATCATGACTCCATGATCGTTCCTTATTATTTGGCGTTTTAGGGTTATAAAACGAGAATTCTGCGTGATTCCTAGATTTTCGTGTGCTATAGCCTACGCCTTTTGTCCTAACGACTAGACCCGAATTGCCTAAAAATATTTCGGGCAATAAAAAATGACCTAAGGAACAATAATCATTGCCTCGCCATGACCGTTCATCACTTTTTGGCATTTTAGGGCCATTAAACTTGATTTCTGCACGATTCCTAGATTTTGTGTGCCACAGTCACTCTGTCGGCATGGGTCCATGTGACCGGACCCAAATTGCCTAAAATTTTGTCGGCCCACCAAAAATAACTTAACGAAAAATAGTCATCGGCTTGCTAATATTTTTCTTTATTTTTTGGTGTTTTAGGGCTATAAAACTAAAATTCCGCTTGATTATTAAATTTTCGTGTACGATAGCCCATGCCATCTACACAGAACCGGGCAACCGGACTCGAATCACCTAAACTTATATCGTACCATTGAACATGACCAAATGAACAATAGTTATTGCATTGCCATGAACATTCCTCATTTTTTCGAATTTTAGGACCATAAATCTAATATTTTGTTCTATTCCCAAATTTTTGTGTGTTATAGCCGTGCCATCTGCATGGGTCCGAGAAACTTAATCCAAATCACCTAAAACTTTGTGGAGCTTTTGTCACACCTCTTTTTTTACACACCGGACCGGGAGGGAAGTATATAAGGAAGTTTTTCCAATTGAAGTGACATTATTTGAAATGAGATTATTTAGTTTTAAGAGTCGCCACTTAGAATAAATTACGGTGTCCCAAGTTACCATTTTATTTTTAAATCCCAAATCGAGGAAGTTTTATTTTTTAAAGAGTCTGCGAACCAAAAATTCTCGATAAGGAATTTTATTAACCCGGGAGAAGGTGTTAGGTACTCCCGGGTTCCGTTGTTTTAAATGGTCGCTTAGTGATTATTACTCGGCTTAACTACTCATTTTAGGACCTATGTGCAATTATATTTTACCAAATTTTTTTTAAATTAGTTGAATATTCGTAATTAAAGGATTGAGTTACGTGTACATATACTCTTTCCTTTGGCGCGTTAAAAATCATGTCACGCGAACGTATCCACGATTAATAACATTTTGCTTATTTTATTAAGAAAATTTGCCTGAAGTTGCGCAAACGCATACTTGAGTTTTGTTTTAGAAATTGCAATCATGTCACACGAACGTGTCTACAACAACGATAATTTAATTAAGAGTGTATGTAGAAGCATGTGTAGTCAAAAGATTCCCCAAGGGCACTAAATAGTAGGTATGCATACACTAAATTAATAAGTTCACTGACTTTCTAATATTTGGATCTTTCTTAAGGATTTGTAAAATAAACAGATTTTAATAACGGTGCACTTAGAGATTAGTATTAGAGAAAGAAATGTGGTGATGGCTATGGTTTCACGTCTCAATGACAGCAATATGGAAGGGCGTAAAAATAGAAAATCTTGAAACAAACATGTAACTAGACTTAAAAGAGTAGAGTTTCAAAATAATCCAAAAGTCCAAATGATAATATGTGAGGAGTAGTAACATCATAGTTGCAAATATAGTGCAACCTCAAAATGATAGTATTCAAGTTATGATACTGAATGCTGTTCAAAAACCATAAATAAGAATCTGGGCATAACTCTGCTTGTTTAATTAACAGAATATCTTTTTTTTTTTTTTTTATGTTGAATTGCATAGCACAGTAACACAGAGTTGGATGAAGAATATGCAGCCAACTATAAAGAGTATCAAAAGACCAAGCAAAAACTCACAAAATTAAATGTAAGTCATGTTGGATTTTCAAACCTCTGTAACAAAAGCAAGTAGTATAGGATACAAATGCAGTAATGCACATGATGATCATTAATTGATTCCTGGACAAAACAAACTGATTTTTTGCCATATGGGACTTGAACGTAACAATCAGCAACTACATGTAAATTTTTTGCCTAACCTTCTATTGTTCACAAGTGAAGTTATATAAGACGAAGTATTTGATTGACCTTTGAGAAAAAAACAGACTACACTTTCGCATGATGAATTCTAGCAGGAATATAATTCTCAAAGCCAGCAAAACATATACTGTAGTATTCAATATTCACAGAACAAAACAATCCGACAATACAGAACTGAACGTACAGGAAATCAAAAACTATAGCCAATACTACTTTACAATGTCTTTAACTTTCAACTTTGGAAGAGACCATAGATGAATCAACACTAAGACAACTTAAACAAGCCACAATACTTTGGAAAATCGCACAAACTAAGTAAGCATGAAACTCAAACCAAACTTCCAACACATATTCATACCTAAAAGATAAGACTGAAGAAAAAGATGACGACTAAAGAAAAACCTAGAAATTTTCATGAAGATTTTTTTTTTCCATTTTCCTCCTAATGTTTGCTGTATATCCTGTATATTTCCCTCTTTACACAAGAAATTAACTCACCTTATATAGACCCCCTCATTTTTCTCAAACCCTCCACGTCCCTTTCCGAAATTCTTTGCAATTTCTTTTCTATGAACAATTTTTTGGACAGATGGAGGACAAGGGTTGACTTTCATCCATCCACGACCCCTATTTATCCAGCGAATCGATCCGGATCTAAACAACGACAAAAATCTCTGAATGGAATCTTCTATTTGTCAGAAACTATTATACTGTGGTGACGAGGAGAGAGGGGGAACGCGTGGGATGAATTTGAATTCGCTCGCATGAGATTTTGCGAGTATTAGAGCTAGGGATGACAATGGGGCGATGCGGATGCGGAACGCAGCGGTATAGATTTGAGATTTTGCGATTGCGGGGCAGGGCGGATTCAGGATTTAAATTAAAAACAAAATGCGCGGGGCGGGGCAGGTTCACGGTGGGGATTTAAATTTTAATTTTAAAAGGCTGCAAAACGTTCATGAGCTTTATTAATGGAATTGGATGTTTCAGTTTTGTGAATTGCAACTTTAGTGGTACTTTTGTTTAGTTTGAGAAACCTTATATTCTCAAAATATCAAAACTTTGTCTGAAATTTATATTTTGGTAGCTTTTAAAAAGAACATGGAAATTGGAATATGTTGATAATGTAATAATAAATGTTGTCAATAAGTTTTCTCCAAATGTATATTTTCTCTTCAAAGTAAATTAAATCATGTTGGTAATTGTAGTAACATTTCAAAGCAAATTAAATATGGGATATTCGAGTCCGAGATTTTAAGTCACTTACAAATATTTTTTGAGTTCGAGATTGAACAATTACAATTGCAAACTACTTAAACGTTTTTAAGTCAAGAATTTAATACTCATATGGAGAAAAACAAGTGGGGTAACCATTCAATTCAATAATAAAATCACTTATTACAAATTTAGCAAAACATAAAAGTATGACCAATTCCTAATTTCAAAACATAAACACATAAAAAATAAAAGAAATTTTATTAAGCAAAAAAAGAAAAATGCGGGTGTAAAGCGGGTGGAGTACGGTGCCAGTGTATGCGGGTTTAAATCCTGTGCGGGGCGGGATGAAGCGGGTTTAAATTTTGCGGGTCCAGACAGAACCCGCCCCGCACCGCATGACATTCCTAATTAGGGCTGGATTCGGGTAAAGAAAATGGTGAACAGTACGCGTCGTTTGGGTCTCTTGAGATTAGGGTTCTGTAGGGGGAAAATTATAATGAAATGTTTTAATCAAAGGGGGAAATGAGGCGGCTCGTGGGTTGTGGGCTGCAAAGGGTGATCAGAATGGGTGTGGGGTCTCGCCTAATTGATTTCAATTGTTTTTGGCCCAACATTGGGTCTCTTAACAAAGAGACCAAATTCTTTTCATTTTCTTTTCAATTTCTTTTTTTTTTCTCAAAAATCAAGCTTAAATCTAAATTAAATTATAGAACCAAATTAACCTATCAAAAATGCTAATTAATCCTAACAATAACTAAAACAAATTGAAAGAAAAACCTAAAATCAAAGTTAGAATTAAAGGTGCAAATTTGATCATTTTTTGTATGATTTTCCTTTCATAGAATGCCTAATTACTAATTAATCTAAATATGTAAGGTTAAATTCTAAATACAAATACAATGCGTATTTTTTTATAATTTTTCATGAATTATGTTAAATTAAAAGTGCACACAGAAATGCAAATAAACATGAAAATTATGCAACTAAATCCTAAAAATTAAATAATTAAAAGAAAAATCTTAATTTTAAGAATCTTGTAGGAGTAATTCTTGTGGGGCAAAAATCACGTGCTCGCACCTTTAAATTCGACCTAAGGAACAACAATCATTGCCTCACCAAGACCCTTCCTAATTTTTTTTTTTTTGCGTTTTATGGTCATAAAACTGGAATTCCATTCGATTCCAAGATTTTTAAGTGCTATAGCCCATGCCATCTATATGGGTCCGGGAGACGGGACCCGAATAGCCTAAAATTTTGCTTCCCTATCAAAAACAGCATAAGAAATAATAGTCATTGTCTCAATATGATTGTTCCTCATTTTTGGTATTTTAGGGCTATAAAACTGCAATACCACCAGATTCTCATATTTTTGCTGACAATAGCCCACGCCATCTGCATGGATACGAGTAATCAGACCCGAATTGCTTATAATTTTGCTGCCCATAAAAAATAACCTAAGGAACAATAGTCATCACCTCGCCATGATCATTCCTCATTTTTGGCATTTTAGGTTCATAAAAGTGAGATTCCGCTCGATTTCCAGATTTTCGTGTAATATAGCTCACGCCATCTACATGATTTCGAGTGACTGGACAAAATTAAAATATTTTCGACCCATCAAAAATACCTAAAGAATAATAGTCATCGCCTCGCCATGACCGTTACTCATTTTTGGCATTTTAGGATCATAAAATTATAATTTCACCCGATTCCAAAATTTTCGTGTGCTAAGCCTATGGCATCTGGCATTTGCATAGGTTCGGGCGGTCAAACCAAAATCTCCTAAAATTTTGCTGGCCTATAAAAAATTATCTAAGGAAGAATAGTCATCCTCGCGCCATGACTATTCCTTATTAATCTTTTTGCGTTTTAATGCAATAAAAGTGGAATTCCGTTTGATTCCAGATTTTTATGTTCTATAGATCATGCCATCATCTTCTAAATTTTGTCGGTCCATAAAAGATGGCCTAAGGAACAATAGGCATTGCCTCGCTATGACTGTTCCTCATTTTTTTATTGTATTTCAAGGCCATAAAGCTGGAATTCTACTCGATTTCCATATTTTTTTGGTGCCATAAACTATGGTTTCTACATGATTTCGGGCGACAGGACCCAAATCACCTAAAAGTTTAGCGACCCGTCGAAAATGAACTAAGGAACAATAGTCATCAATGATTGTTCCTTGTTTATTTGAGTTTTAAGGCTATAAAACTAAAATTCGCGTAATTCTCAAATTTTCGTATGTTACACCTACACCAGCGGCATGGGTCGGGGCGTCGGATCCTAATCGCCTAAAATTTTGCCGGCTCTCCAAAAGTAACATAAGGAATAATACTCATCTTCTCTCAATGACCTTTACTCATTTTTTAGCTTTTTAGGGACACAAAATTAGAATTCAGCCCGATTCACAGATATTTGTGTGTTGTAGCCCACGTCATTTGTATAGGTCCGGGAAGCCGGACCCCAATCGCCTAAACTTTTGTCTACCCATCACGAATGACCTATCAAACAATAAACATTATCTCTCCATGTTCGTTCCTCATTTTTGACATTTGAGGGGCCAAAAACTGAAATTCGCCCAATTCTCGGATTTTATTATTCTATAGCCCACGATATATGTATAGGTCTGGACGACGAACCCGATTTGCCTAAAATTTTGCCAACTAATCAAAAAGAACTAAGGAAAAATAGCATCACTACACCATGACCGTTTCTTATTTTTTGGCATTTAGCTCCATAAACCATGAATTCCACCCGATTCCTAAATTTTTGTGTGCTATAGCACATGCCATCTACTTGGGCCTGGGCGGTCGAACCCGAATCGCCTAAAATTTTGTCGGTCTACCAAAAACGACCTAAGAAACTAAAATCATCGTCTCCCATGACCGTTCCTCATTTTTTGGAATTTTAGGGCCATAAAACTAGAATTCTACCTGATTCTCAAATTTTCGTGCGCTATAGCACACACCGTTTGCATGGGTCCAGGCGACAAAACCCAAATTGCGTAAAAACTTATATCGGCGCATCAAAAATGACCTAAGGGACAGTTAAAGTCGCCTCGTCATGACCGTTCCTACTTTCTCGGTGTTTTACGTCCATGAAACTAGAATTCTACTCGATTCAAAGATTTTGCATGTGTTATAGTGCACGCAATCTGCATGGGCCCGGGCGAATGGACATGAATCGCCTAAAATTTTACACACCCATCAAAACAAGCAAAAGGAATAATAGTCATCGCTTCGCCATGACTGTTCCTTATTTTTCGCATTTTAGGGCCGTAGAACTAGAATTTTGCCCGATTCTCACATTTTTGCTTGTTATAGCCCATGCCATCTGCATGGGTCTGGGCAACCGGGCCCCAATTACCTAAATTTTATCGACCCATCAAAATCGACCTAAGGGACAAAAATCATCTTCTCGCCGGGACCGTTTCTCGTTTTTACCATTTTAGGGCTATAAAATTAGAATTCTACAAGATTCACATATTTTTTGTGCTAGCCCACGCAATCTGTATGGGTCAGGGCAACCAGAACCGAATCGCCTGAAATTTTACCGACCGACAAAAACGAACAAAGAAACAATTGTCATCATCTCGCCATGACCGTTGCTCGTTTTTTGATGTTATAGAGCCATAAAATTGGAATACAGCCCGATTCTTAAATTTTCATGCTTTAGCACACGCCATCAACATGGATCCGGGTGACCAGACTCGAATCGCCTAAAAAAGATTGGCCAATAAAAAATGACCTAAGGAACAATAATTATCGTATCTCCATGACCATTCCTCATTTTTGGCGTTTTAGGTCCATAACACTAAAATTTCGCCCGACTTCATAATTTTTGTGTGCATAGCCCACACCATCTGTATGGGTCCGGATACCGGACATGAATTGTCTAAAATTTTGCCAGTGCATCAAAACGACCTAAGGAACAATAGTCATTGCCTCACCATGATCAATTTTTGATGTATTAGGAACATAAAATTATAGTTTAGCCTGATTCCCAGATTTTTGTGTATTATAACCCACGGAACCTACATGGGTCTGGGCATTCATAACTGAATCACCTAACCTTTTTTTGGCCTGTCAAAAAACACCTAAGTAATAATAGTCATCTCTTCACAATGACTTTTCCTCACCTTTTGGTATTTTAGGACCATAAAACTAAAATTTCGTCCAATTCTTAGATTTATGTATGCCGCCATCTCCATAGATCAGGGCAACCTGACCCGAATCGCCTAAAATTTTGTCGGCCAATCAAAAATAACATAAGGAAAAATATTTGTCGCCTTGCCATGATCGTTTTTTTGTTTTTGGCATTTTAGGATCACAATATTGAAATTCTTTCCCATTTCTAGATTTTTCTATGCTAGCTCATGCCATGTGCATGAGTCCGGGTGACCGGACACAAAAAGCCTACAATTTATGTTGGCCCATCAAAAAAGACTTGAGGAACAATAGTCATTACCTCACCGGGATCGTTCCTCATTTTTTAGCATTTTAGGGCTATAAATTTGGAATTTGGCCCGATTATGAGATTTTCATTTGTTATAACCAAACGCCATCTCAGTAGTTTGGGCGAGCGGATTAGAATCGCTTGGTATCGACGCATCTAAAATGACCTATCGAACAATAGTCATCATCTCACCACAATCGTTCATGTTTTTTTTTATATTTTAGGGCCGTAAAACTAGAATTCCGCCAGATTTTCAGATTTTTTGTGCTATAGCACACGTCATCAACATGGGTCCCGGTGACCATACCCAAATTGCCTTAAATTTTTTCCACCATAAAAACGACATAAGAAATAATAATCATCGCCTAAAATTTGTCGGCCCATCAAAGATGACCTAAGGAACAATAATCATTGGCTCGCTGTCACACCTCCCTTTTTTACTACCTTTTTGGTTTAATTCCCGATCATGAGAATAAGGTATACCTCGATATTACGAATACCCCAGAAAGGATATAATAACAACGAGGAAGGAGTTTTTCCAAATAAAGTACAATCGGTCCGGGATTTTATTTATAATTTCAGAGTCGCCACTTGGGTAGATAATGGTGTCCCAAGTCACCGGTTAATCCCGAATCCGAGGAAATTGACTCTGTATTACAGTCTGCGAAACTAGAAACCTCGATAAGGAATTCTGTTAACCCGGGAGAAGGTGTTAGGCACTCTCGGATTCCGTGGTTTTAGCACGGTCGCTCAACTGTCTTTTCGGTTTTACATGACTTATTACATGCCTTTTAGCAATATACACGTGTTTCAACTTTATATATATATATATATATATATATATATATATATTTTTTTACGAATTACGACGTTGCAAAAACATATTTCGAGTCACACCGCAACCAGTACGTCTGTGACCCTTAACACGTTTTGGCTTCGCCGGGATTTATGATTTGAGTCACATCAAATGTGCACTCGTAATAGGGAAAGTATATTCTTAAATCGTGCCTAAATCGCCTATCGGCTTTTTAATTTTTGGAAAGGTTGTGAAATTGTCTAGCAACCTTCCCGAGTCTAACATGTATAACTTATTTATTTATTTAAGGGGGCCCCGCTGTTTCGTTTTCAATACGAGGCTTATCCCAATTCGATTTTAAAGCTCAATCCTAGTGTCTATATACTATGTGTTTCTATTTTTGGTTTTTCTCCTAATTTACTATTTCCAGCATTAGAATCCACGCCTTATTTCTATTTACACATTGGCCTGGGTATTCTGGACTTGTGTTTAATATATCAAGTTACATTCCTGGGTATTGAAAACCCAGGAATTCACCGAACCAGGTCCAGCAGAAAGCCCAATGTCTTTTTCGCTTAGGTCTGGACCTTCGCAGCTTATTAGGCCCAGATCATTCGTAATTAGAAAAGAATAACAGTAAACATGAGTCATTATTTACATGGAAGAGTAGTATTCACAATGTAACAGAATTTAAACTATTTTTTATTCAATAAAGGAAATGAAATATAGTATTACACGAATAATCTCAAACTCTGAATGTCTAATGTGAATTACATCTAATTAACATGCTATTTTTGTTTTTGCATTTTTGATAGCTATTTAAACTAATGAATTCCAGTTATTTAATAGCTAAAACTAATCTATATTATTGATAACATGATATACTCAGTCATTTGCAGTTTTCAGAGAGCTAATTGAATGATTAAAATTGAAACTAAATTAACATGATGTGCGACTTCATTTAACTGCAATGTTTCGTTAACTACTAATGTTGTTCAAATTAATCCGATTAATTTCAATTTAAACCTGCTACTGCATACTAGTATTGTTAATTACCAATTCATTTGCAAGTTTGCTTTTATACCAGATTTATTTATTAACCTATTTTATTAGCTAGGTGATTATGATTACTATTACTACTACAATCTACATACTACCCTATTACATCGTTTTTTCAGCACCAGTTTGTACCTCATAAGAGATAATTATACAATCATTTCCTTTCAAATTACAAAATACAACTGAGGCTAATTAATCTATGAAATAAGACAAATTCAGAGGACAATAACGAAAACTGGTATCAAATAGACAGTTTATTTCTTCGATTCAACTCCAATTGCAATTACAAGGTTTGAATTGTGTACCAGATTCAGCAATAGAAAAACCAATGAGTCTAAGGGAGGATAGGTAGGAAATAGCAGTTAGATCACGACAGACAATACAACAGCAGTAGGAGTGAATTTCAGCAATCAATTGAATCCCAGAGAAACAGCAAAGCAAATACCCAGCAACAAGCAGTAGAAAACCAGCAAAACTGTAGAAGATTTCCTACAGCTTCAGGAATAAGCTTCGACTAAAACCCAGGCAGATTTTACACTATGAATCTATATATATATCTCTGAATTTCTATTTCAAAAATCCAGCCCTTAATCAGGCTCAAATGGTGTCTATTTATAGGTGAGATTGGTGAAACTTTTGGGGGGAAAGTTGAAAAGTTATTTCTAGTTTCCTCCCATGAATTCTTTTAATTGTTACACTTAACTACCATTTTCAGATTTGAATTTCCCTTCCAGCATGTGCTGGAAGGTTCTAATTGATTCTTTTTGGGGTGTTTTACTAGTGTACCCCCACTTGCTAAGGTTATTTACTAAGTTGCCTTTTATTTCTGTCTATTATACCCTTAGTTTTATGCAATATTACTGAAATCATAGGCCTAAATGTCTTAAAGGTCCTCATAGGCTCTATTAAATCCACAATTATGCCATTTTCTATTCCTATTATACCCTTAATGGCACTTACTATTTACCCGACCTTGTCCAAGTCTGGGTATGCTGTTTTCAGCTCTTATTTAACTTCTGGCCAGTATTAGTAAGTCATTTAAGACTTCGCCAGATTTGAACTTCAATCTTATTTCAATTTTAGCCTCTTTTGTTTCATTTTCTGTTATTAGAGTTAATTTGCAGGACTAGCCTGCTTCTTTACCTAAGTCTATACTATTTAAGGTTTAGCCAATCCAATGTTTGGACTTAGCTTTGAAAATTTAGCCAATCAGTTATCATTGGCCAATTAGAGTTAATTGAGACTTTGTAGAGCTTAGCGAGTTTCAAGCTTAAGCTTGATTATTACAAAATTAGCCAATTTTAGAACTTAACCATTGAATTTAAACCTAAAGAACTACAGAGTTGGTCAGTTACAAGACTGACCACTCTTATTACTTATTTCAATTATGACAATTTTTATGTTATTTTCAATTTTAGCCTATTTAACTACTTAATAATGCGTTCAGACTTAGCCACTTATCTAATTACCAAACTATTACAGCTATAACCAATATCCCTAAGCACATTAGGCTTAATAACAGTCAAATAACACAAAATTATTGCAGATATAGCCCTTTCACATTAAATTGCATACATAGCCATAAGATCAGAATTACTTGTCATTTAACCAAAACTCAGAGGAGAAATTGAATATTGTTGAATTTCAATCAAACGGACTCATAATTCAGATTCCAAACAGAGTATGTCAATTAAACATAAAAGGAGACATAATCAGAACTTTCTCATGTCAAAGACTAATGAAAACCCTAATCATGCTCAGGTATATTTGATTAAGCATAATAGGCAGAATTATCAACGAGACTCAAAGAGACATGCTTTTAAGAGAGAAATATAACTAAAATAGAGATTATTTCAAGGAATGAAACTAATCTAAACATGCAATTAGCTAAACAACTAAAAAGAAAAAGAAATCAGACAAAAAAGTATGCTAAAACATAAAAAAGATGAAGATGAATCATGTAAACAGAAGATAACAAGAAAGAACATAAAAACGTGAAAACAGAGAATGAAAGGAATGGGACTTAGCTTTGCAGGATCTGTCTCCTGTGCTATTTCCCCTTTTATCTTTTTTTCTTGTTATTTTTCCTTTTCTTTTCTTTCTTTTTTCTAGTTTTTCTCTCAGACTTCAAGTTGAAGTCTTTTTATTGTTTTTACTAGCAGAGACGGGTTCAGGGTGTTAGAGGGGAGGGATTTGTTTTGGAGTTTGGTTTTGGGTCAACCTAAGTTAGGGTTCAGGCGACCTATTTGTGAAGATTCAAGCAAATGGAGTGATATTCGAGAGAAAAGGTTTGCGAGGGGTGATAGATCATGGGATGAGAGTTAGATGGTGTTAATTTGAGATCGGTTCTCATAAGTTTTGGTCACCGGAGAAGAACTCCGATGATCGGAATTTCAAGAAGCTAAGTTTTTTTGGGGTTTCTTGGGGTTTTCATGGTGGTTCATGGTGGAGAAATAGGGATAGAAAGGTTTGGGGGTGAGCAATGGCCGGAGACGGCCATGGAAATGGGCCAGTCTCAATTGCCGGTGAAGTTTCGAGAAGAAGAAGATGATGAGGTTAGAGAGAAGGGCGGCTAGGGTTGAGTGTAATGGAATGGCCGGTCTCTTTGAGACCAGGCTTATATACGCGTTACATTTGACTGATTCCTGGCCGTTAGATCAAGTGAGATCAACGGTCAGGATTGTTTTACCCCAAACAATGTTGTCTCATTAAATAAGACATGTATTGTCATATGTTGGATCTTAAGGCACGGACGGTCCAGATTTGATCGAAGACCTTATTATTTTGATTAATTTCGGATAAATCCTCAGCCGTTGGATTTAAAGGGATGAACGGCTGAGATTCTTTCTTGCATAGAGACTGGACCGGATCTTTTAATTGGTTTAGGCCAAATATGTATTGGGCTAGTATTTGGCCCAATTCTATATTTTTTTGTATTTTCTTTGTATTTTAATTATGTTTTGATATTTTCTCTTTGTATTCATTTCCTATTTGTATATTCTTTTCAATTATTCAATTTCCTATCCTCTCTAAATTGTTTTGACATTTTTCTGCTATTTTTCTCTAATTTCTGTCATTATTGCATTTTTGTTAATTTTTCTTTTTTAAATCCTTTAATTGTAATACTTGTACTCAACCTATTTTTTTAATTTTTTAATTTTAATTTCTAATTGTTTACACACACAAATACATCTTATTTCAAATAGACATGTAATAGCACACAAAAATATTATTCATTTTCATTTTGGAATTTTATTGCTTAGGGCAAAAATTACGTGCTCGCACTCGCCATGAATGTTCCTCATTTTTTGGCGTTTAAGGCCATAAAATTAGAATTCAGCCCGATTCTCAAATATTCATGTGTCCTAGCCCGAACCATCTGCATGTTTCTAGATGAACGGGCCCGAATAAACTAAACTTCTGGTAGCCCATCAAATATGTCCTAAGGAACAATAGTTCATCATTTATTAGCGTTTTAGGGCTATTGTGCCTCCTTTTTTTCCCTCATCGCATAGGGAGAATCGGGTTAATAACATTTAGGTATAGGACAACTTATTCCTTTTGGGAATTGGATTTTTGAATTTTTGAAGAGTCGCCACCTAATGAATTATGTTGCATTAGGACACCTTCAAGGTTTATTTCTAAGTTCGATTGATAACCAAAGAAAGGGTAAGGGCTTCAAATTATCCTAAGGGAAAAGTATTAGGCACCCCTCAGGATCCACTAGTGTGGTTCTAGCCAGACAATTCTTTGTCAATTTGGTGCAATTAACATGTAAGCAGATAAGGCTCAAACAAGAGGGGGTTTTAATACACAAATGTTTGAAAGTAAACAAGGTTTGAAAGAGCAATTATTAAATGACTGATTTTTTTAAAAGAAGTCGCAATACTTTAAAAGCAAAGAAAGAGAGGGGTCCTAGGTTTATTTATAATATGAATCACATCAATACAATACCCAATAATCACTCCTCAAAGAGGGGCTACACGTGGTATTAGCGCACCGGTCATCATATCCATATCTATACTTTCCACCCCGTTAAGGTACTAAAGCGTGGATTGGTCTCGATCACTATTGCATGCTATTATCCATCACATTCCTATCAGTAACGAAGGTACTTAGAACTACTATTCCGAAAGGGGATGGATATTAGGCTGACTTGGAGTTTCAAAGGTAAAAAATCTAAGCCGACATACAAAACATATAGGGCAGCACAATAACAAGGGAAACACAAAAACAATAAAGTCTCATATATACCTCCTCAAATAAAGCAATCAAATAGCATGACTCAAACAACAAGTAGGTTCTCAAAATATTAAGGCAAAAAGGAGTTTAAGTTATTGAAGTAGACCAATTTATTACATAACTCAGATAAGAAGTCAGAATCAGGCCTGCCTGCTGGTTGTAGCAATTATTAATTATCAGAAACGGGCTCAATATTATTTATTGTAATTACCTAAGGTTTGCCTAAGTGTTTGGGGCAGAATCCTATGAGCATGGTATCTATTACTGATTCAGAATGTGGCAAAGCAGTAACAAACTTAAAAAAGAGCGGTTTGAAATCTTATAGGAATGTTTGCTAAACTGTGTTAAATAGGGGATTAAAATATTTAAAACTAGTTCAGAATAGATTAATTTTTAATTAGACTAGTCTCAGATTCTGCAGATGTTGGCATCCATTATTTCTGGTTTTAACTCCTATAGACATGACATCTAGTGTTGCTGATTTTAATTCATATAGACATGATATCTAGTTGAACGAGAAAGAAACAGGCAGGTTTTCACTTAGGAATTCCTATAGGCATGATCTCTATACGTTATACTGATTTTAACCTTATAAACATGATACTCATTTATAGTCATTTAGATCCTAGAGCATGATGTCTCAATGGTAAAACGTACAGAATAAAGTCCTATAGGCAGGGTATCTAGGTGTGAAGTTGAACATGTAGAATTTTAATTGAACCCCTATAGACATAGTATCTAAAATGTAGAATTGAACATGCATGATGTAAAACAGTCTTATATGCATGCTTTCTAAATGCAGAATTCAATCATTCAAAACACAAATCATATAGGCATGTTTCTACCCTTGAGCATGCATAATTACCCATAGAAAGCCTGATTCCAAATTTCTCTTTGATTTATTGAGAAAAACGCCTCAAATACCACTTGTTTAAAGCCTTTCTTGGACCTAGGTGTGCCAGAGTTCCCTAAAGGTCTCAAGGAACCCCAGTAAGTGCTTACACCCAGGTTCATAGAACTAGATAGAGATGAGTGCAGTGTGGAAGGGCCATCCCTTATGTCTCAAAGTTCAGAGAGAGCTCATGGATCCCAAGGCAAGGCTCGCATAAGGGCAGAACTTAAGTCTAAGAAGATAGTCGAAGTGCAGGAATGGAGTTTTAAAACTAAGGAGATAAGGAGAGGGGTAAAAGGTGATTAGGAAAACAGTAATTAGTTAAACACATAATTGATAACTTCATACAAATGGGGGTCAGGGGTTGGGAATCCATTATGAGGAGCCTATGTACTTAGACATGGGTCAGCTTTGGGCATGAACAACAATAAAAGGTGCTGGCATGCCTATAAGCCAACTAGAACATACAAAAACTAAAGGAAACATGGAGGTTATCATCCCAGGGGGATCAAGTTTGGGTCATGCACAACAATATTCAATGTTGTCATGCCCCAAACCAACCACAGATACCGAACACATTGGGGATAGGGATTTAAGGTTCACAAGTCATGATAAGTAATTAACAGAAACATTAACTCATAGCATAAAAGGCAAACTACAGCATGCTTAATAATGGAACTTGGTTAAATACACATAGGAGACAAACAAGAATGAAAGAAACAACAAAAAAAATATGTTGTTGTTGATGCTGAAAATTAGTTAGAACATACCAGCCAAGATGCAAATGCAGAGACAAAAAACGAGCAAGTTTCCCACATCCTAGTCTTGACTTTCAGCCGGCTGGCAGCAATACAAGTAGCAACGGAGAAAAGAGAGAGATTTTAGTGAGGTGTGTGTCTGAACTCAAGTATTTTATGCCTTGTGTTCGTTTGTTTGAAAGAAGAGAAGGTGGATATATATATATATATATATATATATATATATATATATATATATATATATATATATATATATATATATATATATATATATATATATATATATATATATATATATGTAAGCACGTAATTTTTGCCCTATGAGAATTACTCCCAAAAAATTCAAAATAAAATAATTTTTTAGTTTGTTTGCAATTATTGTGAATTTTGTGTCATTTTAAAAAAATTGAATATATATATATATATATATATATATATATATATATATATATATATATATATATATATATATATATATATATATATATATATATATATATTCTACAATTAGGTGTAATTAATTTTATCTTACAAAAATGAAAATCACAAAAATAGGTATCTTTTGCATTTTAGTCTTTAATGTCCAAATTGTGTGATTGTATTTTAATTACCATTTAAATTTAGGTGACAATTATTATTATGAGTTAATTAGTATTTCAAGATAATTTTAGTTTTTATAAATTAATCTTAGTATTTTGGGATTTATTAATTAGGAAGTTGAATAATGGAGAAAAACAAAATAGAAAAAATTTGGATTGGGCCACCTTGCAAATTAAGTTACAAGCCCAATCCTAAGCACCATTACCCAACCCAAAACCCCTTGGCCCAAAAGAAAAATTTTAGATTTTTTTTAGCCAAAAAATAATCATAATCACATAAAATAAAGTAGTAGGGGGCAAGGAAATCAAGGAAGAAAACAAGGAGAGGAAAACATGGATTAGTGGGTTTTCTTTAAATTAAAAAATATTTTCTTTTTAATAAAAATATCTGAAAATTTTCGAAATTCTTGCGTATAAATAGAAGAGAAGATTTATGAAAAATAGGTGGAAAAAAGAGAGGAACAAATACGAAGAGAAGAAAAAATAAGGAAAAAAAGAGAGTAGTATACACTCGATATACACTCTGGGTATAGAAGTATACACGGACAAAAATTCAATTTTTGAGAGTTTCTTTTGAATTAAGAAGAGTTCAAAGCTAGAAAGACAAAACAAAGAGAAAATCTGAAATATATGTTTTTTCTGTTTTTTTACTGGTTTTTGTTTCTCTCCGTATTGCTGAGATTTTCGGGATTTAGGTGTTGAAGCTACTGCTGGTTGTTACTGTTGTTGTTGCTGTATTTTCACCGCCCTGTTGATTTGCCATCTTCCCGTTCCTTTCAATATCAGGTACACATCCCTGTTCGAAGCTATGTAACTTTGAAGCTTGATGAAATGAAGACTCAGAAAATTGTTTAAAAGCATTTTATTATCTCTCCATTTTTTCTTTTCTAATTAGTTGTTTAGTATTAATTTAGATTTGTAATTCATTAGGATAGCATTGTATGTATAAGTGAAAACTCGAACAAAACAATGTAATAAGTAGTAAATAGTAGTAATATAGTTATAGTAGCTAAATCACCTAGTTTAATAGGTTAAAATCATGAAACAAGGTTAATTAATCCTAACATGAATTAGTCCTTGAGAATAAAGTAAAAATAGTCTTGTCAATTAAGTTTTCTGCATGTTCGACTTTCATGATTCAGATTCAATATTGTTAGTTTCTATATAGAATTTATCTCTTAATAAATAAAATATAGTTTGAATTCATTTCTCTTTTGTTTCTGAGTTTCTACTTTTATCATGAGTTCTCATTTTTGTTTTCATTACTACTGCTTCGTCTCCGGTCTGGGCCTGATGTGTGACTTAGGCCTGGAATATATTCAAGAATTAACTGGGCTATCGAACGAAAGCCCAAATCACGTCTGGGTCACTAAGATCCAGATAGATGTAATAATCTGTTAACTACTAATCCATAAGTCCAGGCCCAATAACAATGGAAACAGCAAAGGCCTGGGCTCACTTCTGGAAATATATATATTGTTAAATTGATTAAGAGAAAAAACATTAATAGAAAATATAGTGACACTATAAGTATGGACTTTAAAAGATACACGGGACGAGCCTCACATAATAGCAAAAACAGTGAGGCCCCCTTTTAAGTAATTGATAAAATATATAATAGATTCGGGAAGGTTAATAGCGAATTCCATAACCTCTCCCAAAAGATTTAAAGTCGTTAGACACTTATTAGGCACGATTTAATAAATATACCTTCCTTAATAAGAGTATGCACTTGGTGCAACTCAAATCACAAATCCCGGCGAAGCCGAAATGTATTAAAAGTCATAGGCGTACTGGTTGCGGTGTGACTCGAAATACGTTTTCGCAACGTCACAATTCTTTAAAAATATTAAAGTTGGAAACACATACATATTGTTAAAAAGCGTATAACAAGTCATGTAAAATTGAGAACGACGGTTGAGCGACCGTGCTGAAATTACGGAATCTGGGAGTGCCTAACACCTTCTCCCGGGTTAACAAAATTCTTTATCTAGGGTTCTGTTTCGCGGACTGTAATACAGAGTCAACTTCCTCGTATTCGGGATTAACCGGTGACTTGGGACACCATTATCTTCCCAAGTGGCGACTCTGAAAATTAAATAAAATCCCGGACCGATTGTCTTTTATTTGGAAAAACTCCTTTCTCTTTGTTATTATATCCTTCTCGGGTATTTGAACATTGAGGTATACCCAACGTATCTTTTAAAAAGGGATCGTAAAGGGGTAGTAAAAAGGGAAGTATGACAATCGTCACAACCAATCATCACTTCGTTAGCTTTTCCCCCAAATAAATCTACCCCTTGGATAACTGAATCCCCCTAATATTAAGAGCATTAATACTTTTTTACCGACTCCAAAGTTCTAAATGATGACTAAATGAGCCTATAAATACTCAAGTATAAGTGATTCCTTGTCCTCAAAAGTGAAAACCAACAGTAATTTGTGGTAACAACACATTATCCAACTCTTTAAATGCAGTGACACTTATCAACAGAGAGAAGCTTAAGCAGTCATTTCCACTGACAGACCTCGCATAATCTCTATAGTGAAAACTTTGAACATGTTATTGGCCTTAACTGAATTGTTAACCTGAACACAAATTCAACTATCTTATCACCATCTCACTAAAAAGCAAAATACTTGAAGCTTATTGGCTACAAACTGACAATTTCTATAACTCATTTAAGCTGGAGATTGAAACCTCATACCTCAATCTAGATTGCTGCTAAAGCTAAGTACTCTTTCACAAAACTGCTAAAAATTCTTCATTCAATCACCATTTTCTTATAACAACAGTGTCCTGTAGATTCACACGGAACTTGCTACTTCCAACGACCAGCACAGGTACCGGGTAACTTTGCCCACCAACGGGCAAATCATCAAAAATGCCCAAACAAAAATGATGATGAACACTACATTGATTAAACAACCTTTAGTCACGCCGAACATGTCCGTGTTTGATGTCCCATCTCAATCAGTGGAGTCGTTTGATGAGTTTGAGTTATCAACTGGAAACAATAAAGAACTCATACATGCGAATATGAGAGAGTTGGTCATTAAATCCAAACTATGGGATCAACAGCGAGAGGAAGATGATGAAGAGGACTTCGGTGCTGGATTTGCAGGATATTCGTCTGAAGAATACGAGAAGGAAGATTTTCAGGATAGTGCAGGAGAGGAGATTGATTCTCCAGTGAAGCAAAAACTACATGGTGCAATTTCATCCAGTCCCACGACTTGGAACATCCATACTCCATCCTTTAATCCCAGAAAGTCTCCAATTGCAGTCAATCCAAATGCAGCAGTTGGAACTTTGATTCACGCTATAGAAACCAAGCAGAATACAACAGATGGTCCTAATGTGCAGCAGCAACAAATAAGCAATAATCCAAACACGGGGCAGCAGCAACTTATTACAACCACTCCAGTCATTTCGTTACGTTAGAGGATAGGAAGCTACTGGATGCAATGATGAGTACCAATGCAATAACCTCCTTAACTGTTGGTAGTACTGGAAAAATGAGCAGAAGCAGAAACACAATGCAAAGCAGAGAACAACATCAAACCAATACAATTGTGGCAATTTCTCACGAAGGAAACACTTTGGTGACACAAGATATAGAGCAAGACATGCCAAATCCAGTAGATGTGGGCAGAGATTCATATGAAATAGGTGAGGAAGATGATACTCTAAATTAACTACGTGCAGAAGCAGCGAGGAAAGGCGATTTGTCACCAATGCATAGCGGAAAACATAGGAAATCTAGAACAAGAGATAGAAGTTGGGATGGTAGGCAAGACAATGACATTGCCCTTAGGATACCACCAATGAGAAATGCAAAGCAAAAGGCAAGTTTGCCTACCACCTCCGCAAGGTCAAATAAATCAAAAAAGAATTGATAAAGTTTGAAGAATATTTGAAGAAAGCGGAAGAAGAAACGAAAGAGCTACAAATTGAAGAATACACAAGTTTCAACAAAGACGTCAAAGACTCAATTTTCTACATTTTATTTTACCATTTTGTAAGTATCATCATCTGTAATATCATCATAGAGTATGCTATAAACTCTACGATGATCACTGAATATTTAGTCTTAGCAAGTTCTTTCTTTTTGCACGCTTGCTAGAGAGGTTATTTATGCCTTAATAGGATGTCTACGATAAGGTTAGCCCGGTATATGTCATATGGGTAACAATACCGATGCTACTATCCCCTTATTTGTAGTTTTTCCTAATTGTTGTAAGTTCTTTTATTTCTTTATTAATAAAAAACTAGCCCTAGGCTCTGCCTAGGGGATTGCCAAAAAAAAAATCACAATAAAGCCAGCAAATTGAACATGAAATATCTCAACGATACAAATATCCAAGAGAAATCAAGAATTCACATACTCGTAATCAAGAAGATAGCAAACTCTACATCCAAAACCAATAGTCAGAATATCACTTCTAAACATAAGAATTCTATGGAATAATAGGAATTCACATATATCCAAATCCAGAGTAATTGTCTAGCAAAAGAAATACTCTGTACAAGAAAGATCATAGATTCATACTAAACGACCTATAGTTCTATATAATACGCGACAGAAACCAAAAGAACATAATCTGTTGTTCCTCGGGATGGGATGGATCAAGGGTAACGCTTCCAAGCATTGTCCTCTCTGTTGTTCCTGAAAGCACAACATCCGATAGAGTAGACAACGATGAGGAAGACAAGGAAAATGATGTTGAGTACAGCAACCCTTTTCCAGTCACTCTTGAGGTTGTCTAGTAGCCCGGCTTTGCAAGATTGGCAGCCATAGCACAAGACTTTCGGGTCATTGCTCCATGTAGTACAGTCTGGATTGGTAAGGGATGAGCTCGGTGTCCTAGTCCAGTTTGTTGGGCTCACGTACTCGAAGTTGCAGTCGTTTGATGGCTTGCAGCAACCAGACTACAAGATATTTAATCAGAGTAAGAGATATGGTAAGACTATACAAATCCTCACTCTTCATGTCAATCCAATTAAGCCAACTCAGTTTGAAATATAACAAATATACTATCTGAAACAAATTCAAAGGGAAGAAAAGGCAAATAACATGTGCAAGTTGAACACTAGATTCAATCACAGGGAAGAAAAGGCAAATAACAAGTGCAAGTTGAACACTAGATTCAATCACAGAATTATTGATACAATAAGAGCAACTACTACTAGTAGACACTAGCAAAAGAAATTACTACTGCTATAAGAAATATACTATCTGAAACAAATTCAAAGGGAAGAAAAGGCAAATAACATGTGCAAGTTGAACACTAGATTCAATCACAGGGAAGAAAAGGCAAATAACAAGTGCAAGTTGAACACTAGATTCAATCACAGAATTATTGATACAATAAGAGCAACTACTACTAGTAGACACTAGCAAAAGAAATTACTACTGCTATAAGAGCCCATCCACAAGAAAAGACAAAAGGATTGGACAGTGGCGATAGGCAGAAATTCTAACAAACAGATTCAAAAAGATATATAGATGCCACACCTCAGATTTGAACATGTACTTCTCCAATGTCAAGAGTATTCAAAAATTTATATACATGTACAACAAAAGTACTCCTTTTTCCTCTATTTGCACAGAACATTCAAAATGTTGTGTGTCAGATCATCCAAAATTAGTGGAGGAAAAGTACTTCTTTTTTCTCTATTTGCATAGTAGAACTTTCCAAAATGTGGCAGCCTAAATAGATGAATGCTTTAAGGTGTTTACTTTTAAACAAAAAGCCCCAAACTTTTAGACAATAATATCTTCAAGTTTTATTTTGAGGAAACAAAAAGGAACAACTCTTTAACTCAACAACCACATCTAGAAATGAACATTTAAAGGTATGTATACCTTTTTATACATAAAGAACCAACTTTAGAGTCAAAATAAAGCACTGTTTGGAAGAATAAAAGGGCTTATCAACATTTTCACCAAACCAACTTCAAGTGATTTTATAGGTGTAACCATTTAGACAAAAAGTGCAATTATAGCCATTACCAATAGAGTCAAAGTCCTAACACCTTTTAACTTTACATAAAGTTAAACAAAAAAATTCATCACTAACTAGAGATAATTATATGTTTTCCTATAGGTCATTAATCAACACAGCAAGTATAGGTCAACTACCAAAAAGTAAGTCCTAACACAAACTCTTAATTTCTTAAGCAAAACTCAAACTCAGCCAAGTATAGGTCAACTACCAAAAAGTAAGTCCTTCAATAGTCAATCAAAAAAACAAGCAATTGTGAAATTTTGGAAAAAGCATGAACAATTCCTTTAGTAAAGTGGCACAGACACAACTTTTATTAAGGGGTTTAACATCTATTGCTCAAACTCTCAAAACCAGATTCTCCATGCACTAATTTTGGACGATGTGACACGTAGCCAGAAATATTTGTGAAGAGTTCAAACAACATAAAACCTATATTGCTCGAACTATCTAAACAATTGCCGGACCCACCTCCAAAAATACACTAATTTTGAACGATAACCTGAAAGCATTTTTTGAGGAGTTCAAGCAACAAAACCTCTTCTATCCAGATCTAGAACAAAAATCAAGTATATACACAAACATATACACACACATAAAAACTGACTATTTGGATTAAAAAAATCAAGTGTAAACACAAAGAACCAGATTAAATTAAAAATCAAAAAATTAAAGTAAATATACCTGAAGAGCAGAAAGATGTTTCTTGAAAAAATCATCAGCTTTAGTGTTCGATCCCTCAATCAATGTTTGACAAATCTTACTATCCTGTAAGCAACTATGAATTCTACTCCAATGATTATCAACTCTTTTCTGCAACCAATTAGAATAATCCCCAAATCTATACTCCTTATATCCTTTACCCGAAATTACTTCACCAGCACCTTTATTAGTAACAACAAACGCAAATATCGTAAAGCAAAAAAGCAACAAAATCAACAAAAACATAACGAGTAGATAAACCCAAAGTAACCACGAAACCCTAAAACAAGAGCCGATTATACCGGCGAGTGAAACTAAGAGTATAAAAACTCCTAATGCTATTATGGGTTTTTCAAGAAATCTTTCGCACTCTGTGTTTGCTTGACGTGAAAGCCATACTCCTCCTGCTATAATTGGGATTGATATTAGAAATGTTACTATGTTTAGAATTCCGACTAAATTGTTGCTACAACGCACCATTTTTTGAACTAAATTAAGATAAGACCCAGATGAGAAGCAGAAAATATCAATGGAAGTAGAAAATGGATGTGAAATGTGGTGAAGTTGAAGGAGTATATATATATATATATATAGAACGCGTTGGTTACAGAGAGGAAGGAAGCTGGAAGTTTTACGAAGACGTGTGGAGCGTGGAGTAAACGTATTGGTAATATGGGAGTGGGTTAAAGTTTTGAGTTTATTTGTAAAGACGTAACGGTCAACTCTTTTTGATATTACTGGGTCGTTTGATAGTGATGTTTTCTGACACGTGTATAGATCTATGGTGACACGTTATTTGTTTAGTAAGTATTTAAATGATCGTTAAGGACAACTTGAAGAGTATTAATTCATTGAATCTTAGTATAAGTTGAAAATTTGACTTTGAAATTGAAAATCCAAAACATTGAGAAGAGAGAGAAGGAGAAGAACAAAATATCTAAGAAGAGAAAAATAAATTTCTTATTTATGAGTATTATCTACAATATTCAAGTATATACAATTGATACACTTAAAATAAAAAGTGGGCCAGATATATACAAAGGCCCAAAACTAAGTATAAAACTATATGGCCCAATAGGTACTACACTTAGCTACTGATAAGAGGCTCAATATTGTCAACAACCCCCCCCCCCTCAAGCTGGAGGGTGTAACACTCCAAGCTTGCCTAGAAAATGAGGGTGTAGAGGACCATGAAGAGCCTTAGTCAGCATGTCACCAAGTTGAGCAGAGCTAGGAACAAACTGAAGAGATATCAACCCAGGGTGTAAACTATCTCGAACATACTGGCAATCGACTTCAATATGTTTGGTGCATTCATGAAACACGGGGTTCTTAGCAATGTGCATAGCTGTCTGGCTGTCACAAAATACAGAGACATGGGCAGAGATAATAAGATCCAAATCACCAAGTAAACGAGTGAGCCAAGAAACTTCAGTCGCAACCATTCTTAATGCTCTATATTTAGCCTCAACTGAAGAAAGAGAGATAGTGGGTTGTTTCTTACTCTTCCAAGAAATGGACTACCCCCAAGGGTGATGTAGAACCCAGTTACGGACTTACTTGAAATGGCACGTGCAACCCAGTCAGAGTCTGAGTAGTCCAGGAGTGAAAAATTAGAACTAGTTGTAAGAAGAATACCCTGAGTAGGGGCATTCATCAAGTATCGAAGCAGATGTAGGGCTGCCATCATATGAAGAGTATGGGGGACCTGTAAAAACTAGCTGAGATGTTGTACTGAAAAAAGATATCAGGCCTGGTGTGCTGCAAGAAGTTGAGCTTGCCAACCAGCCGCCTGAAAATGGTAGGATCAGGCATAGGATCATTCATGTCAGGAACCAACTTCACACTAGGGTCCAAATGGGTGGTAACAGGTGTGAAGTGGTCATAGTGAAATTCAGAAAGGAGATCAGAGGAGTATTTATGTTGAGTCATAAGGTAACCTTTGTCATAAGGAGTAACTTCTAAATCCAAGAAGTAATGTACTCACCCCAAATTATTAATTTTAAATTGGGCATCCAGGAAAGCTTTCAAAGCATTCAACTCCTCAAGGTCATCACTAGCTAACAAAATGTCATTCATATATACAGCCAAAACCACTAAAGAAGAGCCAGAAGACTTTATGAACAAAGAGTAGTCATTTTTTCTAGATATGTTGCCCTGGACAACAAGGATTCAGATAGCTTGGCATGGCAACCATTGTCTGGATGCTTGTTTGAGGCCATAAAGTGATTTCTGAAGCTTGCACGCCAATGGAGGAGAGGTAGAAGAAGAAAGAGAGACTTCCAAACCAGGAACATGAGAAGAGGAATTATAAGGAAAAATATGTTTATAAAAATAACATCTCTAGAGAAAAAAATAGAAAAAGATGACAAGTTAAGTAGTTTATACCCCTTTTTCCCACAGGGGTACCCCAAAATAACAGCAGAGAGAGATCTAGGTTGGAACTTGTCCCTCCCAAGCTTAATTCTGGCTGCATGACAGAGACAACCAAAAGATTTTATATGATCATAAGAGGGCGCATGACCATGCAATTTCTTAAAAGGTGATATTTATGTTGTGTAGGACTGTGGAGGGGATTCTATTAATGATATAAGTAGCAGTGAGGAAACATTCACCCCAGTACTTGAGAGGGGGTTTTGATTGGAATAAAAGAGTCCTAGAGACTTCTAAGAGATTTTTGTATTTTCTTTCAACAATACCATTTTGTTGTGGAGTGTGTGGAATAGTGATCTAATGGAGTATGCCATTGTTAGCAAAAAATTATTGGAGTTGAGAACTACCCCCCAGTTCATAGGCATTATCAGATCTAAAGTATTTAACAGAATAATGAAATTGAAATTTCACCACTTGAATGAAAGCTTTAAGAATTGAAATTGCATTGCTCTTGCAAGATAGAAGACGTGTCCATATCACTCTAGTAAAATCATCAACTAAAGTGAGAAAATATCTAAAACCATTATAAGTTTGGGTGTTGTAAGGTCCCCAAATATCAATGTGAACAAGTTGGAAAATGGAAATCTATGTTGTCTAACCATTGGGCAAACATTGCATAAAATGGATTATTTAGATGACACCTTATTGGACAGAAATGAAATAGATCTCATCTTGGCAAAGGGAATGTAACCTAATCTTTGATTCCAAAACAAATCATCTTTATTACCAACAACATATGGATTACAAGGTGAACTATGAGGTACAACATGAGCAACAGAATGTGAAACAACATTATTGCTAGGAGAAGAACAAAATATCTAAGAAGAGGAAAATGAATTTCTTATTTATGCGTATTGTGTAGAATGTTCGAGTATATACAATTGATACACTTAAAATAAAAAGTGGGCCAGATATACACAAAGGCCCAAAACTAAGTATAAAACTACATGTCCCTATAGGTACCACGCTTAGCTACTGATAAGAGGCCCAATATTGTCAACAAATGAGCGGTGTATGGATTTTGCCTTGTTATTCCTGAGAGCAAGATAGCAACGAAATTTGATCTACACATGAAGTACATATGGTTTGGTCACTCCTTTTGTGAAAAATAAGCGATGTGTCCCGGAGAAGCACTTCAAATGTAGTTGTTTATTATGTATGTACATGTATATTCAAATGTAAATTGTCGTTTTCTGGTTATTATAGAGTTCAATAAACTAACTTAAGAGTGCACAATGTATTTGTCATTTGAATAAAGCAAAGTTAAATTCGACAATATAAAGTCTTTGAGGAAATTCAACTTTAATCACTAATTCTTGCAAAGTCTTCATACATTTGGTGCAACGAATGCATTAAAATTGGGATATTGTAATACTTTTAAAATTTAGACAAGCTACCTAATTTAGGTTTTTCAATTTACTATACTTTTTTTTATTAACGATTGTATTATTTAATGGTTTTTTCTCCAATTCAGAAAGCAGCTAAATGCCAATTATTTCATAAATAATTCACCAATGAAGAATGAGTAACTTAACTAAAATGATTTGGGAGATTTTGGATCATCTGACGGACTGAGGGATAATTTTTAAAAAATTGCTGATTGTAGGGGTAAATTTGGTCAGATAGTATAACGATAGGGATAAATTTAACCGAATAATGTAACGGGTTAAATATAGACAATATCTTAAATTAGAGGGATATATTTGGCTATTTCCCCAACAACACTATTAGTTTGATTCTACAATTTATTCAATTGAACTTCGATTAGAACTTATTGCATTGCTAGTGACCTGGTTAAAAATAAATTTAATTACTTATCCTAAAACTATTGTTGGATTAAACATCAACCATTCTAGATGGTCCTAGAAAATTAGTAGGCGTTGGGACATAAATATTAGTATAATTTTTGGGAAAAAAAAGTATTTGGAGTTAAATTTAAAAATGATAATTAAAATTATATTTGAACATATATTTTACTTGAAAAAATATTGCAGTATTATGAATGAAGCAAAAATTTCTGAAAATTTTGAAAAATTGGTCCTTACATTTCGGGAAAAAAATCAAAAAATTATAAAATTTTATGGATAACAACGTTTTTGAAAAAAAAAAATATTTGTAAACAAACGGGTCCTTACATCCAAATGTGAAAAGATTTTACTTTACACCGGTGCCCTTTTTCTAGTGGGGAAAAACACTTGAAAGTTCCAAACTATCATTTTCAGTACACGTAATTTTTACTTATTACATAAATTACTTGAAGACATTTTTTTAAATTTTATATGATTATTAAAAAAAATCCATAGAGTACACGTAGACATAGTCAATTCGAATATTTATCAAGTTTAAGTTGACCTGATTTGGTATAGTCCGTGTAACGTCTAAAATGTGATATTTTATGTGTATTTGGATAGGATATGAACAAAGAATCTGATGAACTTGCTTGGAATATCAGTCTTTCAATTATGGAATATCTTCCTTTTCTCATTTGATTTTGATTCATTCTCCTATATTTGATTTGATTAAGGGAAAAAAATAATATTTTTTTTTTGTTAAATTGGAATTATATTCCTATTTAATTATTAAAATTTTAAAAAATATAAAACTATTAATATATTGTTATCATGTGTAAGTAGTTACTCCCACTGTCTTAATTTATGTGTCATAGTTCAAATTTTTAGTTTTTTATCACAATGGATATAAAATCTTTAAACTTCTTAAAATAAAATTTTACATATTTAAAAACTTCGTAAAAAATATTATAATTCGCAATAATTCAAAATTTAAATTTTTTAAAAGAAGTAAGAATCGCATTATTGACTTTCGAAATTCAAACATCATTGTGTAAATTGAAATGGATGAATTACAGTAGCAGAGGCATGTCACATGGACAACACAGCCTAGATAGATAAAACCTAATTCCTTGTTCTTTTTCTCATAGCCTTTGACCTGGATTTGGTTTGGATTAAAGGACAAAAGTACACTTGTATATTATTCTTTAAATATTCATTTATTGACACCAAGGAGAAGAAGTATGCTAGTGTATACAATACTCAATTAGACCTAAGTTAAGACCTACTTAATTAAACAAAAACGTGAATATAAGTAAGGAATGTATCAAGAAATACCTTATTTAAAAGATCAGGACAATAGATTAATCCTAGAATTACGTATTCTTTTCTGTTCACTTTAATTGATTTTTTTTAGAAGAATTCACCTTTTTAACATTAATCAATAATGAAATTTACTGTATTAAACATAATTTATTCACTGACATTATAATAACTACTCATAGGCTCTTATTCCAACGACAACTTTGAAAAAAAAAAGGTTAATATCTGAAAAAGATTAAATATCTTGGATCACGAAAAAAAGGCAAAAAGTCAATTAAAATGGACTAAAGTGAGTATCGATTCTTTTAAACATTGAATACTTAAAAACCGGACATTGCAAAAGAATACATTTTTATATTAGGGAATCTTACACAAATGACCAAAATAATTTCTAATTTACCAATTCCTAGTTATTGATCATAGATTTACTAAAACTAGTCAAGCACATATAAACATTGAAAACCCAAATACTATGCTTGAAATTCGTTGAAAACATATGGAGGAGTCAGTATACAAAATTTGAGGAAGATTGGAGGTGATTTGGACTGTTTTGGTATCAAAATTCGTAATTAAAATCGAGTTCAAAAAATTCTTCTGCAACATATGTATCACACACACAGGTGTACATCTAATATACATGTGATATAAATATGATAAATATGTAATAGACAATTGATACGCAATGTGATATACATATCATTTTTTCATGTTTATCTTCTACTTCGAATTTTTAATTCAAACCATCTCAAAACTCCATCAAAACATCGCAAAATGAGATTCAAACTCTTTACTAATCTATTCTTATGATACCCACTCAAAAGAAAGCAAACAAATTGATATTATTTTGGCTACAAATAGCTAATCAGCTAATATTGATAACATTAGGCTAATATTAATAATATTTTATGAATTGACCAATTTTTATAATAAGCTACTTATAAATGGACATACCTGATAATTTCTCTTTATATTAATTGGACTTGTAATATCTTTGAAGTTTGAACTCCTATATATCAATGGAAAAGTACCAACTATGACCATTTATAAGTAGCTCATTACAAAAATTAGCTGATTGATAAAATATTACTAATATTAGTCAATTAGCTATTTATAGAAAAAAATCAAATTTTTGCTTTGTTTTGAGTGGGTGTTATTAGAATAGATTAGGCACAACTTAAGAAGCTTGAATCTCGATTTTGGGATGAGTTGGTGAAGTTTTGAGGTGATTTGAATTGAAAATTCGAATTAAAAGCATATATGTGTGTGTGAGATACATGTGTGATACATGTTTTATACATGTGTCGCAGAAGACTTTTATGAAGTCGATTTAATTACGAATTTTGATACAAAATCAGTCCAAATCACCTTTAATCTTCCTCAAATTTTATATATTGACTTATTTATATATTTTAAATGTATTTCAACTATACCCATTGAGAAAGTTCCTTTTTGTTTAGATTTTTGGAATATTGTATAAATTTTTGTATTTCATCACCTTATTTTCTACCTCGTCCATGAAATTTCCTTTCCGTCTAGTATCTAGTATTGTTAATCACGCTTAAAAATATGGAACGTAATTTTTTCATGTGATTTTTTGAGAGAAAGAACCCTATTATTTGATTTTCAGTTTTTGTTGGCTAGTTTTGGTAAGTATATGACTAATGACTAGAGATTGATAAGTTAAAATTTATTTGGGGATATTAGTGTAAGTTTTCCTATATCAATTTCTTTCAACAAATGAAAAGAAAATTCATATGGTTGTTTTCCAAGTTTTCCCTCTTTGACATGTTTAGTGCAGCCTAGTAGACTAATGTAGTTTGACGTAAACTTCTCCTCTAGGATTATTGAAGAGAGACTTGTTTGTTACAACTAGACTATCAAATTTATCCTAAGTCCAAATAATCAGCCCAATTTATCCAAAGTCACGCTAATTATTGACCCGCCTATTTATTAAATATAGTCCATCTTGACTCAATACACTTCAACTCATTTAAACTTGGGCTACTTTTTAGCGCATCCCTGAGTAACTTTGCATAATATCTTAGAATTTTATTTTATTTTTAGAAATTTATATATGACCATAACAAAAGAAAAAAAATCTTATTTAGTAATTAATTCATGAAAAAACAACACATATTATGTAAAATTTAATAAGAGTTGGGCGAGTTCAGGACCTTATGAAAATTTAGAAATTCGACGTTTTGACAGATTAAAAGATCATGAATGGAATAATTTTGAATATCGATTTATTAGTAAAACCTTCTCCAACTTTTGAATTATCGAAACAAGAACTTTATGTGAGAGTTGAAGCCCCAAAAGGAGAATTGGAAATTTTACTCATAGGAGATCAGAGTGATTTTTATTGGAGATTAATTCGTCCACCAGATTTTATTGATTTGTAAATTCTTTCTCATTTAGTTAAAGAATGAAATTGGTTGATATTATGACAATACTAGGTAGCATCGATATCATCATGGGAGAAGTTGATCATTGAAATGATAATTGATACAACAGAAATAGAAACTAACAATTCTTTTTCCAAATTGGAATCCTTAAAAGAAGTTTATGGGATCACGTGGATGGTTTTGCCTAGTTTGAGCCTTGTATTAGGAATCACAATAGGTGTACTAGTAATTGTTTGGTTAGAAAGATAAATATATGCAGGAATACAACAACGTATCGGACCTGAATGTGCTGGCACTTGAGGAATTCTTCAAGCTCTAGCAGATGGAACAAAACTACTTTTGAAAGAGAACCTTATTCCATCTGCATAGATACTCGTTTATTCAGTATCAGACCATCCATAGCAGTAATATCCATCTTTCTAAGTTATTCAGTAATTCCTTTTGGTGATCACCTTGTTCTAGTTGATCTTAGTATTTGTGTTTTTTTTTTTCTGAATTGCCATTTCAAGTATTGCTCCCGTTGGACTTCTTATGTCGGGATATGGATCAAAGAAAAATAAGGTGCAACGGCCTCTCTGCTCCTAGTCACTAAGAAGTGCTATTCTGTCCTCCGTGGGACTGGACTCCACCAAGTAATTTCGCTCGTCCCTTTTATTTCCATATTGGATGAAGCTTCTTTTTTTTAGTCTAGCAAGGTGGTAAATATAAAATAAAAAGCAGAAAGAAAAATGAGACTTTTATTTTGATCGAATTTTCTAGATTTTTATTTTGATCAGAAAGAGGTTTTCTTTGTTCTTCTTGATATTTTTGACTCTTTTGAGCCCTTCCTTTACTTTAGATAAAGAAATAAA
>JASVEL010000592.1:0-23046 GCA_032618575.1 Nicotiana noctiflora | reverse complement strand
GCATAGTACCCTACAACTCTTTTAGCTTCAGCCAAGTCTTTAAAACTCATACCATTCTCCAAGATTTTATATTTGTCAAGTGTGTCATTAACTTCTTTGTTCCTTTCTCTTCTAAACAGTTCTAACTCTTCACTATCATAATCACTGGAGTTAGTTTCATTTCATTCCCACGCGTAAACCCTGTGGTTATTGTTTCTCATTAACCAAATATTTTACCAATAATGACTGATTTCATAATGCATAAACATAACCATGTGATTGATTCACTAACAAGTTCATAATTTATATTTACAACGCCCCATACATATACATAGGCCACAATCCCACAGTTTACATGTCTATGGATCCTCTAGGATACAAAAAGGGAAATACAATACTTGCCGGTAACAAGGCTCCGGCTATACCTTACAAAACCAAAATGAAATCAAAACCGAGTGGCATGAACCACACAAGGCCCCGAGGAAGAAAGGGGCTCACCAAAACGGGCAGTGGAAGGAGAAGGATACTACTGCCGATGAGCTGAAGTGCCCGCTACTGATCCACCTACAATCATGACACGAATGTAGCGCCCCCGGCAAAAGGGACGTCAGTACACTTAAATTGTACTGGTATGTATGGACAAACTTTGTCCCAAGTAAACTCAAGCCATTAAATTACATCAACAATTAATTAAGCCGACCAACCATGTTTCCACATTTTCCTCATTTCAAATAATTCTCACACAAAGCACTTTCTACGATCAACCAATTTAACAATAACCAATCAATCACGTAAAGCACAAGTAGTCAAACAAAGGGGCAATCGGTGCCCCACAGGTTGCAAACTCTCCTGCTGTCTCCTTTCACAATTTCACATTATTGATTTTTGTATCAATTTTTCAATAGCGATTTCGATCGCTTTCCATCCTTATTGCCCCGACCACCCTTATTACCTCGGCCACCCTTATCACCCCAACCCACACCTTATTTCCCCACGTTGCGGCGCGCAACACGACCCCGCCTTACAGTTTAAAACACAACAATTTCAAACAGCAGATAAGGTACTACACACAATTTCAACAAGTTCAAATAAGCAACTTGCACATTGTTTCATGTCCTCAATTACTTATCAAGCCAATATCACAACCAAGTTACAATATTTCCATAATCAAGAATATTCACACAATTCAAGTGTTTCATATCTTTCCAAAAGGAACCATATATGCCATAACAACAATTTTTCTCACTTCTTTACCAATTCCAATTCCTTTGTCATCTTTCAATTCATATTTCAAACCATACCACATGTAGTTCAATCATCAACTGAATACCCAACAATGATATCGAAAAATCACATAAAATCTCTCAAATTAACACATGCCAAACAATTTCACACATATGGGCGATTTTACAAGAATCAAAATTAGCCATACATACCTGGTGATGATTTTTCTTCCTACTTTATGCTTAACCAAGATATCCTACTCTTGCCAACCTTGTTCTTGAAGACTCTTACTTCTACTCACTTCTTTTTACTAGAAATCAAGTTCAATAATCATGCATGAGTGTAAAATTCTATTTCCAAAAGCTATTATATGCAAACCTCTCTTTACCCAATTTAAAACTGAAAATCAAAGAAAATAGTTAGGGTTTTTACCTTGAAAATATTGGGGAAGTTGAACCCTTGCCCTAGGATCCTTTGGAATTAAGATGGTTGGAACAATCTTTGAAGATGAAAGATTTCTCTCTCTAAAAACCCTCTCTTCTCTCTCTAATTTTTGTAAGATGATATGATAAAATGAAGAAGAAGTGTGTTATATTAAAGAAGAGATCGGGTCAAAATGTTACAAAAATCGGGGCCGGGGTCAATTATGCGGTGCACTATGCGACCGCAGAATCAACATGCGGTCCGCATAGTGACCGCAGAATTGCCCCAAATTTTACACAGGTTCTGTTAAGGAATGCGGTCACTATGCGGACCGCATGTTGATTCTGCGGTCGCAAAAGTGCACCGCAGATTTGACATGCGATCGCATATCGACCGCACTTTTGACACAATTTTGGGCAACTCTCTGGAACGATTTGCGGTCAGAATGTGGTCCGCATGTTAGGTTTGCGGTCGCATTCTTGACCGCATATTTGACATTTTTCGGAAAAATTAATTCTCTACATTTTTGAATTAATTCTACGCATTCCTAACACATTATTCGGACCATGACACCACAACTACTAGGTTTTATGACCATTCTCCAAGATTTTATATTTGTCAAGTGTGTCATTAACTTCTTTGTTCCTTTCTCTTCTAAACAGTTCTAACTCTTCACTATCATAATCACTGGAGTTAGTTTCATTAGTTTCCTCCTCATCACATGAATCACAATCAGTGCCAACTTCTACTCCTATTGTGAAATTATAAGGTTCATCATGTTGATTGATACTAGGAGCTGACACATGTAATTCACCCTCATCTACATCAAATATTTGAATCTCATTGAATTGGTTTGACAATAAAGACTGTAGTGTTCTAATGCCTTCATCACCCTCAATTAAAAAGTACCTACCAGAAGGGCCTGTCACTAGTAATTGTTTCACCTCGCTAAAACCTAACTTCTCAGTATATTCAGAACAAATGTCTATATAAGATAACAAATCCACATCATAACCTGTCAATACATGCTTCATTCTTTTAATATACACCACTTGAGGTTCCAACAACCACTTACCCTCATGATTAAAGACCAAATCAACCTTCTCAATCATTCTTCAGAGAAAACAAATGCAATCCATAAAAAATAAGAAAAAGGGCCCATCAGTAAAAGAAAAAATGAGTAAAAGAGACAAAGATGAAAAAGGGAGTTAAAGAGGGCCCCTAATAATAAAGGGACAAAGATGAATACGACCAAATAACAGTAAACAAAAGCAAAAACAGTGAATAAACAACTGAAAACAACAAACAAGTAGACCTCATATGAATAAAGAAATCAAGCATAAACAATAATAGAACCCATATGTCCGGACAAACACAAAAAGAGAAGGGACCACATGCAATTGAAGATTTAGTAAACAAACATAAAAGCTTCGAATAAACAACTGAAATCGACACAAAAATTATAACCCCATCCGAATAAAGTGAGCAAATATTTGAAAAATCTAAGCGGGACCACATGCAGTAAAACAAAACTATAAAGACATGTACTACCATTGAAGCCAACACTGAAACAACACAGAATTTCACAAGAAACAAGATTTGTATTTATTTCTAGAAACCCTAAGTAAAGATCAGTAACAAAATACTTACTTTAATGGAGAGAAGACTTTAGCAAGAAATTGTCGCACAAAATCCGTCAACTTCAGCAACTTTGGCAAGAAATTGTGGCAGAAAATCAGAAGAATTCAACCTCCATAATCGCCGACCATATCGCCTCTTTTGTTTACAGAAGAGAAACAGGAGAAATGAGGTTGCGGGTTGCGATTTTGGGTCTAAAAATACGGTACCTGGGTCGGGTCAGAAAATAGGGGTGGGTTAAAATCATTTGGGTCATGGTTTAATGAAAAACCAATCATATTCTGCCACGTGGAATTAAAATTGTTTTGATATATAATATATATCAGCTGTTAGTTTTAAGGGCATTAATATGCCACATTTTTAACGGTAGGGATATTATATGCAAAATAGGTTAACGGAGGGCATTTTTGTACCAGAGTCAATACGTTAGGGGCAGTTGTGACCCTTTTCCGTATTTTTTATATACATATGCTAGAGTGAGTTATTTTCTGATAACTAGTAAATGAAAAATTAAATAAAATAAAAATATGTATTATATCAGTTATTTTTATTTGATATAGTAAAAAAAAGGAGAGAAAAAAGAACAAAAGTAAAACAGCCAAAAAGATATGTAGAATTAGATTATGAGGAAAAATAGGAAATATAGAACAAATAATTTAAAAATAAAATAAAATTAGCGAAGGAGCAAAAAGAAAAAATACAATGAAAAAATAGAAGAGAAAACATGTATAATGTATAAGTAGTTCTAATAATTGATTTAGATAAAAAATGAGATAAAAGACAGAAGGTATATTATATCAGTTATATGACAAAAACAATGAATGAATGTTTAGTATATTACTTATTTTTTATTGTTGTATAAAATAAAGAAGAATAAAAAAAGAGAGCCAAAAAAAATAATAAAATGAATGTGATTAGATTATCTAGTGAAAAAAAGAGTTAAGTGAAATTAAAAAAGAAACAAAGAAATAAAAAAATGAATAAAAGGAAAGAAATAAAATAAAAATAAAGGAGCCAAAATTGAGTTCTGAATCATATTATGGTAAAAAAGAAAACCAAAAATGATATGATAGAAAAAACATAACAGAAAGGGAGAAAGACCAAAAACAACGAAAAAGAAGAAAAAAGAAAATGTGAAAAAAGAGTCAATTACCCATAAAAGCTATAATCGGTAGGAAGGGTAATTAGTTTAATGAGTACAAAAGTAAATGGGTAGGCAAGGGTAATTAATTTGATTTTTATGGGTAAAGCTCTAAAACTCCCTATTTGATTGGTAATGGAACTTATAGGCCCGCTATGTCGTAACCCGAGTATTGCTCATGATCCAGGTGAATTGAATATGATTTTGACATTACTATGGTCATGACTAATATTAGACATAATATTCATCCAATAGACGTGGTTATTATTTAGTAATTGACCGTCTATGAATATTACTTCATTCATATACTAAGACGCATCGGCCTACGACAACCACATAAGTCCATTGGACTAATACGATTGTAGTCATAGGACCTTCCGTTTATATATCGTGGTTGTTATTTAGTAATTGACCGTGAATGAATATGATTTCATTCACATACTAGGACTCATCGGCCTACGACAACCACATAAGTCCATTGGACTAATACGATTGTAGTCATAGGACCTTCCGTTTATATATCGTGGTTGTTATTTAGTAATTGAGCGTCTATGAATATGATTTCATTCATATACTAGGACCATACGCATCGGCCTATAGCAACTGTATAGGCCTGTTTACTAATATGATTACTCATGCATGTGAGCACGTGATTTTTGCCTTACATGATAATTACTCCCAAAAATCCAAAAATAATATAGATTTGTACGGTGTGTATTTTTGTGAATTTTCGTGTTATTTTTGGCAATTGTTTGTATTCGTATATGCGTGATTATATGTATTTAAATTAATAAAAAAATACAAAAATATGTCGTGTTTACGTTTTGATCTAACTTTGCAATTAGGAGTAGTTAAGTTTACTTTACAAAAAATGAAAAAATCACAAAAATATGTATTTTTTGCATTTTTAGAATTTAATGTCCAAATTGTATTTTTAATTGTTATTTAATTATATGTGATAATTATTATTAGAAGTTAATTAGTATTTTTGACAATTTAATTTGGTTTTATAAGTTAATTTAGGGTTTTTAGAATTTTAGTTTTATTTTTAAAGGAAACAAAAGAAAATAAGCAAAATAGAAATAAATGAGTCCAAAATCGAATTGGGCCAATTCAAAATGCCAAATCAGAGCCCAATCCAACTAACCATTTTACCCAAACCCGTTTTGCCCAAAAACCGGTCCTCAACCAAAACGGCCCCGTTTTCACACAGGGATTAATCACAACCGTTGGATTCTTGTGATCCAACGGTCAAAATTAAATCCCATGTTTAATCTAACCAAAACCCCAAAAAACCGTCTGCACCCTAGACCAAACAGCCCCTTCCCTTACCCGTCTCTATAGAGACGAATTCCGGCCGCCCAACCACGCCGCTGATCGCCCGCCGGAAATCCCCCACGGCGGCGGTCAGCCTCCAAACCACCTGATATTTATACCACAAATCCCCCTTGACCTCCCCGTCACAAATTCCTAACTAGCTAACCTCTAATCCTTGTAGATCGTTTCAAATATTAGATCAAAGATCGACCCTAAAACTAAACCTCCGCCAAACCGCCCCAAATTTGCATATAGCCCTCACCTAATCTCCCTCACACCCAAACCAACCCTTGTATCCGTCGAATCTGGCCAGAAATCATAAAGCCCCAAAACTGAGTTTCAAGAACCCTAAAATTCGAATTAGGGATTTTATTTTCGGATTTCTGAGAAATTGGGGTCTAATAGACCTTAATTGATTTGTTTTCACTTTAAAACATTTCAATTAAGGTCCGTTCGACCTCGAATACGAAATTCGAGTGGTCCGGTCGCTGCTTTGATTCTAATTTTGGAGGTATTGTTTTCTTTCTTTTCTTCTTTGTTTATTTTGGTACTTGTTTTATTTGTTTTGATCATTTGTTTGTTCTGTCCGTCTACTGCAATTTCACTGTTTTTCCTCTTCTCTTTTGGACCTTTTATTTGGTCGATTTGCTTACTTTCCGATTGTTTGTTGTAAATGTGGTGTTATAAGATAGGAATTCGATTCGATTAATATCGTCGAGTAATCAATTCTGGATTTTGTTACCTATTCTATCCGAAAGTTTGTGACTTTATTGAATTGAAGTTGAATTGTTTGCGTTTGAATTAGAAACGAGTTGGTTATAGCTGTATAAATCTTATTAGTTATTGATCAAATATTAGTCATAATTCAGTGGGATTTTTTACATTTTTGATTTAAAATACAGGGCAGAATAAGGGGATTTAAGATTTGGGATTAAAAAAACTTATGAAATGTGAGTTGGTCTGTCAATTTGGGAATCTCAGATTAATAAAGAAAGAATGTTGAGCTGTTTTAGCACTTTGTTATTGGAAAGATCAGGTATAACATGGGTTTTTAATTTAAAAAACTAAAAGGGGTAATAAGATTAGCAGGCTTTTAATTAAACAACTGAAAAGGGGGTTGTCTAGATGGCTTAGTACCTTTACTAGTGGGATACAGAGGAGTATAATGGCTGGACAAAATTTTAAAAGATTAAAAAAGAGGGCTGTTGGTTTGGTTTGAAGGCTATAAAAGAGAAGGAGACTTACACCTTGAAAGGCAGATCTTTACACACACGAATTTGAGAGTTTGTGAGCAGAATTCTAAAAAGAACAGCAAGTTTTAAATCTGGTTTTGAGCTTTTACAAAAGAGCAATAAGTTCTGAGGTTCGGGGATTAGTTCTCGAAAAGTCAAAACAATTCTAGAGTTTGCTCTCTTCATTGCTTTATATTCATTTAAGTTGTGAGGGAAGTATTGTTCTGTTGAGGAGTATTTTTCCATCGAGAAATTGTGGAATTTCCTAATCACTTGTTTGGTTGTTGAGTCGAATCACTGGTAGTTTGTAGTTCAAAGTATCATTTCAAGTAGCCTCGGGTCAAATGAAACTAGTTTCGGTAACAAGTTTAGTGGTCAGTTGACATTTCCAATTGTTTGCGGGGTATCTTCAAGTCAAAATTGGTCTATCCGAGCTATTTCTTGGGTTGTTTGTTGATTACTGCTCTTGCTGGAATTCACTGCTGTTGTTTGTTTTGCTGCTGCGTTCACTGCCGAATAAATCATTGATCCCCTCTTTTGCTTTGAATTCCAGGTACACATCTTTTGGACTTGTCCATTCTTGTATCAGAAATGAAATGATAAGCTATTCTTTGAATCCTTTTAGTTGAAGTTGGTTACATAAATGATCATATTTAGCTACTTGGCAAGCTAAAGACCGTTAGCAAAAATAGATATTGTATAGCTATTTATTTAAAGGATTAGGAAATGCATATAGTCTTGTATGTCTACTTAGCTCTTGTCTCAACATGTACGAATTGTAACAAAATCCGCTTGTATTGTTTATCATTGTAAACTTGGTTTATTTTGGACTATTGATAAAAATAAACATTAGTTTTCATTTATGCTTAATTAGTTTCTATTTTGTTAGTATATGTTTGGGACTCGTGTAAGTTAAAACTAACCAATTCGGATTGGGATTCCTTTTGATATTTTATAGGTAATTGGTTAAAGTCAAGTAGTTTAAGCATATTTAAAGTGTTAGTTTGATTAATCTCAGCTATTAACATAAGATGTTTGGGATCATTTTCGAGTTTTCTTCACTTGATTCTTTCTTTGAAATCTATTTGTAACTAAGCAAACAAGATAAGTCAGCCCACGCTTCAGATGCCAATGTTAGGTCGACTTTAATCGCATAGTTTTGATTCCGTCAGTTAACATCGGATTGAGGATAGTAAAAATCCAAAGCAAACAATCTTACTTCTAATAATGGATTAAGGTGAATTATTTCTATTTCGCATATTTTGATCAATTTTCCGTTAGTTTAGACCTTGTCATTCAATCTCCGGCCATAAGTCAAAAAGCTATGAAATAAGATATCATTTGGTGCAGGTCTTTAATTGGAAATAATTTTAAGGGACATACTGTTAAATAAATTGATTTTGGCTTAGTCTTACAATTGCTTTAATCGGCATAGTTTCGAAGTAAGTAACCCGGATACATTTTTTGATTTACCTATTTGTCAAAAGTCCGAGTCTATGTTGTAATTAGTTTTTTTTTGGTACGGCTTCAAATTAATAGAGCGGTTTAAAGTTTAATCAGAGCACATAATTTATAAACATGTATAAAATCAAATATTTTTAGCCATTTATAATAGTTGAAGCGACCGTGCTAGAACCACGGGATTCGGGGGTGCCTAACACCTTCCCTCGGGTCAACAGAATTCCTTACTGAGAATTTCTGGTTCGCAGACTTCATCTGGAAAGTCGAAATTTCCTCGATTCGGGATTCGAATAAATCGGTGACTTGGAACACCATAATTTATTCCAAGTGACGACTCTGAAATAAAAATAATCCCGTTTCGAATATTGTCACTTAAAATTGGAAAAAACTCCCTCGCCCGTTCCTCCACCCCCGAGGTAGGTGGGCGCGCCAAAAGGAGGTGTGACAATGCATATACTCTCGTTACTCACCTCTAGCAAATCTCGGAATACCATTCCCTATCATAAGTATTAGTCCAATCCCAGAATGGCGTCCTAGTATATGAATGAAATCATATTCATAGATGGTCAATTACTAAATCACAACCACGATATATAAATGGAAGGTCCTATGACTATAATCGTATTAGTTAATTGGACTTATACGTTCATACTAAAGTACCTCCAATATGAAAGAAATAAACCACGATATATATTTGAGCCTAATAGGGGTACGGTCCGAGATCGAAAGAGCCTTGGATCAACTTGAATTGGCCAAGATTAAAGAACAAAAAGATCGCTTGGCCGAACAGATTAGCCCTCTGATTGAATCGGAGAAGGCACGACTAGTTAAAAGATTGTGGCACCGCAACTTGGGTGAACTTCCATCACCAAGTGAGATGGTCGAAATTATTATTAGACAGCTCGGAACGAAATTCTGATAATTCGACTAGTTTCGGGAGATTATTTATTACTTAGGAGGTCTATTAGAACCGAATTTGGAGGTCCGGTGTAGATTTAGGTTTGAATTAGCTAAGGTTGAATTTTGGTGAAATCCGAACGGTAGGTGAGATTTTGATCCGGGGCCCGGAATGAAATTACGAGAGTTGCAGTAGCTCCGTTAAGTGATTTTGGATATGCCTGCAAAATTTCAGGTCATTCGGACGTCGTTTAGTCGGGTTTTTGATTGATTGTGTAATTCGGAATGTTTTAAGGAATTTAGGCTTGAATTCGATGTGAATTATGGGTTTTGATGTTATTAGACGTGTTTTGAGGATTGGAACAAGTTCGAATAAGGTATTAAGATGTGTTGGTGTGTTTGGATGAGGTCCGGGGGGCCTCGGGGTGTTTTCGGATGGTAAATCGGGAGAAAAACATGGAAATTGCAGGGTTTGAAGAGTTCTGGTTCTGTTGTTTTCGCTCCTGCGGAAATGGGGGCGCAGGAGCGAGCCCGCAGGAGCTGAAAATGAGCGCAGAAGCGCCGGGGTTCGCCGAGGCGGATCCTGGTCCGCAAGGGCGGCACCGCAGGTGCGGAAGGAAAGACCGCAGAAGCGGTCTAGGCTCGTTATGGGAGGATCCGCAGAAGCCGAAGACTTGTCGCCTAAGCGAGTCCGCATGAGCGGACTCTGATGCGCAGAAGCGGTAAGGCTCACAGGAGCGGAAGGGGATTCGCAGGAGCGGTCTCGCAGGAGCGAGACCTGGGCCGCAGAAGCGGAGCTGGGCGGCTAGGAGTGTTTTCGCAGAGGCGGCCTCGCAGAGGCGGATTTTGGTCCGCAGAAGCGGAAATCGCGCCTGTGTTAAAAATAACAGAAGAGTTAAAATTTCATAAGTTGCAAAACATTTGGGGCTCGGTTCTTGGAGGCGAATTGGGCGATTTGGGCGAGAAATTTCTGGGAGATCACCGGGTTATCGTCGGAGGTGAGTTTTATGGTTCCTTTACGCATTTTTATCATGAAATCCTTGGTTAAATCCCTGTAAATGGAAGATTAAAGGTGGGTTTGAGCCCTAGGCCTAAATTAAAGAAAAACACCGATTTGAGTGGGCAAATGGAGTCCGATTTTGGTAAATTTTATATGCCTAGACTCGTATCGAGATGAGGATTCCGAATATGCGATTTTTGTAATTTTTCGACAAGTGTACCAAAAGTCGGGTTTTGACAACTTGTGGGTTTTGATATAATTTGGGTTATTTCGAATGAATTTCGTGAAATTAGCATATATTGATGCATTCTCTATGATTTTGAGCAGATTTGGCACCCGAGGAGATTGATTTGCGAGGCAAACGCAAGGCGGATTGAAGCTTCTACCGGTTCGAGGTGAGTGGTGATAGTAAATAATGTACTGAGGGTTTGAAACCCCGTACTAGCACTTCACAGTGCTATGTCGAGATGAGACACACGTCTTGAGACGAGTGTGGTGACATTATGATTGGGGGTTCGGACTTAGTCCTTCCCGGCTAATAGAATACTGTGTTGTAAGACTATTACTGATATTATAACCGTACAATAGGGCTAAAAGCCATGTTTGGGGCCTTGTGCCGATCTGTAGAGCATTAGGGAACCTATAGAGCTAGGTGACCCTTATATCATGTTGGAAACATACACTCAGCCGTAGCTCTAGCTGTATAGCATAGTATGAGCCCGTACTAGATGTGTACATTGAGAGAAATTATCTAGGGTGGAATTCCCTGTTCTAGCTGAGTGGGCCTGAAAGGCCAAGTCTATATTGACTGAGACAGGGTCCAGGACCCACTGTGATATATTATATTGGGCCTGAGAGGCCAAGCACATATTGACTGGGATAGGGTCGAGGACCCATTATGAGGTATTATATATATACCTATATTGGATCGGGTTGCACGCCGCAGCAGTATATATATTGGATCGGACTGCACGCCGCAGTAATATACATGTAATATACATGTGGGACGGACTGCACGCCGCAGTATTATTGCGCTTGGGCTGTAGGAGCCCCTTCGGAGTCTGAGTCTGCACACATTCTCAGTGAGCGCTGGTGTATATCATGGGATCGGGCTGCACGCCGCAGCAGTATAGAGATATATACATATATATATTGGATCCGACTGCACGCCGCAGTAATATTTGTGTGGATCGTGCTGCACGCCGCGGTATTATAGTGCTTGGGCCTAGGGAGCCCCTCCGAAGTCTGTATACACCCCCAGTGAGCGCCATCGACGTTAAATGGAGCGGGTTGCGCGCCGCAGCGGTATATGTATTGGAGCGGGCTGCACGCCGCAGCATTATACTTAATCATATCCTATTATCTCCTTAAATACTTATACATTATAGACATAGGTATGTGTCTTTATATGTTGAGATGGCCATACACCGTAGGGGTACGAGTGAGGGTTGGATCAGTGTAGAATCTTGTAGAGGTAAACGTGGATTGGAGATTTGAGCATTTCTATAGTGATGACGTACCTGTGAGGGTTGCCTTAGAACTGCTAAGTGATAGCACAGGAGTTCTTACCTTCAGTTATTATTTATTATTGTTACTCACTGAGTTGAAATATACTCACCCCACTCCCCTGCACTTTCTGTGCAGATCCACAGGTGCCCGAGAGCAGTTGAGGCATTGTAGCTGCTGATCCTTGTCTACTTTTGCGGAGATTACGAGGTAGCTGCCAGCGTCCGCAGAGCTTGTTTTCTCCTTCTTTATCATCTTGTTGATTTCCTATTTGCCTAGACTTGGTTGTATTAGGATGCTATTCTGTAGAGGCTCAGTCTCGTGACACCACGATATGTTTGGGACCGTATTTTGTATGATTTACGTTTCGGTTATCACCTGATATGATCATTTACTGTTTAAGTTTAATTTGATTAATAACTGGCCGGGTTAAGGGATAATATGGTCGGGCTTGCCTAGCATTGTGTTGGGCGCCATCACGACCAGGGTTTGGGTCGTGACAAGTTGGTATCAGAGCCTAGGTTAACAGGTCTCGCGAGTCATGAGCCGGTTGGTAGAGTCTCGTGGATCGGTGCGGGGACGCCTGTACTTATCCTCGGGAGGCTGCAAACCTTTTCAGGAAAAGTTTCAATTCTTGGAATTCTTGTCGTGCGATTACTTTTGACTTGAACCGAACTTTGACATTCTATTCTCTCGCAGATGGCGAGAACCCGATCATCCGGACGTGGAGGACGACCACCACTACCACCTGCTAGAGACCGTGGACGCGGTCGTGGTCGTGGCGGAGTTAGGGCAGCTGAGGCAGTGCCAGCTGACCCACAGCCCCCAGTTGCAGAGGTGCCAGCAGCACCAGATCAGGCACCAGCTGTGCCCATTGTTATTCCAGGTCTACAGGAGACCCTGGCTCAGATACTAGCAGTCTGCACTGGCCTAGCACAGGCGGTTTCAGTTACTACTGCAGCAGCTGCATCGGGGATCGGGGGTGGTCATCAGACCCCCGCTGCACGCACTCTAGAGACAGCAGTGCAGGGCATACAGACACCAGAGGCTCCTCCAGTTCAGCCTGTGGTTCCGGTTCAGCCAGCAGATCAGGTTCAGGGGGACAGGGTCCTAGCTATGACGAACGATGAGCAGCGTCGTCTCGAGAGGTTCACCGGGTTATCTCCTCTAGTGTTCACAGGAGCTCCGGGCGAGGACGCCCAAGGTTTTCTGGATAAGTGCCGTCGGATGCTTCGTACGGCAGGGATCTTGGAGTCCAGTGGGGTATCATTCACTACCTTTCAGTTTCAGGGGCCAGCCTTCGCTTGGTGGGAGGCTTATGAGCGCCGCAGGCCAGCCGGAGGAGCACCACTATCATGGCCGGAGTTCTCCACTATGTTCTTGGAGAAATGGGTGCCTCGATCTCAAGAGAGAGGAGATGCGTAGGCAGTTTGAGGGTCTCCGTCGGGGGGACATGTCAGTGTCAGAGTATGAGATCAGGTTTACAGAGTTGTCCAGATATGCACCGTGGTTGGTTCATTCCGACAGAGAGAGGATTGGACGCTTCGTGGACGGCCTCATTTATCCCATTCGTATTCTGATGACTCGGGAGAGGGTTTTGAGTCGTACATTTGAGGATGCTGTGGATATTGCTCGCGACATAGAGATAGATCGTCGCAGGGAGCGGGATGATAGGGAGGCCAAGAGGCCTCGAGGAGCGGCTAGTTCCAGTGGCACTCGGACTAGAGGCCAGAGTCAGCAGAGCCGAGGTCGTTCATTTAGATCTTCGCAGTCGAGTTGCTCAGATCGTCGCAGATGGTCTTCAGGGCAGGGTTATCAGGGTTCGCACCAGAGCCAGCCAGCTCAGAGTTCTTCACAGGCCCCATCTGCTCAGGGTTCATCTCGGCCTAGTTCATCAGCTGGCCACTCCAGCGCCAGAGGTCCTTATCGGTCTCAGTACCCAGCACCGGGTAGTTGCTACGAGTGCGGAGAGTTTGGGCACCACCGTAGGGAGTGTCCCCGTCTTGTTTCCAGATCTTATCAGCAGAGGGGGCAGCCCTCGTCATCTGGTCCTTCTACTTCAGCACCCGCCCCGCCAGCTAGGGGTGAGGGTCAGACAGTTAGGGGTCGCTCTCGAGGGGAGGCCGATCAGGCGGACAGGCTAGATGCTATGCTTTTCAGGGCCGATCTGAGGCTGTTGCTTCTGATGATGTCATTACAGGTATTATTTCAGTCTGCCACAGAGATGCCTCAGTATTGTTTGATCCCGGTTCTACTTATTCTTATGTGTCTACATATTTTGCTCCTCATTCGGGCACGACCCGAGGGAGTCTTGAGCTGCCAGTGCATGTATCTACCCCGGTAGGGGATACTATTGTTGTGGACCACGTATACCGGTCCTGTTTGGTCACTATTGGAGGTCCGGAGACCCGAGTAGACCTGTTGCTTCTCAGCATGATTGATTTTGATGTTATATTGGGCATGGACTGGCTATCTCCATGTCATGCTATTCCGGACTGTCATGCTAAGACAGTCACTTTGGCTATGCCGGGCATTCAGAGGATCGAGTGGCGAGGCACGACTGAGTATGTACCTAGCAGAGGGTAATATCTTTCCTCAAGGCCCAACGAATGGTTGGGAAATGATGTCTCTCTTATTTAGCATTTGTGCGGGAGGTCGAGGCCCAGACTCCCAGTATTGATTCTGTTCCCATTGTGCGAGACTTTCTTGATGTGTTTCCTTCAGACCTGCCGGGCATGCCGCCGGACAAGGATATTGATTTTGGTATCGATTTGGTGCCAGGCACTCAGCCTATTTCTATTCCTCCGTATCGGATGGCACCAGCTGAGTTGAAGGAATTGAAGGAGCAGCTCCAGGAACTCCTAGATAAGGGGTTCATTCGGCCGAGTGTGTCGCCGTGGGGTGCACCGGTCCCGTTTGTTAAGAAGAAGGACGGATCTATGAGGATGTGTATTGACTATAGGCAGCTAAACAAAGTAACAGTGAAGCACAAGTATCCTCTACCGCACATTGATGATTTATTTGATCAGCTCCAGGGAGCAAGGGTGTTCTCGAAGATTGATCTTCGTTCGGGCTATCATCAGCTGAAGATTAGAGATTCACATATTATGAAGGCAACATTCAGGACGAGATATGGGTACTATGAGTTTCTTGTGATGTTTTTTGGGCTGACCAATACCCCAACCGTGTTCATGCACTTGATGAATAGTATGTTCCGGCCATATCTGGATTCATTTGTGATCGTATTCATTGATGACATACTTGTCTACTCTCGTAGCCAGGAGGAGCATGCTCGACACTTGAGTGTTGTGTTGCAGAGATTGAGAGAGGAGAAGCCGTATGCCAAGTTCTCCAAATGTGAGTTCTGGCTTGAGTCCGTGGCATTCTTAGGGCACGTGGTGTCCTGTGATGGTATTCGGGTAGACCCGAGGAAGGTCGAGGCAGTACAGAGTTGGCCCAGACCGACCTCAGTTACTGAGATCCGTAGCTTTCTGGGATTGGCAGGGTATTATCGCCGATTCGTTCAGGGGTTCTCTTCTATTGCTTCACCCTTGACTAGATTGACTCAGAAGGGTGTTCCTTTCTTATGGTCCGAGGAGTGCAAGGAGAGCTTTCAGAAGCTCAAGACAGCATTGACCACAGCACCAGTCTTGATTCTACCGACAGCTTCAGATTCTTATACTGTATATTGTGATGCCTCAGGAGTGGGCATTGGTTGTGTGTTGATGCAGGAGGGTAGGGTCATTGCTTATGCTTCTCGTCGGTTGAAGCCCCACGAGAAGAACTACCCTGTTCATGATTTGGAGCTAGCAGCCATAGTTCATGCTTTGAAGATTTGGAGGCATTACCTGTATGGTGTCTCCCGTGAGGTGTTCACGGATCATCGCAGCCTTCAGCACTTATTCAGACAGAAGGACCTTAATTTGAGACAGCGGAGGTGGTTGGAGTTGCTTAAGGACTATGATATCACTATTTTATATCATCCCGGGAAGGCCAATGTGGTGGCCGATGCCTTGAGTCGGAAGGCGGTTAGCATGGGCAGCCTAGCTTTCATCCCAGTTGGGGAGAGGCCATTTGCTTATGATGTTCAGGCCCTAGCCAATTGGCTAGTGAGATTAGATATTTCGGAGCCGAGTCGGGTGTTGGCTTGTGTTGTTTCTCGATCTTCCTTATATGATCGCATCAGGGAGCGACAGTATGATGACCCACATTTGCTTGTCCTTAAGGACAGAGTGCAGCATAATGATGTTAGAGATGTGACTATCGACAGTGATGGTGTTCTGAGGATGCAGGGCCGTATATGCGTGCCCAATGTTGATGGTTTGCGGGAGTTGATACTTGAGGAGGCACACGGTTCGCGGTACTCTATTCACCCAGGTGCCGCAAAGATGTACCAAGACTTGAGACAGCACTACTGGTGGAGGAGAATGAAGATGGATATTGTTAGGCATGTAGCTAAGTGCCTCAATTGCCAGCAGGTCAAATATGAGCATCAAAGACCGGGCGGTGTTCTTCAGCATATGGTTATTCCCGAGTGGAAATGGGAGAGGATCACCATGGATTTTGTTACTGGGCTCCCTCGGATAGCGAGGAAGTTTGATTCTGTATGGGTGATTGTTGATCGGCTGACTAAGTCCGCACATTTCATCCCAGTTAGTACTACTTACTCATCGGAGCGGTTGGCATCGATCTTTATTCGGGAGATTGTCAGGTTGCATGGGGTCCCGGTGTCTATTATATCTGACAGAGGCACTCAGTTCACTTCTCAGTTTTGGAGAGCATTTCAGCGAGAGATGGGTACGCGGGTTGAGTTGAGCACCGCATTTCACCCCCAGACAGACGGACAGTCTGAGCGCACTATTCAGATCCTGGAGGATATGTTGCGGGCATGTGTGATTGACTTTGGTGGTTCATGGGATGAGTTTTTGCCACTTGCTGAGTTTGCCTATAACAACAGCTACCAGTCGAGTATTCAGATGGCCCCGTACGAGGCATTGTATGGCAGACGGTGTAGATCTCCCGTCGGATGGTTTGAGCCTGGTGAGGACAGATTGATAGGGACTGAGTTAGTTCAGGATGCTCTGGATAGAGCAAAGTTGATCCAGGAGAGGCTTCGCACAGCACAGTCTCGCCAGAAGAGTTATGCAGACCGTAGGGTTCGAGAGTTGTCTTTCATGGTTGGTGATAGAGTATTGTTGAAGGTTTCACCCATGAAGGGTGTCATGAGGTTCGGGAGGAAAGGGAAGTTGAGTCCCAGGTACATTGGTCCTTTTGAGATACTCAGGAGAGTTGGAGAGGTGGCATATGAGTTAGCCTTGCTACCCAGCTTATCCAGCGTTCATCCAGTATTCCATGTGTCTATGCTCCGGAAGTACATCGGAGATCCATCCCATGTATTAGACTTCAGTACCATTCAACTTGATGGTGATCTATCCTATAATGTGGAGCCTATTGCTATTTTGGGTCGCCAAGTAAGGAAGTTGAGGTCGAAGGAGATTGCATCAGTTAAGGTTCAGTGGAGAGGTCGACCCGTAGAGGAGGCTACTTGGGAGGTTGAGCAGGAGATGCGGAGCAGATACCCTCAGCTATTTGAGACTTCAGGTATGTTTCTTGACCCGCTCGAGGACGAGCGTTTGCTTAAGAGGGGGAGAATGTGACGACCCGGCCCGCCGTCATGGGAATTACCACCCCGTTATGTTGTAATTACATAATTCATGCTTTTATATCAGTGTTAGAGTCCATCGGGGGAGTTAGGAGTGAATTGGATTGGAAATGAGGCACATAGCCTTTTTGGAGGAAACTTGAATAAGGAAAGTCAACCCAGAGTTGACTATTTAGTTAGAGAGCTCGGAATCGAATTCTAATGATTCGGTTAGTTCCGGGAGGTGATTTGTGACTTAGGGGAGCGATCGGAATTGAATTTGGAGGCCCGGTATAGAAATAGGCTTGAATTGGCTAAGGTTGAATTTTGGCGAAATCCGAACGGTAGGTGAGATTTTGATCCGGGGGTCGGAATGGAATTCCGACAGTTGCAGTAGCTCCGTTAGGTGATTTTGGATGTGCCTGCAAAATTTCGGGTCATTCGGACGTCGTTTAGTCGGGTTTTTGATTGATTGTGTAATTCGGAATGTTTTAAGGAATTTAGGCTTGAATTCGATGTGAATTATGGGTTTTGATGTTATTAGACGTGTTTTGAGGATTGGAACAAGTTCGAATAAGGTATTAAGATGTGTTGGTGTGTTTGGATGAGGTCCCGGGGCCTCGGGGTGTTTTCGGATGGTTAAACGGAAGAAAATCATGGAAATGGCAGGTTGAAGTTTTCTGGTTCTGTCATTTTCGCCCCTGCGGAAATGTGGGCGCGGAGGCGAGTCTGCAGGAGCGGACTGAGGAGCGCAGGAGCGCTTGGCATCGCAGAAGCGGAATCCTTTCCGCTGAAGCGACATCGCTGGTGCGAGTGGGTGACCGCAGAAGCGGACTTGATGAAAAGGGGGAAGTCCGCAGAAGCGGATTCTTGACCGCCTGGGCGAGTCCGCAGGAGCGGACTCTGGTGCGCAGAAGCGGGAGTTTTCGCAGAAGCGGGAGTTTTCGCAGAAGCGGAGGTTCAATCGTGGAAGCGGACACGCATAAGCGGTCCTTTTCTCGCAGAAGCGGAATTGGCCGGCTAGGCCTGGAACCGCTGAAGCGACCCTCTGGTCGCGGATACGGACTCGTAGGAGCGGAATTTTATCCGCAGAAGCGAAAATCGCTGTGAGTTAAGTGTATCAGAAGTTAGAAAAATTTCAGAACATTTCACACATTTGGGTCTCGGCTTTAGAGGCGATTTGGGCGATTTTGACGAGAAATTCGGAGATCACCGGGTTATCGTCGGAGGTGAGTTTTATGGTTCCTTTACGCGTTTTTATCATGAAATCCTTGGTTAAATCCCTGTAAATGGAAGATTAAAGGTGGGTTTGAGCCCTAGGCCTAAATTAAAGAAAAAACACTGATTTGAGTGGGCAAATGGAGTCCGATTTTGGTAAATTTACATGCCTAGACTCGTATTGAGACGAGGGTTCCGAATATATAACTTTTATAATTTTTCGAGAAGCGCACCAAAAGTCGGGTTTTGACAACTTGTGGGTTTTGATATAATTTGGGCTATTTCGAATGAATTTCGTGAAATTAGCATATATTGATGCATTCTCTATGATTTTGAGCAGATTTGGCACCCGAGGAGATTGATTTGCGAGGCAAGCGCAAGGCGGATTGAAGCTTCTACCGGTTCGAGGTGAGTGGTGATAGTAAATAATGTACTGAGGGTTTGAAACCCCGTACTAGCACTTCACAGTGCTATGTCGAGATGAGACACACGTCTTGAGACGAGTGTGGTGACATTATGATTGGGGGTTCGGACTTAGTCCTTCCCGGCTAATAGAATACTGTGTTGTAAGACTATTACTGATATTATAACTGTACAATAGGGCTAAAAACCATGTTTGGGGCCTTGTGCCGATCTGCAGAGCATTAGGGAACCTATAGAGCTAGGTGACCCTTATATCATGTTGGAAACATACACTCAGCCGTAGCTCTAGCTGTATAGCATAATATGAGCCCGTACTAGATGTGTACATTGAGAGAGATTATCTAGGGTGGAATTCCCTGTTCTAGTTGAGTGGGCCTGAAAGGCCAAGTCTATATTGACTGAGACAGGGTCCAGGACCCACTGTGATATATTATATTGGGCCTGAGAGGCCAAGTATATACTGATCGGGATAGGGTCGAGGACCCATTATGAGGTATTATATATATATACCTATATTGGATCGGGCTGCACGCCGCAGCAGTACATATATTGGATCGGACTGCATGCCGCAGTAATATACATGTAATATACATGTAATATACATGTGGGACGGACTGCACGCCGCAGTATTATTGCGCTTGGGCCTTAGGAGCCCCTTCGGAGTCTGAGTCTGCACACATTCTCAGTGAGCCCTGGTATATATTATGGGATAGGGCTGCACGCCGCAGCAGTATAGAGATATATACATATATATATTGGATCGGACCGCACGCCGCAGTAATAATTGTGTGGATCGTGCTGCACGCCGCAGTATTATAGTGCTTGGGCCTAGGGAGCCCCTCCGAAGTCTGTATACACCCCCAGTGAGCGCCGTCGACGTTAAATGGAGCGGGCTGCGCGCCGCAGCGGTATATGTATTGGAGCGGGCTGCACGCCGCAGCATTATACTTAATCATATCCTATTATCTCCTTAAATACTTATACATTATAGACATAGGTATGTGTCTTTATATGTTGAGATGGCCATACACCGTAGGGGTACGAGTGAGGGTTGGATCAGTGTAGAATCTTGTAGAGGTAAACGTGGATTGGAGATTTGAGCATTTCTATAGTGATGACGTACCTGTGAGGGTTGCCTTAGAACTGCTAAGTGATAGCACAGGAGTTCTTACCTTCAGTTGTTATTTATTATTGTTACTCACTGAGTTGAAATATACTCACCCCACTCCCCTGCACTTTCTGTGCAGATCCACAGGTGCCCGAGAGCAGTTGAGGCTTTGTAGCTGCTGATCCTTGTCTACTTTGCGGAGATTACGAGGTAGCTGCCAGCGTCCGCAGAGCTTGTTTTCTCCTTCTTTATCATCTTGTTGATTTCCTATTTGCCTAGACTTGGTTGTATTAGGATGCTATTCTGTAGAGGCTCGGTCTCGTGACACCACGATATGTTTGGGACCGTATTTTGTATGTTTTACATTTCGGTTATCACCTGATGTGATCATTTACTGTTTAAGTTTAATTTGATTAATAACTGGCTGGTTTAAGGGATAATATGGTCGGGCTTGCCTAGCATTGTGTTGGGCGCCATCACGACCAGGGTTTGGGTCGTGATCGAAAGAGCCTTGGATCAACTTGAATTGGCCAAGATTAAAGAACAAAAAGATCGCTTGGCCGAACAGATTAGCCCTCTGATTGAATCGGAGAAGGCACGCTGTACGGTAGTAGTTTATGTTAGCTGCTTATCTGGTGCCTTCTTTACGACTTTCGACCAAGCCATTATTGAAGAAACTCTTGTTTAGTCAGGACGTCGTTCCCGTCCCTTGTGGTGCTTTTTCCTACCCGATATGTCAATACCAACCATATGAATAACGGAGATGTCTACAACCATATAGTATTGAACTAGAGTGCCACGATGGAGATGCCAATGACATTACTAGTGTGGATAATACCTAATGATTGATAGTATATGGATATATTAAGCAGCGTATGACATTACTCCTAATCAAATTTTGATAGTATATGCATAGGTAATCATATTAGTAAAAAGGCCTATACGATTGCTATAGGCCGATGCGTATGGCCATAGTATATGAATATATTTATGAACGTCAAATCATATACTTTAATAGTGTGGTCCATTAGTTAGCCGGTTAAATAGCTAGGTCATATAGTAATATGGTCATTCCTAGTTAGTGTCATAGTCCCGTTCAAACTGGATGCGGTTCGACCGGAACCACTTTCGCAAATTGACTAAACCAAATGGGACTTATGCGTAGAGGGAACTTCCATGTATGATAGTATGTAAACGTGGTTGAGTTAAATGTTTTATTAAACGTATATAAACGGAAGTAAGTTTACGGGGACTGTTGTAGGTCAATAAAACCCCATGACTACGGACTAAAGGATTATGCTAATTTGAAACTCGTATGCTATGTCGTCATTAATAGGCGACAAGGGAGCTCTAATATTGTAGTCATTTCATTACATAATGACCTGCGTATTTGTCTTTGGATCATAGCAAATCGTATGATGGACATATTTATAGGTTTAACCACGCATCGGCCTACGACAACCATATAATGCTCTCATAGTGGATACCTTACTGGATAATACTTTCATACTTGCTGCCATATACTATGGAACTACAATCATAACAGATTGAGCATAAAATCGTAGTAGGTCTCTGGTTTACGTATCCACTATACTCCCCACAAACGGACGCATGCTACTACGAATATACTAACATTTATTAGTCATGTGATTGACCATAAGTAATGGCCGTATAATTTGCGATATTGTTAAAGGTCAATTACTAAATAACAACCACGATATACCGTCTGTAATTGATATATTGCCAGTTCCTTCCGTAACTCAAGTAATTTCATCCTAATATATGTGATTAGTATGACCATTGGACAATATGCTTACCTCATACAATATCAATGGTCATTTAGAAATTTGATTAGGCCTATACCTAGATTGTGGCATGACTTATCAAATATTGGCCTTACTGTTAAAATATTGTAACATCCTATTTGCAAACAGGACATTAATATGTCGTAGGCCTGTTTATACTATCAGATGGAGTAATAGATCATAGCTGTAGATACTAAGCACTTAAGGTGACTTATAATCATATCCTAGTATAAAATGGCTATAGCAACCATACTCCGTTCATCAATTATGATCTATGCGTCCATAGGATAGGCACATAAATCCATATCGATTAAAGAATATATTACTATGTTCTTGTCATATAGTTGGATAAATATCTACTATACTGGTCACATAGATTCATATACTAAGGCCTATGACTCAATTTGATTCAGTTTGATAGTATATGCATCATATTAGTAAACAGGCCTATACGGTTGCTATAGGCCGATGCGTATGACCCTAGTATATGAATGAAATCATATTCATAGACGGTGAATTACTAAATAACAACCACGATATATAAACGGAAGGTCCTATGACTACAATCGTATTAGTCCAATGGACTTATGTGGTTGTCGTAGGCCGATGTGGCGTGCTCCAAACGTCATTAGTCTCGACAATCAAGGACTAATTGTGTAATATGTGTAGCATATCTGTCACGACTCCAAATCCGGTCGTGATGGCGCCCAGCACATTGCTAAGCCAGCCCGACCAATCAATAACAATAACGGAGCTAGAAGCTCTCTTTAGCCCATTTAAGCATATCAAATCACGAAGCAATAGCGATACACATAATGAAAACGGGGAACCAAGTCCCAAAATATACCAACTCCCATAGACCGAAGGGTCAAGAGTCATGAGCCTCTACTGAACATAAGTGTATAATGGTTTACAAAATACCAAGTGCGGAAAGAAACATCAATACAGAATCAAAAGACAGTAAGAAGGAATATCGGGTCCTGCGGACTCTGCAGCTACCTCGTATATCCCACAGATGTCGCCTCGCACAGCT